>CM024636.1:47244593-47809605 GCA_014182715.1 Eucalyptus cloeziana | reverse complement strand
ACCAAAAATAAAATAAAAATAGATTCGGAGGTGAATCGGAGAGGAAGAGGGAGTGGGGGAGAGTTCGAACTGAGAGAGACAAGATGGAGTAAGAGAGCAGTGAAATGAGACGAGATAGAGATTGAAGCCCTAAATTTTAGATTTGTTAATTTTTTTTAATATTAAAAATTCATATATTGTTACAATATAATCTATTCAGTCCGAGTGAGCGGATGGGCGGATCTGTCCATGGAACCAGAAATCGGACCGATACCCATCGGTTCTCATAAATTGGAATCAGGAACTCGATTGATTCCCTTAAGAACCACCAATTCCGAGTGGTTTCGATCCGGTTTTGGGTAGTCCATGTGATTCTCGGTTTCTTTGCACGCCCCTAATTGGTATTGACCTCACAAAATCTATCATGCTCCTGAGAATCTTTCTCTCTAATTCCAACTTTTGGTTGATAAAGAAATTAGACTCTTAATTATAAAAATGCACTAATGCAAAGAAGAAAAATATTCTCTTGCATCTCTTTTTACATCAGCAACAGTTTTAAGATATCTCCAGCAACAAAGGTACCTTCAAATTTGGGGCTAAGTTCGATGGACTGGGCTTGGCCCGAAGGTTAGGTGGAAAGAATCTCTCTCTCCACATTGATACCAACTCCATCCTCACCGCCATCCATCTCCCTCCTCCTCATTTCATCTATGATCGGGGCTTCTCATGGCCACAACGGCACCATTGCCATGTACCAGTCAGCCTGAACTGCGACAAAGGCACCCGCAATGGCAAGTGTGTGACCATCACGCATTACAAAGGAAAAATAGCATTCCTCTGTGAGTATGGCGAAGACCAAACCTCCGAAGTCAACCCCAACGTATTTTGGATACTTGATCAGAAAATTACAACATTATAAATAATTGCTAGTGAGAATATGCAGAAGTCACGCGATGTAAAGTGATTGACAATTATTGACTGTCAATTAGTAATGATAAGTTCTATCTCTTAGGATAATCTAAGATAGATTATTAATTCATGATGATTGGCTGTGTTGCGAATTGTAATAACTAGATTACAATGAGATTAGTCAAATTATAATTGTTGGGGTTATATCACTAAGTGCAAGAACTATAAAAGTATGACTTTTAATGTAAAAATACGATATTGTTAAAATGAGTAAACACCTCTAAAAATGATGCCGCTTATCTTATAGGAAGTGATATGATTATCTTTAAAAGAAGTAGTTTATCTTGAAACTATGGTTCACGAATTAGCTTGTTGCATTGTGGATGTAAAATGAAGTCCATGGATCATGTTCCATATTAGTAGAATAAGTTTCGGTGTAGCCATAAATTACCCTTTTATCCATAATTTTTTTTATAAATATCAACAATCAAAATCTTATAAGTCGTGAATCGCTGTTTTTCGATCAATAATTGCCTTAATACTCCGTGAGTTGCTGTGCTACATGTCATTTTGACTTAATAAAATAACTTCTCTGAGAAAACTTCTCTTGGAAGCATGCTTACTTCTCAGAGAAGTAAATCTTTATCCGGTCTTTTGATCAGTCCAGTAGTGCTTGGTTAAAGTAGAGGATGTTGCGTGCGCTTTTCCTTTTGGCCGCCCCCTTTCTTTTGACCTCTTTCCGTTCCTAGCTTTTTGTCTCTTTTTCTAGCACTTCTAATAACATTATTGTACCTTGGAATCCCCTTTTTCCATGATCTCCCGTTCAGGACTTTCATCATGGAATCTTTAGATTTTTCACTTTTATTATCCTAATTTTGTAGTTTTCACATTCTAGTTTTTTTTTTTTTAATGCGACGAACTCATCATTTCTTGAAAAATCGTAGCTTTGCAGGTAATCTTTTTTACTAATTTTTGTAATATGAAATTGACAAAAAAGTATCAAAGCGACGGCACTCGTGTGAAACGGTGCAAACAACTCTCTCTTTTCTTCGTGGAGATTTTCAAGATCGATAGCTCATATCACTTGTCGTTATCGTGCTCATTAATTATTTTTCGTATTAGCATGAGATGTTTTAATTTCGATTCCATTCATGTGGGATCTGTAGAGCGTGTTGAATCGGTCATATATTAAAAGTGGTAAGGGCACTTTTATTTTTGTTAAATTCATTTAGTAGTCTTCGAGAATAAGATAAACGGCATCTATATATTAAATGTATATGTTAAAAACTTATTTAGTGTTGAGACAATATGCACACTTCCGAAAAGTGAGAGAAGGAGGGGTTATCAACAAATGGATATTGGAAATTGCAATATTGATTTTCCAAAGCAAAACGAAATTCTGCATATTATGGTTTGTCTCACTTTTTGCTCAATCTAAATTTCGCGGAAGATGCAGTTTGATGTTTTCATAAATCGAAATGGTTGGAACTTTCATAATATATAAATTTTTGGGATAAGTGTATTGGAAATTTTAAAATTTTTTATAAAAATATAATCGAGTCATTCTGTTAACTCCGTCCAACTTGATTAAAAGAAAAAATTGACGTGGTTCTTTTAATTATTTTCTTCGGTGGGCATGAGTACGAAGAGCATTTGGGCTTCATTTCTTGAGTCTAAAATTTCCTTTTGGACTTCTTATGCCTAAAAGAACATCGTTTTGGTCAATATTTTATTTTCAATACATGTTATTCAAATTAAATTAAAATAAAAGTTAAATTAGAAAAAAAGAGTGCCCCACCTTCATTGGGAAGAACCGACGACACCCATCTAGATTTGGATGAGGGTCGTGGCCCTCTGCCTCTTGCCAAGGGCTACCACTAGCATCTAATCTCTCACCACGTGGAAGATATAAAATAATATTAATATAACAAAAAATTTCAAATTGATGTGCTTATGACAAATTATCAAAATAATAATTTTTTAACCACAAAAAACCCTCAAAATACATTTGTGACAAATGTACCTTCCATTAAATTTGATTGATACAATAAAAAAAATCATGAAATAAGTACAATTGTGACAAACGGAGAGTAAAATCCTAAATCGATACACCAGTTAACTGTTAAATGTCATCTAACTTAGTAATTTGACCATAAAATTTATCGGAAATTAACAAAGGGTAAATTTGTCACTAATATATCAGTTTAGGGTAAAATTGTTAAAGGTGCATCGATTTTGGGTTTTTGGTGGTCAAAAAAATTAATTTATGGTAAATTTGTCATAAATGTATCAGTTTAAGATTATTGGTAATATTAATTCTAAAAAGTATTTAAAAATCATTTTTTCCTTAATTAAGTCGGACAGTATTGACTAAAAGACTCAATTACATTAATCTAATAAGTTTTGGGACTTGATTAAATTATTTTTTTAATAAATTCTTAGGGTTTAGTTACATTTTTGTGATATTTTCGTAACATTTTTTTTTTTTTATCGGTCTTACTCTAATCCGATTATAACTCTCACTTTCAAATTTTTGTCATACTTCTTTGGAGGTGTGCAAGTGAAGCCTACAATGAAGCTAAATTGTCCCTACGCCAACCCATCTTGAGAATGTGAAGATTCAAACCCTCACCTCCATCTTTTCATGTGAGAAAGGTGACTACCGAAATAAACTTCAGTGGTTTATTTTCGTAACACTTTCAATTGGTGAACTTTTCATTATGGGCTTCTGTTGGCTTAGAGTTGATCTCGCGGGAAATTTCAAATAAAATTTAAATTTTAAAGGATGTTTATAACTTTCGAAATGAAAAATCCAGTGCAAAGATTTCGCTCTCGAGCGAAAATAGACACGTGCAATTATCCGATTGTCTGGTTTAGACAACTAGACAAGACCTTTGACGTGATCGCGCTTCCCCTCTTGGCCATTCCCTTGGGCTCTAATTCGACCCGTGACTAGCAGATATTTCTCAACCCCTGTGGGGATGGAGCGACAGAAGTTTTCACCTTTCCTTTTGCCCTTGGTAAGACAGCATCTCTCGGTATGTGTGTGCTTTACCTAGAGGTGCTGGTTCGAGTCTAGCTCGTGACAAGGCCTTAGTCATATAGTATAGAAGGCAAGGCGCACTCAATCTATTTGTACGCATGCTTCTAGAGCTACTCGATTAGCTAAGACACCCGGTGCATTTTCCCAAGGGTTTCAAAAAGTAAGCTATTTAAGGATGAATGCCTTGGGACTAAGAGTCGAAGAAGGACGTGATATCCTGCTATAAGCTTTTGGGAGCAGGAAATTAGGCTGAGATCCAGAGATTTCCGAATTGTTGTGAATAGTGCCTCGGCTCGGTTGAGTAATGTAGTTTGCTCGGCTCGCAGTGGACTTGTGTCCGAACGGGCAAACGTCGCAGCATTCCCAGAGTTTCACGCTCGTCTCTGCATTTTCCTCTCTCCCGTGCCGGAACTCCATAAAACCGCGAGAAAACGAAAAGAAAATGAGTCGTCCATTTTCCATCTCGATTCCAGATTTTCCCGGAAAATTTAAACACTGCCAGAACAAATATAGCACGGCAGTCACTCCGCACCTCTCTCTTGCACGGACTCACTCGTCGATCGCCATGAACACTCCTCCACCTTCTTCCGCTCCGCCTTTGCAGTTCGTGCCGCTTCCTCTTCCCGTCGAGGACGCGATACGCCGAATCTGCAGTGATCAGAACCAACCTCGGACGAACGCCTGGACTCGGAGAAAGCTCGCCGCGCTCCAGGTCCTGAGGGCGACCGCCGCGACGAAAATCAAGTGGTCCATCGACGGTCTGATCTCCCGCACTATCGAGAACGGTGCCGGCGCCGGCGCCGGCTCTCCTCCCTCGCCGTCTCCGTCGAAGATCGCTTGCATCTCCCTGAGTGATCAAGGCCCGGCCCGTCCGCAGTAAGATGTTCGGAGAGATGATAGTGACGGCAGTAGTGACCATCTGATGATAAACGGACTGGATTTTGTTTTGTCAACACTAAATAAAATTACCATATTTGAGAATAATTGGAAAATTACAGCATTATGAATAATTGCTAGTGAGAATATTAAAAAGTCACCCGAGGTAAAGTGATTGACGGTTATTGACTGTCAATTAGTAATGATGAGTTCTGTCTATTACAATAATCGAAGATAGATTATTATTTCGTGGTGATTGACTCGAGTTACAAACTGTAATAACTAGATTATGATGAAATTAGTCAAATTACAATTGTTGGGGTTATATCACTAAGTGCAAAAACTAAAAAAATATGACTTTTAATGCAAAAATACGATATTGTTAAAAGGAGTAAACATCTCTTAAGATGATGTCGTTTATCTTATGGGAAAGTAATATGATTATCTTTAAAAGGAGCAATTTATCTTGAAACTAGCATTGCCGAATTAACTTGTTGCTTTGTGGATGTAAAATGAAGTCCATGGATCATGTTTTATATTAGTAGAGTAAGTTTCAGTGTAGTCATAAATTACCTTTTAATCCATAAACTTTTGTAAATATCGACAATCAAAGTCTTAATAAGTCGCGAATTGTTGTTTTTTGATCGATAATTGCCTTAATACTCCATGACTTGCTGTGCTACGTGTCATTTTGAGTTAAAACAAACTTCTCTGAGAAAACTTCTCTTGGAAGCATGCTAACTTCTCCGAGAAGTAATCTTTATCCCGTCTTTTGATCAGTGCATTGGTGCTTGGCTAAAGTAGAGGATTTTGCCTGCGCTTTTTCCTTTAGCCGCCCCCTTTCTTTTGTCCTCTTTTCGTTCCTAGCTTTTTATCTATTCTTTTAGCACTTATAATAACATTATTGTACCTTGGAATCCCCATTTTCCAAGATCTCCCGTTCTGGACTTTCATCATGGAATCTTTAGATTTTTCACTTTTATTATCCTAATTTTGTAGTTTTTACATTTTTTTTTTGTTTAATGCAGTGTACTCATATTTTCTTGAAAAATGGCGGGTAATCCTTTTTACTAATTTTTGTAATATGAAATTGACAAGAAAGTATCAAAGCGACGATGCTCGTGTGAAACGGTGCAAACAATTATCTCTCTTCTTCGCAGAGGTTTTCGAGATTGATTATTCATATCGCATGTCGTAATCTTACTTATAAATTGTTTTTCGTGCTAGCATGAGAAGTCGAATTTCGATTCCATTCAGATGAGATCCGTGGAGCGTGTTGAACCGGCCATATACCAAGTGTGATTTTTATTTTAAATCTATTATGAATTCATGGCTTGCCCACTTTTATTTTGTTAATTTTATTTAGTAGTCTTCAAGAATAAGATAACGACATCTATATATTAAAAGTTAGTGCACTATAAATCTTAAAACTTGTTACAAAAGTGTAATTGAAATATAAAATTTATAAAAAATGCAGTTAAATCATAACATTTGCTGAATTTGTGCAATCAAGTCATAACGGAAAATGTTGACGTAACTTTTTGTAATTATTTTCTCTGTCCTTATGATTTTTGAAGTGATTTAGTTATTATGACGTTGTTTTAGTAAAAAATGATTTTTAATACAAATTTTATTTAAAATCTAAAACAAAGAGAGTTCCCCACCATCACCAGAAAAGACCGGCAGCCCTCCCCTAAATCTAAGCAAGAGCTGTGGCCCTCATCCTCTATATACCACTAGCCCAAACCACGTTAAAGATAGAAAATTTTAAAAAATCAGCATTTTCTAGTTAATTTAGTTGGATGAAATTAATGAAATGATTCAGTTGTACCAATTTGATAAATTTTAGAATTTAATTATATTTTTTTGTACATTTTTAGAACTCAATTGCATTATCGTAATAAAATTTTAAAAAATATTTTTAATATTTTTACAAGTTAAATAACTTTTATTAATAGTGAATAATATTTCAAATTTTCCACCGGGTGTTGCTGAAAAAACCGCGAGAAAACGGAAAGAAAAGGAGTCGCCCACTTTCCATTTCGATTCCAGATTTTCCCGCAAAATTTAAACACCCGCCAGAACAAAATAGCACGGCAGTCGCTCCACTTCAGTGCCTCCGTCGCGGTCGATCGCCATGAACACTCCTCCTCCTCCTCCTTCCTCTCCTTCCGCTCCGCCTTCGCAGTTCGTGCCGCTTCCTCTCCCCGTCGAGGACGCGATACGCCGAATCTGCAGTGATCAGAACCAGCCTTCCCCGAACGCGTGGACTCGGAGGAAGCTCGCCGCGCTCGGCGAGGAGGCCGCGCTCTGGGTCCTGAAGGCGACCGCCGCGACGAAAATCAAGTGGTCCATAGACGGTCTGATCTCCCACATCATCGATAACGGCGCCGGCGCCGGCTCTCCTCTCTCGCCGTCTCCGTCGAAGAGCGCTCGCATGTCCCTGAGTGATCAAAGCCCGGCCCGTTCGCCTGTGATGAACTCGCGCGGTCAGTGATGTTCCTTGTCGTGTGTGTGAGTTCCCATTTTTTGTTGTTGTTGTTGTTGTTGTGAAGTGTGGAGGTCGTGCTGGTGGTTCTTGTGCTTGTAATTCGGAGAAATAAGAGGAAAAGGGGACGGTCAATCGTCGGAAATTCGGAAGTTGCATCGCCATCGCCATTTGGTGGTGTCAACATCCTGTTTAGATTATCCGATTTGATTTGTTTTTGGAGGAGTGAGATGTTCGGAGAGATGATAGTGACTGGTGAGCAAAGACGTGAATGGCTGCATGAGGTGAGGCAAGCCTCTGCTTTTTATATGATAATTTTTTTTTTTTTTTAGTGAGAGCGACTGAACTATATGTTTTATCGTCTATTGACTTTGTCTGCTAGTGCTAGTGTTTGTTGTTGCGAAATGGAAAGCTTGCTTCCTACAGATCATGTTGTCTTCCTGTGTATTATGATGATTGTTCAAAGTATGCTCAAAGTATTTGTAAAAGAATCTGCTGATACGGTGGTTTTCCTTGTTTTTTGTTCGTTGTCCTGTTTTTGCTGGTTGCTTGTGTTCTTGTTTGGAAATTGAGGGGGAAAAAAAGTAGTGCTCAAAACTGTATCTTCTTTTCATCTTCTGGCACTAGTTGTCAGGCAAGATAGTTTGTTCAAAGTTTGTACAGAAAATTTGAGCCGGGTATTTTTCTGCTAGACAATGGATTTGCAAGCTCTCCTATGCGAGATCAACAGATTGGAGGTCAGAGACACCTTCCAATTTGGGAAAATGGGAGTGGACCAGCAGTTAGCCCCCACATGAAGGCGTTAAGCGAACTGGAGTTTAGAAAGGCATTTCTCATTCTAAACTACATTGGGGAGTAAGTTTGCTTCTGAGTTGCTCTGTCTGAATGTTGTCAGCTCTGCATATTTAGACTATTGAGCTGCTATTTTATGCAGAGGAAATCTTGAAGATGCCATAGACAGTGATACGATTCGACGGCTGAAAGATCTCAGAATGTTCGAATTTGAGGCAGCAGTCTGGAAAGCCATTGGACAGGATCGTGTCAAGAAAGATGACCGTTGTCTGGTAACCATTAGGAAGCGATTTCATTTGTCTATTGCTTCCAAAACTAGTCCCTTCTATTCATTTTGGAAATTGTCCCTTGATTGTTGGGAGGCAGATTGTTATGAAGTGACTTGGACTATGGATCATTTTGATACGTGGAATAAAATTGGAAATGTGGAATGGTATTATTTAGGGAAGTGATATGAGAGGCATTGGCCAATATAGTATATTTAGTTTGAGCATGATATGCTGGCCACATGATTTGGCAAAATGTCCTAAATCAAAAACTCTTATCTGATACATATTATAAATATTTGAGAAAATAATGGCCGTAATACACAAATGTGCGTGCATGTGCACGTGTCTATACATGTGTATCAATACATATTTATATGTAAGTGTTCATGCAATTGTTTAATTGCAAAGTTACTACAAAACAGGATGAGTATTGTAGATCACGTATTGTGAGGGTATTAATGATGTTTTGTGTGGTATGCCATTATATTGTCTTTTAACATCTTGTGACGGATGATGGGATGTAAAAACTGGCGTTCTGATGTGTATAAATAGTCGTTAGTTTAGAAATGTATGAGGAAAGAGTGGTTAGTCTGAGTTTGCAGGGACATATAATCTCTTAATGCAATGATCCTTATGTGTTAGAAAAGTGGCAAGTGGATTTTTATTTTTATTTTTTTTGGCCATTTGATTTGGGAAAATGATGGCAATGCTGCTCGGTTGGGATGATATACCCTGTATAAATAACTGTAGGTAAACAGGCTAATAGAGCTTTAGTAGGGTTATGTGGTTTGTTCTCTCACATATTAAATTGAGCAATGGTTCTTAATGTTTCTAATTTAGATATTTAGTGCAGCACACTGCTCACAACACTTTGAGGACAAAAGAATGACTTGACATTAGCATTTGCATGTCACTAGGATTTTCTTCTGACTAAAAATTCTTTAATGAATGTGGTCCATTGTGTAATTTTTCTGAAAATCCAAGGTAATTGGACAAAATGATAAGCCAAGGTGCTTGTTTGGCAAGGATGAAGCTTTTTCATAAGAATTGTGGTTGTTGAACTTATCAATAATGTGTAATGGGTTGCTAGGATGTGGCATTTAACAACTAGAAGAATCACTTTCATCACTATTCAAAGTTTTTTTTTGCTCGCATGCATGGATGTTGTGTGGACCCTCTTTAGCTGTGTATTGTCTCTCTATGTCAGCTGTCATGGTGGTTTCTCCACTTTTCTTGTAATAGAGTCCTTTTTTTAAATTGTCTCCACAAGCTCCTCATATATATTATATGTTAGATTAGTGAAGAAGTCAGCTATTTACGTCATCTTATTTCATATTTGGATTTCTTTGTTTGACTAGACAAGTTAAATTTGCAGATATTTTTAAAGAGAATGAAAGGCCTAACCTCTTTTCACTTGTCAATGCCAATATCAAAACAAGTAATAAAAAATTTCATTAATTCCATTCCATCTCTCATACTAGGTGCCAATAGAATAAACATGATGACATCTTAGTCGAAACTAATCTCATGGACTGATTGGTGATGAATTTTATTTTAATGTACAAAAATTAATTCAAACTTATCAAGCAATGTTAGGGATTAACATAGTTAGAGACACTTGAGCTTAGGAATACATAGTTCTGGAACGAATTATGTATGTGTTAATTTTATTCTATTTTGAAGTAGAAAGGGATTTATATCCAAACTTTTTGAACATTATTCTAGTTATCTATCCTAATATTCTTAATAATTCAGATTAATTTGTCACCTGAAACTTTTTTGGTGTTTTTGTTGTTGCTGCTTTCAGTATGTTGACTGGGATTGTGAAAGGACACATTTCTACCGTTGTCATGTTTCACCTCAGGGGTGTTATCGTTTTAAAGTAAGTTTGTTGGCTTTTATCTGTGAGACTTGAATTCTGACTCTTAGGTTATATCAGCAATGGCTCTTTCTTCCCAGCTAAGTTGTGGAAATGATTTCTTCAGAGTGGGGGATTAGTACATAACCTTAGTCTTTTTTTTCCTCTTTTTGCACTCACCCTGTATAGTGTAGTTATCAGCATGCGTCCTGTACACAGAGTAAATTTGAGTTTAATTTTAGCAAATGGATGATCTGTTAATTAAAAAGATTGTAAGTGGCATTGGTTGGGTGTGCAACTTGGCAGAATGCTGACTTGCATCTTTATAACTGTGTTTTCTGTATTTGGCTCTTGCTGCTTTGCAGTTGTCTAACACTGGCTTGGTCATCTGATATATTATGAACGATGTGCTTTGAGTGGTGGTTGTTGGATAGGAGCTGCATCCTCCCTTTCATATCTCTGCATGTCTGATGTTTTTCACCACTATAAAGAATATGTTTTTTTTTTCTTCTGTGCCATCTATTTATTTCACAATTCAGCTTCTTTTGGTGCCAAAAAGAAATTTGATTTAACTTTTTGGATCCTGGTATCAATTGCCCAAGGGCATTTGGTGAGCATAAGAAGGTTTTAATTATCAAAGTAGTGATTACACATGTCACAAGTGAAGCGATGCATTCGGATATTACAAAGTTTCCTTATTTGGTTGTTCTATGGATACTTTTGAAGAAAATCCTTACGATTTTAGCTTCTTAATGATGATGCTCGAGACTTTATGTACATTCAGGGACCTTACCTTAATAAGACAAGAACACTTCTACAAAGGGCATTAGGAGATGAGAATGTTCTCCTTGTCAAGTTGGCCGACGAGATTACGGACGATACTCTTACTATGTATAAAAAGATTGCAAAGGAAGGGATTCCTGTTGGTTTGCGTCGATACAAGTTCTTTGGTAATTTTCATTGCTCGTGCTCTGTGCGGTTTTGTTTGTTTTGTGTGTGGTCTTATACTTTTATTTTGATGTTTATCAGAAGATGTGAATTTGTAAGCAATTGGTATCATTAAATAAGACAACCATGATAAAAGGAAGCAGGAGAATCGGTCATGACATTGTATTTTGGCTAATTATAAATTGTTGACAGCTCTCTACTGTTATTTAATGTTGAAATGGAAAATATAGCTTTACACAAGCATGAGTTTGCAGTTTGCTTGTAGTCATTTATTCTTTCGTTGCACGCTTCCTTCTCGATTTCTCTCTTTAGGTTATGTAGATTTTGTTGGGAATGATTTTTCCTATTAACTCTTAGTTTTATAAAATCTTGTTGATCTCACAATGTTGACTTGTATAGTCATTGCATGTAACTTTTCAGAATATATGAATGTTGACATGTATAATCATTACATTTTTTATATAGTATTCAAAAACATTTTTTTTTTTGCATTTTCAAAATTTCAGAGCAAATTTAAAAGGATGAAAAAGTAATTTTTTAAGTGTAGATGTATACTTATGTGCATTATGTATTCATTTCCTGACTGCTTGAACTCTTGGGACAAGCAGCTTCCCACCATTATATGAGAGCACAAGTCAAGAATTCAATCTTATTGTTATTTTGCCAAAATTTCTGTATTTTCTCAAATTTGTTGGGAAAACTTGTATCCTAACTAGATGAATCTTGGTTGTGATCATGTTTCTTGTTTTTCATTTGACATTGATTTTTCCCATCCATGTTCCTCAGTAAAATGTGGGAGTTGGGATTCCATGGCTCTGGTAGCTTGTCTTTTGACACTATGCGATACGCAGTGCTCTTTCCCCTGGTCTGTATACATTTTCTGGGCATTTTTTATGCTCGGGTTTGCATTTAGAACCGGATGCGCAGTCATGATAATTGCATCAGCACATACAAGTGTTCATATGTTGGTTATCTTGGTTTCTATTTCGCATAGTATTTTTCTGTTTTTCTTTTGTTATTAATTGTGTGGCATGCATAACGGAGATTTGTTTCATCTTAGTTTTTGGAGCCTTGTTTGCTGCAATGAGAGCTTTAAATTCATGTTGAACTGCCAATAAATTTTTCATCCTTGCTGATATGGTAATCAATCAGTGTTTAAGGATGGAGGCAAAGGAGAGAAAAAGAGAGACCCTACTGCATCATCTGTAAAGTGTTACTTTGTTTGCATGGAGTGTGAGGCACTTAAAGAAAAGAAAACAGTACATGCAGCGAGATGCTTCTTCATGCATGCACATACAGTGTCCAGCATATCCCGCTACATGAAACGGTTTGTTGCTGTGGAAGTTTTTCATCTGAACTTTGCATTAACTATATAATATCCTAATGACATGCATCTGCTAATAATCAGGTTGTCTCTTATCTTGTCCAAGACTATTAGCTTGGAAGTTGACTGGAATCGCGTTACAATTGAGAGAATTGAGGATGAGGATTGCAAGGTGTTATCTTTTGATTATTTCATGAATGAAAACTTGGTGTCATCTAAAGGTATTCTTGTTGTTTGCTCCAACACTTAGTATGGTCAATTTTCTGCCTAATAGCAGGATAACGAGGGAAATTGCATCTATGATAAGAAGGGAAAGCCACTTATACATACTGATGGGACTGGATTTGTATCTAAGGACATAGCTTTGAAGTGTCCTGGAAATATTTTCACGGGAAGAGGTGTCATTGCTCCTGCTTTTAAGGTTTGTGACCTGTGGATATAGGTATCATCTTAGTGGTATCTTCCTCTTGCTATGCAAGAAAAACTGATCTCCAAAAAATAATGATGACAGATAAAAAAGGAAAACTGATAGTATGTAATGACGTCATTTATGGTTAATTGTGGATTATGTCTTTAGATAGTATAGTCATGATGACACTGTAATGGCAATGCTACATTTGGCAATAGGACGATGCTGCCTGGGTACGATTAATTACTGGACTGTCTGGTAATAGTGGTATTTTGGTTATGGGATGCAATGCTGTAAATAAATTTGAACGAAATGCAGATCTAAGCTGACACAATGTGAATTTGCAGTTTAGGTGTTGTGGATCACAGTTTGGTGAGTTTTTACTGCAACAAAGCATTGTTAGTCGATGCTACTAGTGATCAATTTCCTTCTTACATGTAATAGTGAAGATATCTTTTCATAAGCCTTGAACAGTCACCTTTGTGTTTCATGCCTTGTTGTTATCGTTAGTAACAAATGTTCTGAAAGTACAATATCTTGCTTTAGGCCTTTCTTTCCCTCATTTAAATGGAGGCGTTCCAAATAGTCACAAGTAGCAGAATAGAATTAAACTAGCCCCCTCCCTTTCTGGGGAGTTCTTTGAGATATATTCATTGCCATGGGGCCCACAAGAATTTGTTGCTTTCTTCTCCCTTCTATTGTGCATTATTTAATGAAAAATTGTTAAGAAGGCATATGACTGAAAACATATTTGTCCTCTCTCTCATTTCTGTAGTCTTAAGTTAATTTCCTAGAAGTTTGTATTTATAGCTATTCTAGGTGCTATTTGCCTCTGATTTGGTCATTTTTCTTTTATCCTAGAGATTTGCTGGCTGCGGTGACAATGAGCAGATACCTACGGAGGGCATCTGTGAACCGGTAGTTGATGGGATTTTCCTTTTTGTGCTGGTGCTTGATTGTCGCACAGTACGTGTTGAACTTTTTGCTCTTTACACTTCTCTTGCAGCCTTTGCTGATCCAGTGCCGTCTATTCAATGATGGTAGAGCTTTCAAGGGAACTCTTCTCCTGAATAAGCAAGTAAAGATTTTGCAGTGTCATACTGTTTTCTGTATCTGAATATAGGAGTGTTGTCATGTCCTTTCATGTACTTCTGCTTTCAATTTATTTAATATTTTAAAAACTAGAATTTTCTCTTACAAAGTCCTGTTAAAAAAAACAAAAAAAACAATGTGGTATAAATTGCTGGAAGTGAAATTGATCTTTTTATGCTTCGTTTATGATTTTATACATTTGTTAGTTGGTCCTCCAATTTAATTATCAAAATAAGAGTAATATGTTTATGAAGGGTTTTCATGCTATTTAATTATACTCCAGACTTGTTTCACAAGCCCAAATCATAGTTGGTTTGGTGGTTGACATGAAAGAAATTTTCTCCAACTTCATTTATGCTGCTTTTAGTGATAATTTACCAGTATGAGAGTGCAATAGAAGTCTCATGTGTTCTGGTGGGAATTTCCCCTATCCGTCATGCTCACAAGAGGAAGCATAAAAGGAATGCTGTTGGTCAAGCCAGTCATTTTATATGCAGAAAATTGGTTAGATCATTGATGTTGTTAGTGTTTTGGTTGCTTAGGAAAATCTATATTGCATTTTTAAGTATCATTTCAGCTTTGAGCTGTAAAGTGAGTCTAGTAATGAGTTTTTTAGCTGCAATAGTTCTCTATATTGCGATATATTTCATCGTTTCTATCGGTTCATTTATACCTTCCATTCTAATTGTTTTGGCCGAATTTTGATCTGTAGCTCCCTCCTCATACAATTCATATTCGACCGTCGATGATTAAGGTTGAAAAGGACCCGAAGCTTTCAGATGTCAGGACCATTGATGCACTGGAAATAGTACACACAAGGTACAGCCAACATATTTTGCCAGCAGGCTATCATTGGTTTAATTAACTCTCTGAGGTTCTTATGGCACCCGCGACCCATAGTACTGTGACCACAGTATTATCCATGGGTTTGTTGTCTTGCTATACTATTGATTTGTTGATCATTGTGTTAAGATTTTCCTTTGCAGTTAGCTGGTTAAAAGACCACTACAAAAACAGACTGAAAAGTTAGCAGCTTTTCTGTTCTTTCAACAGTTTAATTTGAACATGGGACATGCTTTTCTTTTGAATTACTAAATCCCGTTGCTTTTTATTTGGAGCTTTTTCTGCTGTCAAATTTTACCCTTTCGGATGAACTTATTAGACCTTGCTCCTCATTGATGCAGTAAGAAACCAAAGCCTGCATGTCTTTCAAAGACTTTGATTGCACTTCTAAGCTATGGCGGGGTCCCTAATGAATTTCTTTTGGACATGCTGGAGAATGCTCTGGGAGATGCAAATAATGTCTTCTCTAGTAAACGAGCAGCTCTAAGAGGTAGTATTTTTCTGAACATTTGGACTGTTGAAATATTGTCTATTCTTAAAACAGCCCAAAAAGAGATTTTCTCCAATTTTTTTTTTCTTTACTTGGATTTGTTTCTTCTATTTTTCTTGATTCGAAATATGCATAAGTAAAAAAGCGCATCTCTATTCATCTTTGCTGCTTTTACTTCCCATGGGTGCGTATTTCCTTCAATTGCTATTTGATGTGTAGACATTTTGCCTTGTGTTTTCCTTCTGTTCTTTTACTGTATGAACAGTTTCGGTGAATCATGGTGAGAGGGATGGTTTCACTGCAGCCAGAATGATCTTATCTGGGATTCCTCTCGACGAAACATACCTACAGAATTATCTGTCCATCCTGATGAAGGATGAAAAGAATAGTTTGAAAGGAGGAAGGATTCCTATTTCAGATTCTTACTATCTCATGGGGACAGCCGATCCTACAGGAATTCTTAAAAGTGATGAAGTTTGTATTATCCTGTATGTACTCGTAATCTCATCTTTCTATGCTTGATTTATCATTTAGCATGAGTCTGTTAAAGAAAACTCAAGAAAATGGTCATTTTTGTAATTTAATTATAGAGTGCATCCCTTAGTTTTTAGTGGCTTGGTACGGTTATGGCATAATTTCTAACCTTGCCGTGGGGTAAAATTCAAAATTTTGGTCTGCATATGATTTGGCTTATTTGACTAAGCTAACATTGTACTTTTATCCAAATTCAAAGAATTTCATAGAAATAAAATGAATTCTGTGAGGACCCCATGAAAGTGATTTTGCCTGTTCAAAGATCATTAAAATGTAGTATTTTCTATTTTGGAAATAGATCTCTTTCGGCAAAATTTGGTCAGTGATCATCCATATTTTGAGATGTATAGAATCTTATGAGTGTGGTATGGTTTGGATGGCAGTGGACTTCAAGCAATCGTTTAGCCCTCTCTCGGGGATGTCAGAGCTAGGAGTCCTTTATATATCTGGCAGAAAATTTTTCACGTTGATTAGTATCTTCATTACGATCTATTAGGGAATTCTGGGTGACTTATGTCTCTTGTCTTATAAGTTAAGAAGCACCGACACTTTTGTAGAGCTTTTATGTCGTGTCGAACATTCCAACACGTATCCAATGTCCGACACTCTCCTACACTCTTAGACACTCTCATGGACGCTTGGTCAGCACGTGCTAGATTGGTCAACTTTCCTGACACTTTCCGACATTCGAGTCAGAATTCCGACATGCGAGTTTCTGACACATGATTCCGACACGTGAGGTCAATTTCTAAAATTTTCAATAAATGATAGGTTAAAATGCATATATGTGAAAAAATAAAAAACAATAATAAAAATAATAAATGGGGAAAGAAAAAAACCTAGTCTTATTTTCTCTTATGACTCTCACTTCCTGTGATAAACAATTCACCCTCCAAATTTTTTTCTCCTCTTCCGATACATCTAACATGCAAGTCCATAATGTGAATTGCTTGTTTTTTCTCTCTAAGTTTTATGGATTATTGGAATGGAGTTGAATTTGTCAAATCGAAATAATAAATGACATTAATAAATGGTGGATTAATGTTTTTAGTGAAAATTTATTCTAGATTATTTATTTATTTATAAATTTGAATCAAATTAATTTGATTTAAAAATAATAATTTATTATGTATATATAAAAATATTCATTTAATATACGTGTCCTAATGTGTTGGAATTCTCTGTTTTTTGAGAAACGATGTGTTGGTGTGTTGCGTGTCAATGTCCGTGTCGGTGCTACTTAGCTTATAAGGCAACCGATTAAAAGATTTGCTATTGTTCATGTTTCCAAATAAAATCATGTTTTATGGTTTAAGTAGAAGGTCAGTCTTCACGACTATTAGATATGGATAATTATTTTATTTTAATTGTTAAAAATAATAATTATCTTATCCTACTTTTCTAATGCCATTTGTAAGTGCTTTTGGTTATTCATTTCATCAGCTTGCCAATTAATAACTGTAGCTATGCTTGTCTGGGGCTTAGATTTTTAATTTAGTTACATGCCTCCATATCTGGTCCTTGGATTTGGACATCAATGGAGTTATATTGCTTTGGTGACATCCCATCTCTGGTTCTGTTCTTGTTAACCCATGTTTGAGTTTGATATTCACAACTTTGGGGAAAAGGTGTAATTACCTATTGGGCTTTGTTGTTATAATGCTGTTTCAGGTGTCTTTACCATTTAATAGTTTGCTTGAATCATCAATGCAGTGACAGTGGACAAATTTCAGGGAAGGTTTTAGTATACCGGAATCCTGGTTTGCACTTTGGAGATATTCATGTTTTGAATGCTACATATGTGGAAGCTCTGGAAACGAAAGTTGGAAATTCCAAGTATGCTATATTTTTCCCTACTAGTGGACCACGCTCCTTGGCCGATGAAATAGCTGGTGGTGATTTCGATGGGGATATGTATTGGGTTTCAAGGAACCCTCAGGTTGGTGTTTATATGAGATTCGCTCATTCTTGTTAGATGTCTCGTATTACATTTGGTTGATGTCCTTTGCTAGCTAATGATGATACAACCTTGGACCCCCTTCCCCTTCCCCCACAACAGGAATGAGTTTTTTTACTTTTCTTTCTGCAGTTTCAAAATCCTTTCTTGATTTTCCTCTTTTAGGTGAGGTTTTGGTTGTTGGATGGTATTTTTCACCATCCTTTTTCTCATTAGACAATTTTTCTGCAGTTTCAATCATTCTGTTCCTGTAAATGTCTCATGCACTATAGCATTGAAATTCTGTGTGGAACCTCATGACTGCAGAGTTTGAGATTTTCCTGTGGTTCAAAATTTCCCTTGCTTTACAGTTGATGCATACTGGTCTTCAAACTTTACCCAGAATAGTTGTATGTCATCGTAACTGGGTTCCGACTTGGCTAAGCAGTTGTTGTGAAACCCCACCTGGCCAATGGAAAAGGAATTGATATGGTTAATTACTTAAGTTATTTGAAGTTTAACGAAAAAAGTTACATGTTATTTACTATAGTGACAGACCTTTAGGAGAAGATAAGCCTGAACTTAACTCCTGAACGACAGGGAAAAATGTTCATGTCCACGTTTGCTTTTATTGTTTTGGCTTTGCTCATAAGGAATGTATAATGGCCTTTTCAGCCACTCTTTATGCATGTGCCTGTTCCTCTTTTGTGTCTCCTTTGGTGTACTGGCCTAGACTTTGAAAGTAATTTTAAAATGAGGGGAAAAACATGAACGAACAACTGGGGCCTTTACTGGAACAGATTTCCATCCTTAATGTCCTTGGATAATTTCTACTTCTAAGATGTTTTGCTGTTGCTTTTTCTTGAATCTCTTGGTTAACATGGATTTGGTGGAATGGAAATGCAGTCTTTCACTTCTGTTGTTAGCCTGCTGGAAACGCAGTCTTTCTCTGCAATGCTGTCTAGCACAACAAAAGAATAGCAAGTAGACCTATAGCCCATCGAATCATGACTATTCTGATATTCAAATTTGATAGAGATTAAATTGTAAGTGTGGATCTTTTCTTTATTTCCTAATTATTTGGACCCCGCAAGGATCTGCTCATATATGCGATTCCATTTTCTTGTGCCTAACACACATAAGTTGGCAAGGATATGTTCATTCACATGCTAACTGTCCAAGCCAAGCATCTTAAGAAGGGTGGGAGCACCTGTCAAACAGCCAATATAGCCCATATAAGAGAGTTTGTTATTTGACTACCAATGTACTGTCTCTTTTGTGTTATTTGCAATCAATGTATTGGAAATGAAAACATTTCCTTATTAAGTATTATAAAGGAGTGCAGCACTCGTGAACAAGACACGTCTAAAAATATCTTTGTTATTATATTTTGCAGTTGTAGATGCCTGGATCAACTGTCTTTTTTTTTTTGTCTTTTGCATCAAGGGTGAATCATGATTCAGTCGCTATGTTCCTGATAATGAACTCGTTGGTGCATCACGTACGATTCTTGTTCTGTCATTTTGTGAGGCCTACCTTGCAGTGGTTGTCTTGGTTATAGTTTGGCAGTGATTATTTAACTATCTATAAAATTTGTTGATTCAGAATTGCCGAATGATGTCTGTTAAATCTTTCAAACAGCCCCTAATCGAGCATTCAATTCATTTGTCAGCTGTTGAAGTACTTTACACCAAGCCAGCCATGGGTATCTGCTTCTGCAGTGCAAGATATGAACTGCAAGAAGCCAAGTGACTTGTCTTTTGAGGAGTTGGAGTATGAGTTGATTGATTTATGGTTGAATACTAGATTTAACCCAAGGTAGGCGCTTGAATATGCATTTGCTTTTTGGTCAGTGCCGTAAATCTCAGACTCCATAGTGGGGAACTACTTGTGATTGAAGAGAATGATCTAAGAACTTGGGAAAAAAAGAAAGTTCTCGCAAATTATTTCTATAATACCTCACAGAAATATGAATTTTCCCACCTTTGGCTGCATTTTCAAGATTGAACTGCAAAAGATTTATGATTTCTTCACGTGATATTCCTTGCTGCCTCTGCAAGAGCATAATTATCATCGTCTGTTGCTCCTATTATACCTGGAAAACAAAAAGCAGCCAACCTAGCTGCATAGACTTGTGCATATTGCTTGTTGTTCTAGCCAAATCTACTTCAAAATAGTTGTCCCCTGTTCCATGCTCGTTCTCTTTTTCAACCATTGCTGCAAAGGCGCCTCACATGTGTGTAATACACGCACGCGTGCGCTCGCCGATACACACTTACACAGAAGCAATGCACCAAGATTAAGAAGATGGAGATATTCAATGTCTATTCTTTGCTGCACATTTTTTTGGTGGGCCGATAATAAATTTGGAGTTTGTTGATCGCAGTGGGTAAGTAACATAGATGGGTATAATAGTGAAAACGTATCGTGCCCCCTTCGTGTTAGACAGCATCTCCCCTCTAAGACCCCATTTGGTTCAACATTTGGAAGGGGTTTTGGGGCTCTAAAGGGGTTTGGCCAAATGCGTTATGGTAGCATTCATCTTCCCTTTCTTACACTTGTATTTTCCGTTGCCAAAATATATTTTAGGTTTTTTGCCCTAAATATACTTTAGTTTGCTTCTTTTTGTTTAGACTTAGAATTGCTAGTATTCACTATTCAATGAAAAGCTTTTTCATGTAATTACTTTTCCTTTGAAAAACTTGGACTTCAGTTCTTTGTTTTTAACGACTTTTTCATTCTTTGATGGAGGTTGGTCATTTCAGCTTTCAAAAACTTAGTTATTTTATTTAAAAAGGTTAAGAAGCTCAATGTTTGCTGTTGCATCACTGTGCTGAATTTTCCTTCAATGAAGTGTTATTTATATATGATGCAATTGCGATATTTTTTCTAAGTACTTCTCATCTGCTTTGTGTATTATTTATCTTTGCCGGACCTAATTAAAAGCTAGGCATGTCCCAGTAAGTAGAGGCATAATTTGGTTATTATGTTACATTGATGAGGAAAGATTTATAGCCTTTTTAGCATCATTGAGCTGGCTTCAGGTTTTTCTGTCTTAAAATGTCAGATGAAAACACGATTCATTATTTGATGATTATTTTGGTGAAAGCATAACATGATCATGAAGATTAATGTAATCTACTTATAGTACTTGATTGTGCTGCATATGTAGCATCGCTTGGAAAAAATTGACATTTTCTATGTTGTTTTCAGTTACACGGTTGGTGTTGCAGCTGATAGCTGGCAGGCATTGATGGATCGTCTTCTAACACTTGGTAGTGATCAAGTTGTTGAAAAACGTGAGGTGCAGAGAAACCTTTATCAGTTGATTGACATATATTATGATGCCTTGGATGCTCCTAAGAATGGTGGAGTCAAGGTCAGTTTCTTATTTCACATTACTTGTTATTTAAGTGTCGGACAAGATAAGATTTTGAGTCTCTCGATTCTCTTGCATTCGCTTCAATTCTTTACAAGTCTAATGACTTACTTGGTATTATTATTTAGAGCTTGGTTTACTGAAGTGCTCTGGGGCATGCTTTGCTAAATTTGCATATTTTCATAGTGCTTACTTGGAGATGGATAAAAACTCTGCGTGATGCATCTTTATTGCTTAGCATATAAACATGTGATTTTCTCTGTTCACCTCTTCTTGTTTTTTTCCCCCTCCCATCTCCTTTAGCTTGGTCATGCGATATGCCTATCTGATGGTAGCGTTTCTTGGAAAGTTAAATAGCGACCCTTCTTTTGTATTTGAGACCAGATTGAAGTTCCCAAGTCTTTGAAGGCAGAAACTTTCCCACATTACATGGGAAAGGATAAATCCATTTCCTTTCACTCCAATTCTATCCTTGGAGTGATTTTTGATATGGTGGAATCATACCAGGCAGAAATTCCGACTGGCAAAGGTGAGATTTTGCCGTACTCTCAAGATCTTTTGTGAAGTTGCATGATAAATAATTATGGGAATTGGATAACGCTCATTCAAACTGGCTGCTCTCACTTGGCTATCCATACAATACGAAGCCTGGTGATATTTTGATTACGCAAGTAGAAAGTTGATATGAGATCACGCCATCACCTCTTGGCCTAAGAAAAAGGAATGTACTCTTTCTCGATGGAGTCAGTTAATTAGGACTTCATCCTATCACCAAGTCAATGAGTTTAATGAACAAATTTTGTGTTGTCAAATATCATCTTCTGCTGGTACTTACTGCTTGTTAGTATTAATCAGCTCCAATTTTTGTTTTATTCATCTTCGCTGTTGAAATTCGCGGGAACTGACTTCTCCTTGCGTTAAATTCAGGGATTCGGAAGCTCCCCTATTTTGATGTGGAAATTCCGAGAGACTGCCGAATGGAGTGGGAAAGACGTTACACGGAATATAGAAGCGAGATGGTGGCTGCTTTAGGGGAAGGTGCAGAAGGCAAGAATTCCTCCGCGGACAACGTTATAAACAAATATAAACAGGTTTATTCATCTAGTCTCTTCTCATTCATGATTTCCAGTCGTAGTCAGCAGGGTTCTGGAAAGCAAAGTCATAGAGGACACAAACATTCTGTGTACTTCCTGTGGGGGAGAGACCTGATTCTAGGAAAGTTCATTTTTGCACAATTCTTCTGGTGCAGTTGCTATATGGTGCACCGGAGTATGAAGAGAGCCCGAGGAAGGAGGAAGATATTTTTAACGAGGCTCTCGCAATCTATAACATTACATACGACTATGCGATGCGATGGAATGACGTCCGCAAATGCGGATTTGCTTGGAGAGTGGCGGGTCCTGCACTCTGCCGGATTTATGCCATCAAGCAGGAGCAGAAGTTAATTGTCTGCCTGCCCTCAGTTCTAAAAGAAATCTTCAGTTGAAACCTAACATTGGTGCGGACACATGTTGTAAATCCGAGCTACGGGTGTATAATTAGGTTTGTCGGTTGCCTCGTCGGTGGAGAAAAAGTGCCGTGAGAACCGCGGAAATTGTTTGTGCCATGCATCATGTACGTACGTACGTGTTAGGATCATTAGATGTATTACAGTGCATAATCCATTTCGAAAGAATTGAATGAGGAGCCGTATGAGGTGAAAATCTCATGTCCTGTTTTGTAAAGCGGCATTAAGGGTGACTTATTTGTCAATTCTAACCAAACTGTCTTATGTAAAGTTACTAGTGTAAAATTAACCTCTAGATTTGAAATCACTACTTATATAGTCTTAGTGAGAGGGGGAAGAGTTAAGAGGAGTCTATGTTAATGTCATGCAACGGAACTTGGTTTGGCTTTAGCATAAATATAATTATTTATCTATATTATACCTTAGACCTCTTATTTTTTACAATAGAAAAAATTGCTTTTTTTAAAGTGCGTTTGTTTTGTGGAAAATGAATAATTTGAAAATGCTTTTCTAATAATGGTTACTTGTATTGCGCTTTTTTAAGGCAATAATTCCAGGGGTCTAAAATTTAACTCTTTTGGTTAGGCTTGCCTATTGTAAAATTTTTGGTTAATACTAATATCATAAAAATCTCAAATTTATATATTTGTGATAAATTTACTACATTAATTTTTTGACTTCAAAAAACTTTGAAATTATACATGTGTGATAAATTTGTCTTCAATTAGTTTTTATTTAGATTAATATAATGGAAAATCACAAATTATCAGATACAACTCAATATATTGGGTTAATAATTTATAATGAAAATTTTCATCCGGACTGTAAATTGAGGGTAAAATTTCAAATTGGTAAATTCATCGGTTGTCAAGTGTTATTTAATTTGAAAATTTAATAGATGTTAATAAAAGGTAAATTTGTTATAAGTATATTAGTTTGAAATTTTTATGATATAATTCGTAAAGATTTTATATAGGAGATTCGTGTGCTAGGCTTGGCTCGGGCTCAACCGGGCCGGGTTTTCTTATTAGAAGCCCTTGCCGAAGCCTGTCCAAGTCCAAGCATTAAGGTCGGGCCTATAGATCAGCAGAAGCCCACCCGTGGTAAAACTTTGGGCCACATTGGGATCGGGCTCGGGCTCAACTGAGCTGGGTTTTCCAATCAAACGCCCTGCCCAAACCCGTCCAAGAATGTCCTCGGGCCGGGCTCTTGTGGGTCCACGGGCCGTCGGGCCCATGACTGTACGGACGACCTTTTCCTCGCACATTCGTGTCCATTCCGAAGCCTGCCGTTGCATGGCGTCAAAAGGCGACGAGTCGCGTGCTTTGCATGCGCGCATGCACTCGACATCGCGCCGACTGCCATCGCCACCGCTCGACACCTGTGCTCGCAACCCTCTCTTCTGTCGGTGAGCTGCTACTAGATCATCGCCGCGATGACTGAGAAGAGCCGACCCGTCGCCGGTAATGCTCGCAGCAGAACAGGGTCGATCTCTCTTCATCTTCATCTTCATCTTCGTCTTCAAGCTTCACTGCGTCGTTCGAATATCTATCTACGCGGGAGTTTTTCTCTCCGCCGTTGATTGTGGCGGCATCGAGGTCGAGCGGCGGCTTTGATCGGGAGGAGAGAGGAAGACTGTCGTTAATATGGAGAGCACGATGAAGGAGCTGAGGGAAGGCGCGCCCGTGCTCGAGCCGAAATCCAACGTGGGCGGTGGGGTCGAGGACGTTTACGGCGAGGATCGTGCCACTGAGGACCAGTTCGTCACTCCTTGGGCTCTCTCTGTTGCGAGGTTTGCTTTCTTAGATCATTTGACGCTTTACACGTTTGAATGTGGAGTTTTTGGTTTGGAGTTAGCTTGTTAACGAGGAAATGATTATAGGAGGGGGGAAGAGAGAGAGATTTGTTTTTGAAATAATTCAGAGGTAATTTAACAAGTTTTACATGGTGCAGTGGTGTATCTCTGTTGAGAGATCCTCGCTACAACAAGGGACTTGCTTTTACAGAGAGAGAGAGGGACGCTCATTATTTGCGTGGTCTTCTGCCTCCAACAGTTGCTTCTCAACATCTTCAGGTTCCTTCATCATCATCAACCTGTTATTTTTTTAGTATGGCTATTTCTTCGGTTATTAACATTCTTGCGTCAATCTGCTTTGATCGCTATCGATTTTGCTGACCAGGAGAAGAAGTTGTTGCATAATCTCCGGCAATATCAGCTTCCGCTGCAAAAGTACATTGCAATTATGGACCTTCGGGTACCCCCGCCACCATGTCTAATCTTGTTCTGGTTTCTCAGCGTTTGTTTGAATGCACACACCGATGCATCCACGCTTGCATATATGTTTGCATATGTTGTGATTGTAAAGCGCAATGAGGTGAACTTGCATTTTCTTATTTGGACAAGTTGTACTTGAGTTGGATATGATCATTCTGGAATTTCGGATTGCATGACGGGTTCTTGTCTCTATTACCTTATTTCCCTTTACTGTAATTCGGAAGTATTCCCATAAATTTATGAGCAAATTGAGCTTTCAATAAATTTATCGGGATGTGGTGGTTAACCCTACATATTTTGGTTTGCAGGAGAGGAATGAAAGGCTCTTCTATAAGCTTCTAATTGACAATGTTGAGGAGTTGCTCCCTCTCGTCTATACTCCAACTGTTGGTGAGGCTTGCCAGAAATATGGGAGCATCTTCAGGCGCCCTGAGGGTCTCTTCATAAGTCTAAAAGAAAGGTGTTATTTTTGCCTACTTTGCGAAATGTCCCACTAAAATGCAGCTCTGATACTGATCAACATGTAACAGGGGTAAGGTTCTCGAGGCACTGAAAAACTGGCCCGAAAGGAGCATTCAGGTTGTCGTTGTGACTGATGGCGAGAGGATCTTGGGACTTGGTGATCTTGGCTGCCAGGTGATGCTACTGTTTCAACTTTATTCCACAAACTATGCTGATGCATTATGATGATTAATATTTGAGCCTTCGCGCAAAATTTTTTTCATTAGGGGATGGGCATTCCTGTTGGGAAATTGGCTTTGTACACAGCCCTTGGAGGAGTCCGTCCTTCAGCAGTAAGTATTTATTGGAAACGGTTCTGTCCGCAACCTTCCGAGTCCACCTTTAGAATTTCTTTAGTGTAAAAGTTATTTCTTAAATTTGTTTCAACCTTTTATCTTTGTGGGAAGAAGTCCAAACTCAAATTGTTGAAGTTAACCTAACAAGCCTCATTGCTTCCTCGCCAAAATTTGCTCTAAGATGTTGTCTTTGTAACTAAGAATTCACATATTGGACTCTCTTTGCAGTGTTTACCAGTGACAATTGATGTGGGAACGAACAATGAGGATTTGTTGAAGGATGAGTTTTACATTGGCCTCAGACAGAGAAGGGCAACTGGACAGGTCCTTTTTTAATATATTATGCCTTACAGAGTCGGCAGTCATGTAAGTTTAACAATGAATGTCAAGGCAGATAACATCATCTTTGCAGGAGTACGCAGATCTTTTGCATGAGTTCATGAATGCTGTCAAGCAGAATTATGGAGAAGAAGTTCTCATACAGGTAAGGATCTTTTCCAAGTTAGGTCATGAAGAAGTTTCTAAAATATTGTGATTTCTGATGTTATCGGATACTAATATTTCTTTAAGCTATGCAGTTTGAGGATTTTGCAAACCACAATGCTTTTGAACTGCTTGCAAAGTATGGTACATCTCATCTTGTGTTCAATGATGACATACAGGTATAATGCATTCTTCTATATGGATTTCGTTTTCATTTGCGATCCTGAATAGTAAACGATACACATTCTGTTCAGGGGACAGCAGCAGTAGTTCTTGCAGGACTGCTCGCAGCACTCAAAGTTGTCGGCGGCTCTTTGGCAGACCACACTTTCTTGTTCTTTGGCGCTTTCCTTCTACTCATGTTTTTCTTCTTAACTGAAGCTTATTGGAAGAATTAGTAGTACATGATGGTCCATCTCTTCAAGATGGCAGTTTAATTTCCCTTGTCTTGGTATTAAGTTAAGATCCTCAATAGATTCCACCCTAGATGTGATCAACTTGATCTAACATTGATGATATGCCCAAAGCAGGCAGGGACTGGCGTAGCAGAACTCATAGCTCTCGAGATGTCAAAGCAGGTACTCATCTATTGTTCTGGTTTGGAGATTCCTCATGGTTAGGTTTTCATATCATCCACAACGAGTCAGAGACCATCTTCTTATCTCATTATTTGTAGTGTGGATTTATGGTCATTGCAGGCAGAAGCTCCAGTGGAGGAGACTCGGAAAAACATTTGGCTAGTTGATTCAAAGGTTACAGATATTTTGATGAATGCTAGCTTCTTCAGTTGCAAAAGAAATCCAAAGAAGTCTCGATATATCATAGTTTCCTCGTATCTTTTATGGCAGGGGCTGATCATTAATTCTCGGAAGGATTCACTTCAACACTTTAAGAAGCCCTGGGCTCATCAACATGAACCTGTCGAGGATCTTCTGAGTGCTGTCAAGGTGGGAAAACTATTCCTTGCTAGTTCTGTTACATTCCCTTTGAAAGTGACTGTTTGTCTTTATTTCCATTCACTCATCACGCATTTACCGTCCTTCTCAGGCACTCAAGCCCACGATTTTGATTGGATCAGCTGGAGTAGGAAGAGCTTTCACAAAGGAGGTTGTTGAGACCATGACCTCTTATACCGAGGTATGTTCATCCTTAAATCAAAGCCTATGGAAAGGTTATCCAGGGAATAACATTACTGCTTTGCCTCTCTTCTACACCGTTAACAAAATGAACTGTAATTTTTGTCGTTCCATAACGTAGAGACCTCTTATTATGGCCTTATCCAATCCAACCTCCAAGTCCGAGTGCACGGCGGAAGAAGCTTACTCCTGGAGCAAGGTAAATGTAAAGCTCATCTGTTAACATGTAGTACCTCATCCTGCGCCCTGATAACGATATCACAATAACCCAATCGCAGGGTTGTGCTGTATTTGCTAGCGGAAGCCCGTTCCACTCCGTTGAGTACAACAGCAGGGTTTTTGTACCAGGCCAGGTAAACCTTTTCTTCAGGGTTCATCCCTTGTCTCCTTCTTTAGTTATTTATTTCTTTTCGTGTTTGTATAGTGTTCTGGACTTTGCTTTTTCTTGTACTCCAGGCCAACAATGCTTACATCTTCCCTGGGTTCGGGCTGGGTTTGGTCATCTCAGGGTCACTTCGTGTACATGATCAAATGCTTCTAGCCGCCTGTAAGGAATCTGCTAATTCATGTCCCGCCATTACTTACATGCTTATTAATTAGTGAGGCACAAGTGAAATAAGCAGGCTATTATCAGTCTAAAGCTTGTTTCTGTGTCATACCATAGCGGAGGCGTTAGCTAGTCAAGTGTCACCGGAGGACTTTGAGAAGGGGCTGATCTATCCACCTTTGAGGAACATCAGAAAGATTTCTGCGCAAGTAGCAGCCAACGTAGCTGAAGTGGCTTACGATCTCGGTAATTGCACTTCGGCAATGCTGCTCACAGTTCCATCCGCATGGACATATTTATTTCTCTCCTGCTTAGCCCATTGTGTTTTCAACCCATTCCAGGCTTAGCGACGCGCCTACCTCGTCCAGGAAATCTTGTCGAGTACGCAGAAAGTTGCATGTACAGTCCAGTCTACCGAAACTATCGTTGAAAGGCAACCGTCCGCCTGTCGAATCGCAGGAGAGTTGGTGCTTTGAGACGTGTGGGGCGTTTCCTTTTCTGTTATTTTCTTAAAGGAGTACTAAAAAGTTGCAGTTGTGAAATAACGTTTCGGAGACCGTAATTAGGTTTTTTGGCAGGTATTCCATGGAAGACAATCTTCTGCTTCTCGCTGGCAAAGTTTAAGCTCCTTCCCTTGTGTATACATTTAAATCAACAAGAGTATCGCCGTATCTTTGGGACGAGAAGTTTTGACATAAGATGGGGGAAAACCTATACATGACGTAATTTCGAGCAACTGGTATAAATTTGCTAAGGGAAAATTACTCAATCAATTCTAAACGTACTATATGGATGCTAACTCGGTTATAAATTATTACATAGATGTTAATTCTGAATTATATATTTTTTAAATCTAAATTTTTGTATGAAATTTTAATGTGGTCATTCCGATCAATTGTCGTTAAAAATTGTCGACATATTATTGATATGGTCATGTCATATAGGAGAGCTGTTGATGATTGGATCATTAGTTAACGTAGGAAGGTTGTTGATGATTGGATTATCAATCAGTGATCATTGAAGATTGATTAGAATGATTATATTAGAATTTCATTTAAAGATTTAATATTAAATTGACAAAATTAGAATGATTAGAACTGATCTGCATATAAGTTTAGAATTGATTAGATAATTTTTGTTAAATTTTCATGATTTGCTAACGTGCACGGCGTTCAACAACTATTGGAGCAGCTAATGACAAATACAGCGCCCAAATCCTCGTAGGAAAGCCCCGCAGAAAAGAGGTTCCATCCCCGATTGGAAAGACAGCTTACTTGGGAGGTTCTCATCGGCCGTACACGTTGGCAGGCACTCGACGAGACAATCATGGTTAGGATACACGAAGAATCCAACCTGCATTTCGTGAGAACATGAGCAAGAATAGGATTGTTTAAACAGGGATATCAGCAAAAGAGAAAAAGGAAAAGAGCCATCCAGAATGGAGAAGGCAATGAATGAAAGATGCTCAGGAGGGAAGGGAAAACGATCAGGGATCGTCTGTGAAGATAATCTCATCTCAAGTGGGAATTTCCAAGAAAATTGTCCATAAAGTTCTAAACATATTATGCTTTTGTCAATTAAATCCTAAATATTTTAACTTTACCAATTGATTCCTCTAACCTTTTTCACATTTTATCAATTGAGTTCATCTAACCAATTTTGACTGAAAATTACTAACGCGAATGACCGATGAGAGAGAGAGAGAGAGAGAGAGAGAGAGAGCGCAAAAACGCAATACAGTATACCTTTCTTGACCCTTGCCTATAACTCGATGGAACGTGGACCTGATTGCAAAAGCATAAAAAAAAAAGCAGTAAGTTAAATTATTTACTAGAAAAAAGGGAGGATCAGTGCATTGAATATCTTTAAAACTCATTACGAAAGTGTAATTGAATCTTAAAACTTTTAAAAAGTTTAATTAAGTCCTAAAATTTGTCAAATCGATCCAATTAAATTCTTCACTTAATTGCAATTTTTGAAAATTTTAGGATTTGATTGCATTTTTATGAAAAATTTTAAGACTTTGTTGAGTTTTTTTTTGAAAGTTTTAGGATTTGATTATACTTTTGTGAAAAAAAAAACTTGATTGCACTTTTTGGAAATTTTAGGATTCAATTATACTTCCGTAAAAAGTTTTAAGTCTTTCAATGCACTTATATATGAAAAAAAAAAAAAAAAAGGGAAGACCATATGGATAATTACACGACACATATTAGATTCCTAGTGAAGTCATTTTAGGGTACAACTAGGGCTGTGGAGCTGTCAAAATAGATTACAGATCCATATTTTAAATCTTTGGAAGTGAGTTGCCAACTCAAATTAAGATATGGACCATAATTAGTTCTAAATTAAAACTCCACATTAAATGGCGACTTCATTTATAAGCAAGAGCCGAGAGGGTGCAACAAAAGATATTCCAATGGATTTTGGGATAGGCTACCAATCTATAGTAGCCTGCCATAAGAAAATCCCCGACCTTCATGTTCAAAGCTTTCCTCACGCCAATTGATTTATATAAGTTGGACCTCTGGCAAGCCTCGCCAGCCATTGGCAAGGCTCAAGTCCTCACCGGCAATTGCGAAAGCGGCCTCACCTTGCTAGTGATCGGCTGGAGGAAGGAGGGAAAGGGAAAAAAAAAAAAAAAAAGAAAAGAAAAAGAGAAAAAGAAAAGAAAAGAAATAAATTAATAATTCGAAAAATATTAAAATATTATTAGACAACCGACGTTCACATCGGCAATATCCGGCCAAAATTAGTCAGAAATACTGAATTTGTGATAGATCAAGAGGTTTATGACTAAATTGACATAAAATCAAAAGTTTAGGTTTAAATTGATACCAATAAAATGTTTAGGACTAAATTGGCATCAAGTCAAAATGTTTAAGATTGAATTTACACCAATAAAATGTCTAAGACTAAATTGGCATCAATACAAAAAATTTAGGACTTTTCTTACATTTTTCTTGTAAAATTCATTGGAAGTAATGACTTAAAATCATTCCACTTGTACTTCAAGGAAAAAAAGCAATAACAATAAGTTTTTACTCATATTCGTATTGTATAACCCTCTCTCTCTCTCTCTCTCTCTCTCTCTCTCTCTCTCTCTCTCTCTCTCTGTGCTGATCAAAACGAAAACTGCCTTTCATCTACATATTTAAGTTAAAAATGGGTTTTATCTCACTTTTTGATTTCTCATTTAGCCCTCAGTTACTTATTACTTTAATATTTTAATGTAATTAAACTTGAAAGAGAACAATGGAAAACAGACCAAAGAAAAGATAATGGACAAAAGAAAAGGCCTACTATATTTCATCGTTTCTACAGTGCCCTTGAATCAATGTTTGTTTTAATCATTTAAAGAATACGAAGATATTATTTGATGTTTGCCTCTTGGAAAAGAATTATAACAATCAGAAAATGACTTTCAATATTTTATTTCTCCATACAATTGAAAGGATGGTCTTATTATGATCCATTATGGCGTTGCATAGGAAATGAAGATGACTGTATAGGAGTGTAATGCGGGCATGATAATTATATTTCCTTTTTTAAGGCCAAGTTACTATATGTTCCAATTAGTTTGATTTCGCTTTACAATTTCAGTATGGAAAAGTTAAAATAATCTTTTGTCGGATTAAAATACATTATAAGTATTTTTTGTAAAGATATAAGGAAAATTTTAAAATAGAAAAGGGGTCGAAATTGGCCCAAACAGGTACCGGGCCTAGCGTTGCCTAGCTTGATACGCAAGGCTCATGGGCTGTGCCTGGTGTGGCGCACCAAGACGTCGAGTTTCAAGGAAACAATGTTTGTCACTGATAAATCTACCCACCCTCAAGCAAAGTTTTTACTTAGAGAACATGGCAGTTGCTACACCTTCTGAAGTTGGACATGAGTTAGACTCTCGATTGCAAATCTAGTTGCGTTTTGAATTGTTTTCCTCTGATTCAAAAAGCTTAAAAGAAGATTAGGAATTATCTTATAGAGTCGTACACACTATGCAATAGAAATGAATTTAAAAAATAAAATAAAATGAGAATGCTATGTTCAAATTCTCTCAGCTGCTCTCGGCCTTGTTTTCTTGTCAAGGAAGTGACGACTTGATCTTGTTGAGCTTAACCACGACAGTTTTCATGTCCATTCTTTCCCCGGGCAAGTCCTTTGAACATTCTAGTCCTAACTCTAGTATCAATAAGACTATGCTCTTGAATTTCGAAAGTGTTGGATCTTTATATTTCATACGAAAGATTTTGCCATCCACAATGTCAAGCACTCTCTCTAGAATTGCTGCACCTACCCATTGCCTCAAGTTTATATCCGCATTGAACATTTCAGCGGTTGGCTTCTTCCCAGTAATCACTTCCAACAACAATATGCCGAAGCTATATACATCTCCTTTTGTTGAGACTTTCCCTTCTGAACCATACTCTGCAAGCATCATAGTTTGTGACATAAGAACATCGGCAATTGATCTATTTCTTTTTGGGACATAAGTAATAAGATCAAGAGGCATACGAGTGCTAATATATCTCTATTACATTGTACCATTATATTGGCAATCAAAGGCTTGAATTAGCTAATATTCAACAAATGTACCTGGAGCAATGTAACCAATCGTGCCGAGAGTTCGGGTTTGTGTTTCGAGCTTGTTCTCAACCAAAATCTTGGCAATTCCAAAGTCGCAGACTTGTGCGACCAGGTCCTCATTTAGAAGAATATTGCTAGGCTTCAGATCGTGGTGCACAATGGGCTTCGGTTGGCCATGGTGGAGATACTCGATCGCCGTTGCGACGTCGACCATTATCTTCACTCGCTGATAGAGATCCAAGTTGTAGTTGTTGGAGTATAGCCACATCTCCAAGCTCCCACAAGGCACATATTGCAGCACCAGAGCTCTCAGATTGGCATTCGTGCATGTGCTAATCACCTTGACGAGATTACGGTGCCGGATCATACGGAAAGCATTGCATTCTGCGTCAAAACTTTTCAGAGCGCCTTCGATATGGAGATTTAGTACTTTGACCGCGATGTCTATCCCGTTGGCCAAAGTCCCTTTATATACAGAGCTAAAACTTCCTACTCCGAGCAAATTGCTTTTGCTAAAGTTGTTAGTAGCCAAGCAAAGCTCCCGATATGATATCATCGGGTGGTCAATCCTAGGCAAGTTCTCCATCGGAACTAAAGCTTTTTTATTGGTGTTCCCACGCTTCCTAAGCAAGCAAATGATGAGGACTAAAAGTATAATTGATACAATTGGCACAATAATGTATAGTATATGGATCTGCTTGTCCCTTGATGATTTCATTCCTTTTACTTTGCAACGTGAGACTTGGAAAATCGCATTTCCACAAAGTGCTTCATTCCCAATGAAAGAGAGAGCTGAGCAATTTTCAAAGGGCCCGCCATTAGGAATCTCTCCTGATAGCTTATTAAAGGACAAGTTCAAATTCTGCAGATATGCAAGTCCTTCCATGGACTCAGGTATCGTGCCTGATAACTCATTGTAGGAGAGATCGAGGAAATCCAACTCTTTAAGATGGCTGATCGATTGTGGTATCGATCCTTGAAAAGAGTTCCTCGACAAGTTGAGGGAAGCAAGGCTCTCAAACTCTTGGATGGAACTCGGTATGACACCGGTAAGTTGGTTCCAAGAAAGATCGATGCTTTCTATAGCTCTCATCTTCCCTACTTCAAGAGGTAGTCCTCCAGTGAAAGAATTAAGTGATAGATTGAGGAAGATGAGTTCTTGAAGGCCCCACAGACCAAATGGTATAACCGATGTCATGTTATTCAAGCTTATGAGAAACTTTTGAAGGTTGCTAAGGTTTCCAATGCAATTCGGGATTGATCCCGATATACTATTTTGCCGGAGCAGCAACTCTCCTAAACCTGTCAAGTTGCACATCTCATCAGGGATCGGTCCTTCGAGATGGTTGTTATCAAGATACAGCCTTTGCAACCTTTCTAGTCCTCCGATCGATGATGGGATGTTGCAGTCTAGAGCATTATTGCCCAAATCTAGGAAAGTCAATCTCTTCAAGAAACCCATTTCCTCAGGAATACGACCTCTTATTTGACAATTGGGAGCAACTAGAATTTTTAGGGAACTAGAGAAATTTTTGATAGATTCTGGTATGGAGCCGCGAAGCGGGTTGCCTTCTAACACCAATTCTCGCAGCAACGGGCAATTAGATAAAGCAGAGAGAAAACCAAGCTCCAAACCGTAAGTCTCTCCTGTTAGCTGATTAAACCCAATTGAAAAGACTTCGAGGTTCTTCAAATTGCCCAAACCTGTATGTATGGGTCCGCTGAGTTGATTGTCATTGACATCGAAAAGGATTAGGTTCGAAAAATTCGAGAAACACTGCGGGATGTTGCCGCCAAAGCCATTGCGTGCTAGATATAGTTCTTCCAAATTCGAAAGGCTTAGATCTCTACCTGAGGGAAGGCTTCCAGAGAGGGAATTGTCCATCAAACTAAGCACTTGGAGCGAAGAAATATTAAAAACCTCTTGAGGCACTTCGCCGGTTAGCAAATTTTTCTTAAGGCCCATTCGTTGCAGATTGACCAATTTGCCAATCTCACTCGGAATCTGCCCTTCAATGTGGTTCGATCCTATGTCCAGCTTGTGCAAGCTCGACATGTTACCGATGGTTCGAGGAATCGTACCAGTCAAGTTGTTCACACCAATATAAAGCTTTTGCAGCTTTTGCAAGTTGCCTATCTCTCGCGGAATGATTCCCTGAAAACGATTGTATGACAACCACAATATGATAAGCTCTTTGCATTGTGTTAGCGTCTTTGGTAGCAGGCCGCTGAATTGATTTTGATGCAGTGAAAGAATCTGAATGTTAGGCCAGTGGTAGCAAAGATCGGAGGGAAGACTTCCAGAGAGATAATTATCCGTCAAATTGACCCACGTGAACGATCTATTGAAAAGCGCTGAAGGAATCGAACCTGTGAGAGTGGCATTGACCAATATAATGACTTGCAATGTGGATATGTTGCTCAGGAAGCTTGGAATTTGACCCCGTAAGTCATTTGAGCTAAGATCCAGATGTTGCAACTTAGGGAAGGTGCCAAATTCTCTTGGTATGCCACCCGTTAGCCTGTTCATCGCGAGTGACAAGACTTCGAGGTTTTGGCACTGGGTTAAGATAGGAGGAATGTTTCCTTCGAACTGGTTCAATTCGAGTATAAGTTCTTTCAAGTGGCGTAAATGGCCAATTTCTATCAGAATCATGCCATAAAAACTGTTGTTGCGGAGATCAAGATAAGCCAGGAGGGAAAGATTCCCAAGGTAGGGAGAGAGTCTTCCCTGGAGACCCATGTGCGAGAGGTCTAAAGCTGTGACTCTGTGCTTGCGGTTGCTGCAAACGACACCAATCCATTCACAGAAATTTGCTTCCACGGTCCAATTACCACTTTTGATGGTGTTCGTCGGGTCGACTTCCATCATCGATTTGAAGTGGAGGAGAGCCTCTTGATCAGTAAAGTTGTTGGAACAGACGATGGGCTGAAATATCAATAGGGAAGCCAACAGAACATCAACAAATGCAAAAAAGATGAACTTCTCCATAATGAACAGAGTCTCTTTTGATTGCATCAATAGATGGTTCGCTAATTTCGACCTGGTCTTAGTGTTCAATAACAAAACCTACCAAATGGTTGTCTCAATTAGAAAAAAAAAAAAAAAAAAAAAAAAAAAGAAAAAGAAAACGATGTAAAGAAAGACTAACCATCAAATGATGTCCCTCAATCATGTCTATGGCCCGTTCTTTACGTTTACACGTTCACACTGACTTTTGATGCTATGAGGGTACAAATGGACCTTTGGACCAATGCTCTAAGGCACAAAAGCGAAAAGATTTTGTGATAATTGTTGTGACCTTCCTGGGGGCAATATCAAGTGTCTTGTGGGAAGTTGACTAATTGATATTCCCTACAGCTAGAAGAGATAATGTTACCAGTAGTTTGTCAAATTTGATCCATGCTTCATGTCATATTTAAACTTTCAGTCGATTCAACTAAATCACTTTTGATTAATGTGAAATATCTTCCCGCAACTTTCATTTGGTCTAATTAGATCTGTAATATATTTAATATGTTTTTTGTCATCCTTTCATTTATTAATTTAAATGAAATATGTCATGGATAACAATTTTATGAAGTTGACGCTTGATGGAGGAAATTACATGGACTTTTTGTGTGGTGACTTTAAATTGTAAAATTATAATACTCGTCCATTTGCCCTTGCCCAGATCTAGCGAAACATCAATAGGGAAGCCAAGGGAACATGAACAAATGCTAAAAAGATGAACTTCTTCATAATGAACAGAGTCTCTCTTGATTGCATCAATGAATGGTTCACTAATTTCGACTTGTTCTTAGTGTTCAATACCGAAGCCTACCAAATTGCTATCTCAATTAGAAAAAAGAAAAAAAGAAAAAAGAAAAAAAAAAACAATGTAAAGAAAGACTAACTACCAAATGATGTCCCCCAATCACGTCTATGGCCCGTTCTTTACGTTTACACGTTCACACTTACTTTCAACTTTATGAGGGTCCAAATGGACCTTTGGACCAAAGCTCCAACGCACGAATGTGAAAAGGTTTTGTGATAACTGTCATGACCATTCCACAAGGGCAATATCAAGTGTCTTGTGGGAAGTTGACTAATTGAAAGTTCCTACAGTTGGAAGAGATAATGTTACCAGTAGTTTGTCAAATTTGATCCATGCTTCATGTCATATTTAAACTTTCAATCGATTCAACTAAATCACTTTTGATTAATGTGAAATATCTTCCCACAACTTTCGGTTGGTCTAATTAGATCCATAATATATTTAATATGTTTTTTGTCATCATTTCATTTATTACTTTAAATGAAATATGTCGAGGATAACAATTTTATGAAGCTAATGTTTGATGGAGAAAATCACGTGGACTTTGTACGTGTCATGGTGACTTTAAATTGTAAAATTATAATACCCATTTCTTCACCCTCGCTCAAATCTGGCGAAACATCAATAGGGATGCCAACAAAACATCAACAAATGTTAAAAAGATGAATTTCTCCATAATGAACAGGGTCTCTTTTGATTGCATCAGTACACGGTTTGCTAATTTCAACTTGTTATTAGTGTTTAATACTAAAATATACCAAATAGTTGTCTCAATTAGGGGAAAAAAAAGAAGAAAAAGAAAACAATGTAAAGAAAAACTAACTATCAGATGATGTCTCTCAATCACGTCTATGGCCCGTTCTTCACATTTACATGTTCACACTTACTTTCAACTTTGTGAGGGTACAAATGGACCTTTGACCAATGCTCCAAAGCATGAATGTGAAAAGGTTCTGTGATAACTATCGTGACCTTCCCGTAGGAGCAATGTCAAGTGTCTCATGGAAAGTTCCTACTGCTGGAAGAGATAATGTTACTAGTAATTTGTCAAATTTTATTCATGCCTCATGTCATATTTGAACTTTCAACAAATTCAATTAAATCACATTTGATTGATGTGAAATATCATCCTGCAACTTTCAATTGATCTAACTAGATCCATAATATATTTAATATGTTTTTGTCATAATTTCATTTATTAATTTAAATGAAATATGTCATGGAAACGAAGTTGATGTTTGATGCAGAAAATTACGCGGACTTTGTCGTGTCATGGTGACTTTAAATTGTAAAATTATAATACCCATTCCTTCGCCTTTGCCCAAATCTAACGAAACATCAATAGGAAAGCCAATAGAACATCAACAAATGCTAAAAAGATCAACTTCTTCATAATGTATAGAGTCTCTTTTGATTGCATCAATAGAAAGTCTGCTAATTTCGACCTATTCTTAGTGTTCAATACCAAAACCTACCAAATGGTTGTCTCAATCATAAAAAAGAAAAAGAAAACAATGTAAAGAAAGACTAACTATCAAATGATGTCCCTCAATCATGTCTATCTCCCGTTCTTCACGTTTACGTGTTCACACTTACTTTCAACTTTGTGAGGGTACAAATGGACCTTTGGAACAATGCTCCAAAGCACGAATGTGAAAAGGTTTTGTGATAACTGTCATGACCTTCCAGCAAGGGCAATATCAATTGTCTCGTGGGAAGTTGACTAATTGAAATTTCCTACTACCGGAAGAGATAACATTACTAGTAGTGTGTCAAATTTTATCCATGCTTCATGTCATATTTGACCTTTCAATCGATTCAATTAAATCACTTTTGATAAATATGAAATATCTTCCCGCAACTTTCAGTTAGTCTAATTAGATCTGTAATATATTAAGTGGACTTTGTGCGCGTCATGGTTGTTGACACCTAAATTTTTGTCCAAAAATCATTTACGAAAAAAAATGGGAACTTGTTTTTCACAAAAATATTTCATGTCAAATTCTTGCATATAGATTATCCAGGTGTTTAGTATAGTTTTTTTAAAATGGAATATGTTTTTCCTTAAAAAAAAATAATTTAAAATTTTAAAAAATAATTTAAAAAAATTCTAAAAAAATTAAATTAATATATAAAAAAGGATAAAAAAAAAAAAAAAAAACTACAAAAACATTTGTATGGACGCTTAGCGGTTTTATAATGATTATAATTGGTAATTAAAATTGTGTGGCCATTTGGATGAACAATCTCTCAAGTTAGTGGTACCGTAAGGGCGCTAATAGAAATATTAGCGTAAACAAGTCCCCGTTCCTAGAAATCTCTGGTTGCGTAGGAATCGAGACAATATTCCCGTGTCTCGATTGGTTTCTAGCCGACCCCAATAGGCTAGTGGTGACTCCTAGAAATGTTTAGGTTGTTAAGAACTAAAAAACAAAATCGAATGTCGCGCAAGGTATGGGCTTGGGAGAGCCCGCGCCTAATTTAGGGCCATTGGTCCGCCTCTTTAGGCAAATACCCCTAAACCATTCTTTCTTTTCCTCTGAACGGAAAAAAGAGGTCGTGACAATGGTGACTTTAAATTGTGAAATTATGATATCGGTTCCTTCGCCCTTGTCTAGATCTGGCGAAACATCAATAGGGAAGCCAATGGAACATCAACAAATGCTAAAAAGATGAACTTCCCCATGATGAACAGAGTCTCTTTTGATTGCATCAATAGATGGTTCGCTAATTTTGACCTGTTCTTAGTGTTTAATTCAAAAACCTACCAAATGGTTCTCTCGATCAAAAAAAAGAAAAAGAAAAAGAAAAAAGAAAACAATGTAAAGAAAGACTAACTATAAAATGATGTCCCTCAATCACGTGGCCCGTTCTTTACGTTTATGCGTTCACACTTACTTTCAACTTTGTGTGGGTACAAATAGACCTTTGGAACAATGCTCCAAGGCACAACACGTTCACACTTACTTTCAATTACGTGAGGGTACAAATAGACCTTTGGCCATGCTCCAATGCACAAATGTGAAAAGGTTTTATGATAACTGTCGTGACCTTCCCACAAGGACAATATCAACTTTCTTGTGTGAAGTTGACAAATTAAAATTTCCTATTGCCGGAAGAGATAATGTTACTAGTAGTCTGTCATATTTGAACTTTAAATTGATTCGATTAAATCATTTTTGACTAATGTGAAATATCTTCCTATAACTTTGAGCTGGTCTAATTAGATCCATAATATATTTAATATTTTTTGTCAACCTTTCATCTATTAACTTAAATGAAATATTTCATGGATTACAATTTTATGAAGCTGATTTTGATGGAGAAAATTACGCGGACTGTGCGCTCTTCATGGTGACTTTAAATTGTAAAATTACGATACCCCTTCCTTCGCCCTTGCCCAGATCTGGTGAAACATCATTAGGGAAGCCAACTGAACATCAACAAATGCTAAAAAGACAAACTTCTCCATAACGAATAGAGTCTCTTTTGATTGCATCAATAGACGGTTCGCTAATTTTGACCCGTTCTTAGTGTTCAATACCAAAACCTACCAAATGGTTGTCTCAATAAAAAAAAAAAAAAAAATGCTGTAAAGAAAGACTAACCATCAAAAGATGTCCCTCAATCATGTCTATGGCCCGTTCTTTATGTCTACGTGTTCACACTTATTTTCAACTTTGTGAGGGTACAAATAGACCTTTGGATGAATGCTCTAAGGCATGAATGTGAAAAGGTTTTGTGATAACTATCATGACCTTCCCATAGGAGCAATATCAAGGATCTCGTCGGAAGTTTACTAATTGAAAGTTCCTACTATTGGAAGAGATAATGTTACTAGTAGTTTGTCATATTTGAACTTTCAATCAATTCAATTAAATCACTTTTGATTAATGTGAAATAACTTCCTGCAACTTTCAGTTGGTCTAATTAGATCCGTTATATATATATATATATATATATATATATATATATATATATATATATGTTTTTGTCATCCTTTCATTTATTAATTTAGATGAAATATGTCATGGATAACAATTTTATGAATTTGACGTTTGATGGAGAAAATTACGCAGACTTGTGCATGTCATGGTGACTTTAAATTGTAAAATTATAATAGCCATTCCTTCACCCTTGCCCATATCTGGCAAAACATTAATAGGGAAGCCAACAGAACATAAGAAATGCTAAAAAAATGAACTTCTCCATAATGAATGGAGTCTCTTTTGATTGCATCAATAGATGGTTTGCTATTTTCAACCTGTTCTTAGTATTCAATACCAAAACCGACCAAATGGTTGTCTCAATTAGGAAAAAAAGAAAAAAGAAAAGAAAAAGAAAACGATGTAAAGAAAGACTAACTATCAAATGATGTCTCTCAATTACGTCTAATAAAGTAAATGGCCCGTAAATTACGTTTACACGTTCACACTTACTTTCAACTTTGTGAGGTACAAATGGACCTTTGGACCAATGCTCCAAGGCACGAATGTGAAAAGGTTTTGTGTTAATTGTCGTGACCCTCCTGCAAGGGCAATATCAAGTGTCTCGTGCGAACTTGACTAATTAAAAGTTCCTACTGCCAGAAGACATAATGTTACTAGTAATCTGTCAAATTTTGTCCATGCTTTGTGTAATATTTAAACTTTCAATTGATTCAGTTAAATCACTTTTGATTAATGTAAAATATCGTCCCGCAACTTTCAGTTGGTCTAATTAGATCCGTAATATATTTTATGTTTTTTTGTCATCCTTTCATTTATTAATTTAAATGAAATATGTCATTGATAACAATTTTATGAAGCTAATGTTTGATGGAGAAAATTAGGCGGACTTTGTGCATGTCATGGAGACTTTAAATTGTGAAATTATAATTCCCGTTCCTTCGCCCTCACCTAGATCTAGCAAAACATCAATAGGGAAGTCAACATAATATAAACATATGCTACAATGATGAACTTCTCCATAATGAATAGAGTTTCTTTTGATTGCATCAATAGACAATTTGCTAATTTCGACATGTTCTTAGTGTTCAGTACCAAAATCTACCAAATGGTTGTCTCAATTAGAAAAAGAAAAAGAAAACAATGTAAAGAAAGACTAACAATCAAATGATGTCCCTCAATCACATCTAATTCAGTAAATGGGTCGGGTCGGGTTATAAATGGTCTGACCCAAATCGACCCATTTAACCCGTTGATGATCCATTTATTGCAATGCAAATTTTTTGACCCATACTTGACCTGACCTATACTTAACCCATACCCGACCCACTTAACTGAACTTAAGAAAACTTATTTCTTATATATATTATGTAAATTATATATTTTTAAAAACGATATTGCTAAATTAGTTTTATACAACACAAATTTAATGGACAATTTTTATAAGTTTTAAAATTATTATTTAAAAAAATCAAATTTTAATTATTTTTAATTTTATTTTTTAAGAATATAATTTTTAATTTTCTTTTTATTTTTTTTAAAAATATTTTTTGTTCTTCTTCTTCTTTCACTGGCCACCGCCACGACGATAGCCGGCAATCGGCCACGAGACGAGCCTCGAGCTTGCCCGACTCGCCGACGTTGGCGAGCTCAAGGCTCGCCGATCGGAGCTCGAGCTCGCTCGATGTAGGTGACCTCAAGCTCGCCCCTCGCCGGATCTAGCGAGGCTTGAGGTGAGACTCGAACTTGCCGGCATCGAGCGAGGCATCCACCTCGCCAGATCCAATGAGCTCGAGTCTCGCCAAATCTAGTGAGCTCGAGCTCGCCCGACGTCGGCGAGTTCGAGTCTCGCCAGATCGGCGAGGTTCGAGCCTCACTGGCCGATCGTCGGCCATCACCGAATCGGCCACCGAAAGGAGGAGGAGGAAAAGGGAAAAAAAAAAAAAAAGAAAAAAAAAAAGAAAATTAAAATAAAAAAATAATTATAATTTCGATTTTTATAAAAAATATATATTTTGTAAAGTTAAAGATGGAAGATAGAGATTGTGAGGTTTTGGTTAAAAGTGGGTTTTAAATCCGACCAATTTAAAACCCACTTAAGACCCACCTATCTTAAGTCTTTGATTGTTAAATCTAGTTAACTACTTTTTGTCAAAAAAAAAAAGTGACTCATATATGACCAATTATATATGACCAATTTATGATTTAAATGGGTCATATATGGGTTTAAGACCCATTTTGCCACCTCTAGCTCTAAGGCACAAATGTGAAAAGGTTCTGTAATAACTATTGTGACCTTCCCGGAGGGGCAATATCAAGTGTCTTGTGGGAAGTTGACTAATTGAAGGTTCCTACTATTGAAAGAGATAATGTCATTAATAGTCTGTCAAATTTATCCATGCTTCATGTTATATTTGAACTTTCAATCGATTCAATTAAATCACTTTTGATTAATGTGAAATATCTTCCCTCAACTTTCAGTTGGTCTAATTAGATCCAAATATATTTAATATGTTTTTTGTCATCCTTTCTTTTATGAAGTTGATGTTTGATGGAGGAAATTCTGCGGACTTTGTGCGTGTCATGGTGACTTTAAATTGTAAAATTATAATACCCGTTCCTTTGCCCTCGCCCAGATCTAGCGAAACATCAATAGGGAAGCCAACAAAATATCAACAAATGCTAAAACGATGAACATATGTATAATTAACAAAGTCTCTTTTGATTGGATCAATAGACAGTTTGCTAATTTCGACATGTTCTTAGTATTCAATACTGAAACCTACCAAATGGCTATATCAATTAGAAAAAGAAAAAAAGAAAAAGAAAACAATGTAAAGAAAGACTGACTATCAAACGATGTCCCTTAGTCACATCTAATTAAGTAAATGGCCCATTCTTTACGTTTACGCGTTCACACTTACTTTCAACTCTGTAAGGAGACAAATGGACCTTTGGACTAATGTTCCAAGGCACGAATGTGAAAAAGTTTTGTCATAACTATTGTGACCTTCCTGCAGGGGCAATATTAGTGGGAAGTTTTGCAAGTTCGTACTGCTGGAAGAGATGATGTTACTAGTAGTCTATCAAATTTTATCCATGCTTCATGTCATATTTGAACTTTCAATTGATTCACTTAAATTACTTTTGATAAATGTGAAATATCTTTTGGCAACTTTTAGTTGGTCTGATTAGATCCGTGATATATTTAAAATGTTTTTTTTTGTCATCCTTTCATTTATTAATTTAAATGAAATATGTCATGGATAACAATTTTATGAAGCTATTTTTACCAAAGAAAAAACAATTTTATGAAGCTAATGTTTGATGGAGAAAATGGAGTGGACTTATGCGTGTCATGGTGACTTTAAATTGTAAAATTATAATACCCATTCCTTCGCCCTTACCTAGATTTGGTGAGGGCCAGCCTCGCTATTGCGACACTAGGTGAGCTTGCCCTTGCCGTTGTGACACTGGGCTCACCCTTGCCTACATTTGGTGAGGGCCAGCCTCGCCATCATAGGGCTAAGGGCTCACCCTTGCCATTGCAACGTTGGGCAAGGTCTCGCCTAGCCATGGAAAGGCTCGCTCTCACCCAGATTTGGTGAAAGCCATCCTTGTCGCTCGCTCATGACGGCGAGGCCTCGCCAGCCGTAGCCTCTGGTTGGTCACTAGTTTGGCCAGAAGAAGAAAGAAAAAAAATAAAAATAAAAATAAAAAGAGAAAAAGGGAAATAAATGGAAAAAATAAAATATTATTAAAAAAGTGTCATGTTAGCATTAGCCGGACGACCGGCGTCTTATTTAGGATTAAATTTGATCAAATGGATTGAATTGGCACAAGTGCAAAAGATTTAGGATTAAACTAGAAAAATTGCAATAGGTTTTGGATTGTTTTGGTAATTTTTCCTTCTTATTTACATGCATGATTTCTTATGTTAGTTCATTTTTGAAGGGTTGAGAAAAAATACAGATTCTGCAAGAGTTATTCCATTTTGCGTACTCTTATTCAGGTGCTTGCGGACTAGTAAGGGCTTATCTCAAATGAAGAGATATTTGAATGGTCTGAAATCGCGGAACTGTGTCAATTACATTATGCAAATCATATGAATTACTTACATGCCCATAAAAAGTACAAGAGCTGAATGAATTCCCACACTTTAATTGACTCTTTATGTTATATAATGCAAGCAACATTGATATGAATAGATACAAGTAGGGGTGAGCATCAAGCCCGATCCATCTAGGGGATGAGACCGAACCGATCTAGATTGATTATTTTAAGGCCGACTCTTAGCAGAATCAGTTCAGTTCCATGAACTTAGGACAAGCTTAGTTCTAGGTTCCAAGGCCAGAATCACCGGTTCTACCCAAAACCTAATTCCTCCGGTTCGGTTCCTTGGTTAAATCGATTTCGAAATTCTTTTAAAAAAAATAAATAATTCTACACCCAACAAGAATCAGATCATGGTCTTCATCATGAATAAACAACAACATAATCACTTCACCAATGTTTTTTTTTTTTTAAGTGAAAAGATGCTACTTTTTTATTCTATAATAAGAATATGATTTTTTACTTGGATGGAATAAAATTTACATCCGGGAACTAGCAAGAAAAATTAATGCCTATGGCTCTGTATCATCGACAGTAAAAACTCACAATGCCTGAAAACAAATTTTTCGGTCGCCTGCCTCCATCTTGGCAATATATCTAGTCAAAATACAACAATGAAACCAAAATGAGCATTCATGATCAACAACTGATTCAAGTTGGACTGAAATTACATTAAACAGCAGTTTACCCTCAGAAGGCCAGAGGTTTGGTCCAAAATGAGGCTTCTGCGCACGAGGATCGTCCTCTGGTACTTCCACTCCTAGGTAGTATCCCTCCTTATAATCTCCTACAAAACGTCAATAAATTCATTACTACTCGAACAATCTTCAGAAGATGATAAGCAGATGGGTAATAACAAGTTTCAGCCAAATCTTTGTATTAGAGCTTAGCACTTCAAACAACTAGCTCCTACTTCTGTGTCAGTTGTCTCCAAGAATACAACCAAAATAGCAATAATAACTAATCGATCTTCCTTTTCTAGGACCTGCTACTCAACCACCACCTAATTCCAAGAAGCTATCAAAATCACCAGCTATTCATCTATGTCCATTTTAAGCAGCAAAATCTTCAGACACAAACCGTTTATCTGATTTGCAAGGTCGAGGACCTGATCGAACAGAGGAGTGTAGCCTCGGTGCTTCTCGTTCCTCAGCAGCTTCATCTTCTCGCTCAAAGGCAGACCGAAGAACCGCCTGCTCTGGACGAACACCTCCTCCATCAAGTCCTGGCTGACTCCATGATTGATCACGTAGAAAAAGCCAGAATCCAAGCACGCCTGAGGCCAACGGATTGGATTCATCCGTCAGCGTCCCCCTCGACTAAAAAAATCTCGGTTTCCTCGGTTTCATGTACCAGAAATCGAACTAAACATAGCGGAAAAAGGCGGGAGAATCGAAGACTTGTTTGAGCAGGGACACCGACAGTTGGATATCGGAGCTTGAGGGGTCGATGAGGTTGAGAGTGGAAGCCGGAACTCCGGCAACGTCGACGGCGTTCGCGTCCTCCATGCTCGCCGTCCATTCGCCTGACTGATTTCACGGTGATGATGACGACCGAAGGGATCGACGCCGGACGGGAATTTGAGTTGCGGGTGATGGAAGACACGGGGCTGAGAAAAAGAAGAGGAAAAACGACGGCGTGGGACGTTTAAAGAATCAGCACAGATTCGGTGCGGCCACCGGTGACGTCCTCGTTCCCCCATCTTAATGCTTTCTACAAATTTTAAAGCATTTTTGCTGAGTAATTATTCTATTCGATATAAATAATCATTTAAAAAAATTAATTCATTTATTTTCAACAAAATAAACAGACCTTAAAATTTGAAAAACCTTAAAAATATTTATATTTACATACATGTTTATTCTTTTTAATTTATTCTTGTGATATTTAATTTTGAATGGCTAAGAAAAATACAGATTCTAGGAAAGCTGTTCCATTTCTGTTGCTCTTCCAAACTAGCAAGCCTAATCTCAAATGAAAAGACGTTTGAACGATATGACTCCATGAAGCGTATTAATCACATTCCACCAATCATATGAATCACATGCATGCTCATCCAAGTACAAAAAATGCACCAATGCCTACACTTTAACTGATGCTTTATGTAATGTAACAAGCAACAGTAAAATGAGTCGATACAAAAAGGGTAGCCATTGATATTTGCTCCAATGGTTAAATATCGGAAGTAGTTAAAAAAGCCTTATTCCATTTGTTTGAGTGGGACATTTTGAGACGGAACATATGCTTTTAGGATATCGATCATGTATATTCTATATCTAAATCTATTTACATACATATATAAGAATATTCAATCATGGATAAATAATTTTAGCAGGAATTAAAATAGGGACAATTAAGAATATCCATAAATGGATCTTGTAGCCATGCTCTGCCTAGCGTGACGCGAGAAGACGTAGAGCTTCAAGGAAAGAAAGTTCGTCACTGGCAAATCTACCAACTCTCAGATAAAGTTTTTACTTAGAGAACATGGCGGCTGCTACACCTTATGAAGTTGGACATGAGTTAGACTCTCGATTGCAAATCTAGTTGGGGTTTGAATTGTTTTCCTCTAATTCAGAAAGCTTAAAAGAAGATTAGGAGCCATCTTGTAGACTCGTACACACAATGCAATAGAAATGAAATTACTAAGTACAGAATATGAAAATGCTAGCGTTCCCTCGCCGCCTCCGATCGCATTCCCGCCGCCGCCTCGATCATGCTGCTGATCCGCCACCGGCGCTGTGGGCTGCGGGATCGCCGCCGCGCTCCTCCGATCGGGTGAGTTGCATTGAGAGACGCGCGCTCCCCCCTCGCCCGTTCTTCTCGCGGTTCTCTCTCTCTCTCTTTTTTTTTTTTTTTTTTTTTTTGGTTTTGGTTTTGGTTTCGATGGGTGCCGCTCCGCTCCGCGATTACGCGCCGCCCTTCTTTTGGTTTATATGGAAGCGCTTTGGGGGGGTTCTGTTTTGTTCTCTTCTGGATCTTCATATTTCGTGCAAAGGATTTTGCTATCAATGTCAAGCACTCTCTCTGGAATTGCTGCACCTACCCATTGCCTCAAACTGAGATCCGCATTGAAAATTTCACCGGTTGACTTCTTCCCAGTAATCACTTCCAACAACAATATGCCGAAGCCGTATAATTTTCCTTTGTAAAAGACTTTTCCTTCTGAACCATACTCTAAAAGCATCGTAGTTTGTGACATAAGAACATCAGCAATAGATCTATTTCTTTTTAGGACATAAGTAATAAGATGAAGAGGCATACGAGTGCTAATATATCTCTATTATATTATACCATTATATTGGCAATGAAAGGCTTGAAATAGCTAATATTCAGCAAATGTACCTAGAGCAATGTAACCTATCGTGTCGAGAGGTTGGGTTTGTGTTTCAAGCTTGTTCTCGGCCAAATTCTTGCCAATTCCAAAGTCGCAAACTTGTGTGACTAGGCCCTCATTTAGAAGAATATTGCTAGGCTTCAAATCTTAGTGCACAATGGGTTCTAATTGGTCATGGTGGAGATACTCGATCGCCGTTGCGACATCAACCATTATCTTCACTCGCTGATGGAGATCCAAGTTGTAATTGTTGGAGTACAGCCACTTCTCTAAGCTCCCACGGCACGTATTGCAATACCAAAGCTCTCAGATCTGCATTCGTGCAAGTGCTAATCACCTTAACGAGATTGCAGTGCCGGATCATACAAAAAGCGTCGCATTCTACATCAAGACTTTTCAGAGCACCTTCGATATGGAGATTTAGTACTTTGATCGTGATGTCTTTCCCATTGGCCAAAGTACCTTTATATAGAGAACTAATGCCCTGTTTGGTTCAGCATTTGGAATGCTCATTTGGGCTCTAAAGTCCCTTGGCCAAATGCAAAGGTGTTTGGTTCATTTTTTTGCGCGACTTTGGCGAGATGCAATTGCATCTCCAAGTGGCTCTAATGGCCTTTAGCCCAATGTAGCTCTTGAGGTCCTTTGGAAAGTTGCATCTTTGGAATACAACTTCCGGTATTGTTCATCTCTCCGGTGGAGAAGCCGATCGGCCGCCTGAATAAAAATAAATTAAAAATAAATACGTTTATATAAAAATATAAACATATATTTTATGTTTATTTTTTTATATAAAAATTATAAACATATCTAATTTTTTTATTTTTTATGTTAATAAATATATATTTATAAAAATATATAATATATATTTATAAATATAAACATATCTATTTTTTATATATTTTTTATGTTTAATAAATATATTTTATGTTTATATTTTTATATTTTTTATAAAAATATGTTTATATAAAAAATATAAACATATTTTTTATTCAAGTGGTTCGGCCGCTGGATTCGGCGGTCCGGTGGCCGGACTTCAAAAAAAAATATAAACATATTTTTGCTTTTTTAATTTGATAAAAGTTAATTACAAATGCAAATTTTATCAAACGGTATTTTGGCCTAAGTTGTTTCTCAATGCAAATTTTACCAAACGACATTTGCATTTCGGAAAACCCCATTCACCCAAAGGTATTTGCATTTCTGTAAATGCATTCCCCAAAAGCCGAACCAAACGGGCCCTAAAGCTTCTTGCTTTGAGCAAATTGCTTTCGCTGAAGTTGTTAGTAGCCAAGCAAAGCTCCTGATATGATATCATCGGGTGGTCAATTCTAGGCAAATTCTCCATCAAAACTGAAGCTTTACTGGTACTCCCACTCTTTCTAAGCAAGCAAATGACGAGGACTAAAAGTATAGCTGATAAAATTGGCACAGCAATGTATAGTATATGGAGCCGCTTGTCCCTTGATGATTTCATTCCATTTTCTTTGCATCGTGGGACTTCAAAAATCGCATTTCCATAAAGTGCTTCATTCCCAACGAAAGAGAGAGCCGGGAAATTTCCAAAGGGCCCGCAATTAGGAATCTCTCTTGATAGCTTATTAAAGGACAAGTTCAAAATTTGTAGATATGCAAGTCGTTCCAAGGACTCAAGTATTGTGTTTGATAACTCATTGTAGGAGAGATCGAGGAACTCCAACCCTTTGAGATGGCCAATCGATTGTGGCATGGATCCTTGAAACGAGTTCCTCAACAAGTTGAGAGAAGCAAGGCTCTCAAACTCTTGGGTGGAACTCGGTATGACACCAGTAAGTTGGTTCTAAGAAACATCGATGCTCTCTATAGCTCTCATCTTCCCTATTTCAAGTGGTAGTCCTCCATTGAAATAAATGAGTGACAGATTGAGGAAGATGAATTCTTGAAGGCCCCACAGACTAAATGGTATAACCGATGTCATGTTATTCAAGCTTATGAGAAAACATATGAAGGCTGCTAAAGTTTTGAATGCAATTTGGGATTGCCCGATATCCTATTTTGCCCGGGCACCAACTCTCCTAAACCTGTCAAGTTGCTTATCTCATCGGGGATCGGTCCTTCGAGATGGTCGTCATCAAGATGCAACCTTTGCAACCTTTCTAGTCCTCCGATCGATGATGGGATGTTGCTGTCTGGAGCATTATTGCCCAAATCTAGCAAAGTCAATCTCTTCAAGAAAGCCATTTCCTTGGGAACACGACCTCTTATTTGACAATTGGGAGCAATTAGAATTTGTTGGAAACTGGAGAAGTTTTTGATAGATTTTGGTATGGAGCCACGAAGCGGGTTGCCTCCCAACGACAAGACTTGTCGCGATGGACAATTAGATAAAGCAGAGAGAAAACCAAGCTCCGAATCATATGTCTCTCCGATTAGTTGACTTAACACAATATTAAAGAATTCGAGGCTCTTCAAGTTGCCCAAACCCGTATGTATGGGTCTGCTGAGTTGATTGTCCCCGACCTCGAAAATGAATAGGTTCGAAAAATTCAAGAAATACTGCGGGATGTTGCCGCCATAGCCATTGCATGCTAGATATGGTTCTTCCAAATTCGGAAGGCTTAGAACTCTACATAAGGGAAGGCTTCCATAGAGGGAATTTTCCATCAAATAAAGCACGGAATATTAAAAATCTCTTGAGGCACTCCACCGGTTAGCAAATTATCCGCAAGGCCCATTAGTTGCAGATTGACCAAATTGCCAATCTCACTCGGAATCTCCCCTTCAATGTGGTTAGCTGCGATGCCCAGCGTGTGCAAGCTCGACATGTTACTGATGGTTTGAGGAATCATGCCAGTCAAGTTGTTAGCAGAGAGATAGAGCTTTTGCACGCCGCTTATATCTCAAGGAATGCTTCCTTGATAACGATTGTATGACAACCACAATATGATAAGCTCTTTGCATTGGGTTAGCGTCTCCTGTGGCAGGCCACCGAATTGATTTTTATTCAGGGCAAGCATCTGAATGTTAGACCAACGTTAGCAAAGATCAAAGGGAAGACTTCTAGAGAGATAATTATCCGTCAAATTCACCCATGTGAGCGATCTATTGAAAAGTGCTGAAGGAATCGAACCTGTGAGAGTGACATTGACCAATACAATGACTTGCAATGTGGATATGTTGCCCAAGGAGCTTGGAATTTGACCTTGTAAGTCGTTTGAGCTAAGACTCAGTTGTTGCAACTTAGGGAAGGCACCGAATTCTCTTGGTATGCCACCCGTTAGCCTGTTTGTCGCGAGTGACATGACTTCGAGGTTCTGGCATTGGGTTAAGATAGGAGGAATGTTTCCTTCAAACTAGTTCAATTCAAGCATAAGTTCTTTCAGACGGTGTAAATGACCAATTTCTATCAGAATCATGCCATAAAAACTATTGCTGCAGGGATCAAGAGAAGCCAAAAGAGAAAGATTCTCAAGGTGGGGAGAGTCTTCCTTGGAGACCCATGTGTGAGAAGTCTAAACCTATGACTCTCTGCCCGATTGCTACAAACAACACCAATCCATTCACAAAAATTTGCTTCCACCATCCAATTGCTGCCTTTGATGGTGTTCGTCGGGTTGACTTCCATCATCGATTTGAAGTGGAGGAGAGACTATTGATTTGTGAAGTTGCTGGAATAGATGACGGGCTGAACATCAATAGGAAAGCCAACAGAACATCAACAAATGCTAATAAGATAGACTTTTCTATAATGAACAGAGTCTCTTTTGATCGCATCAATAGATGGTTCCCTAATTTCGACCTATTCTTAGTGTTTAATACCAAAACCTACCAAATGGTTGTCTTAATTAGAGAAAAAAAAATAATGTAAAGAAAGACTAACTATCAAATGATGTCCCACGATCACGTCTACGGCCTATTCTTTACGTTTACATGTTCACACTTACTTTCAACTCTATGAGGGTACAAAAGGACCTTTGGATCAATGCTCTAAGGCACAAATGAGAAAAGGTTTTGTGATAACTGTTGTGACCTTCCTACAGGGGCAATATCAAGTGTCTCGTGGGAAGTTGACTAATTGAAAGTTCCTATTGCCGGAAGAGATTACGTTACTAGTAGTCTGTCAAATGTTATCCATGCTTCATGTCATATTTGAACTTTCAATCGATTCAATTAAATCACTTTTGATAAAAGTGAAATATCTTCCCACAACTTTCAATTGGTCTAATTAGATCCGTGATATATTTAATATGCTTTTTTTCATCCTTTCATCTATTAATATAAATGAAATATGTCATGGATAACAATTTTATGAAGCCGATGTTTGATGGAGAAAATTATGCGGACTTTGTGCATGTCATGGTGACTTTAAATTGTAAAATTATAATACCCATTCCTTCGCCCTCGCCCAGATTTGGCGAAACATCAATAGGGAAGCCAATAGAACATCAACAAATGCTAAAAAGATGAACTTCTCCATAATGAACAGAGTCTCTATTGATTGCATCAATAGACAACTCGCTAATTTTGACCTATTCTTAGTGTTTGATACCAAAACCTACCAAATGGTTGTCTCAATCAGGCAAAAAAAAAACAATGTAACCATCAAATGATGTCCCTCAATCACGTCATGGCCCGTTCTTTACGTTACTTTCAACTCTAAGTGTACAAATGGACCTTTGGATCAATGCTCCAAGGCACAAATGTGAAAAGGTTTTGATATTGCCCCTGCAGGAAGGTCACGGTAGTTATCACAAAACCTTTTCACGCACCTCTCACCTTCCTACAGGGGCAACATCAAGTATCTCGTGGGAAGTTGACTGATTGAAAGTTCCTATTGCTGGAAGGAATGATGTTATAAGTAGTTTGTCAAATTTTATCTATGCTTCATGTCATATTTGAACTTTCAATCAATTCAATTGAATCACTTTTGATTAATGTGAAATAACTTCCCGCAACTTTCAGTTGGTTAAATTAGATCTATGATATATTTAATATGATTTTTGTCATCCTTTCATCTATTAATTTAAATGAAATATGTCACCGATAACAATTCTATGAAGTTGATGTTTGATGAAGAAAATTATACGAACTTTGTGCATGTCATGGTGACTTTAAATTGTAAAATTATAAAGCCCATTCCTTTGCACTCACCTAGATTGGGCGAAATATCAATAGGGAAGCCAACAGAACATCAACAAACACTAAAACGATTAACTTCTCCATAATGAACTGAGTCTTTTGAATGCATCAATAGACGGTTCACCAATTTCGACCTATTCTTAGTGTTCAATACCAAAACCTACCAAATGGTTGTCTCAATTAGAAAAAAAAAATAGAAAAAGAAAAGGAAAACAATGTAGAGAAAGACTAAGTATCAAATGACATCTCTCAACCATGTCTATGGCCATTCTTTACATGTACAAGTTCACACTTACTTTCAACACTATAGAGAGAGGGAGAGAGAGAGAGAGAGCCAAGCCTTTGTGTCTAAAGCATGTTTCTGTGCTTTAACAGAGTGGAAGCTTTAGATAGTCAAGAGTCACAGGAGTTTTGAGAAGGAACTGATCTATATATCTTTTAGAAACATCTCAGAAAGATTTTTTGGCAAGTAGAGGCCAACGTGGCTAAAGTGGCTCACGATCTCGGTAAATGCACTTGCCAATGCTGCTCATAGTCCCATCCACATGGAAATTTTTGGTCTCTCTTCCTCAGCCCGTTAAATTTTCAATCCTTTGTAGGCTTAGCAACACGCCCACCTCGTGCAGAAAAATCTTTGTCAAGCACGCAGAAAGTTGCATGTACAGTGCAATCTATGTAACTATCGTGGAAAAGCTGACAGACCCATCCGTTGAATCGCAGGAGGGTCAGTGCTCAGACGTGTGTGGCATTTCCTTTTCATTTCCTTTCTTAAAGTGTGGCGTGTACAAACAGCTAATTTAGGGGCAAAATAAGGCGGAAGCGGCTGAACTATTGCCTCCATGCGTAAACATAAACAGATTATTGGTTGTATCTGATGTAGGTACCCCATCGGATGCTCTTCTCTAAGTTCATTATGGCCATTCGTACGAGTTCTCAAAGTATACCCCTACTTCAGGCAAGTGCGGGTTGACAGGCTTCCACTCTTGCTGGCAAACTCTAAGCTCCTTCCCTTCTGTATACATTTAAATCAGCATGAGTATCGTCTAATCTTTGGGACAAGTAGGTCTGACACTGGACGGGCGGAAACCTGCAAATTGATGCAATTTTGGACAAACTTAGGATCCCATGCTGGTGTAAATTTGCTAATTTGCACCATGTCTAATCACTAATGGAGTAGCTATGTTATACGCAGCGCCCAAATCCCCACGCAAAAAGGATCCAACCCTGTAAAGAGAGCATGCGAGCATGTGGTTGATCATTTCAATTCATCAGATCTGGGACAGGTCAATGCCTAATTCAAGAGTAAACATACTTTCCTCATGAATCATGGAGTTAAACTTGATGCAGTCCTCCTAACAGTGCCTGAATGATCCATAGATATGCAATATCCACTTCAACATGCATTCAAAGCAGAGCACCAGCCAAGCACAATGCGTAAAGACATTCAAATTGGGGAGGAGAACTAGATCTTAGGACTGAGAACTGATAAGAGAGGAAGTAGAATTGCGGTATCTTGTTGATATATAGGAAAATAACTAATTTGCAGAAGACAACTTACTTCGGAGGATTTTCCTCAGACATACATGTTGGCAAGCACTCAATGAGACAATCATGGTTAGGCTCCAGGAAGAATGCAATCTGAATTTTGTGAGAACATGAGCATAAATAAAATCTTTTTTAACAGAAATATTAGCAAAAGAAGTCAATAAGAATGGAGAACATAATGAACGAAAGATGCTAACTAGGGAAGGCAAAACAATTAGGCTTCTTTTGCAAAAACCAATGTGGATCATCCTTGATGATAATCTCAAGTTGAGAAGAATTTCCTAAGAGTATGATCACAAGTTCAACTGACTTTCCCCTAGATCGTGATCTCAAAACTAGGACCCTTTTTTGAATCAGCTTACAACTATCCAAGATCAGCTTCAACTGCCCTTTTTCTGGTTGGAGTAGTCACGACTTCGGTCACCAATCAATCAGACTTTTTTCAATACATTCGACAATGCTTAAAAGTTCTCTTAAAGGCGTTTGAAGAATATTTCAAAAGATGAGGAGAAATGTAAGTTTGTGTGTGTGGGGGTGTCTTTGTGTGTCTCTGTGTGCGTGTGCGTGTGTTTGGGGAGAGAGAAGGCCTTACAGAATACCGTTCTTGACCATTTCCTATAACTCGATGGAGCGTGGACCTGATTGCAAAAGCAAAAGCAAAAGTTTAGATCTGACAAACTGAAGCAAAAAAAGAAGAAGAAAAAAACAGCAACTCAAATTCAAAAAAAGAAAGAATAGAGAATGACTTGCTAAATATAGAGAATAGCAGGACACCAACTAGATTCAAGCAAAAAGCTCATTTCATATATCATTTAAACATGTTCTCGTGCATGATGACAATGCATGTTAAGCCTTTTCCATGGTCAGAGATCCCAGAACACGTGCAAAGTTTAGTATCCAAAGTTGACCAGTAAGAGCTGAGTGATGATAAAAGCACTAGAATAGCAAATTTCTGGTTTGATATTCATAAATTCGTCTCCGTGTACAAATTAATGCAGGTCACCAAAATATCATACCATCTTCAACAACAGTGTTTAACATGGAAATTTTTCCTGACCAATGCCAAGAGTAGATGCTCTTTCGTTACTAATGGGCCACTGATATCAGAAAGAGCCAAGAAAGTGCAACAGAAGAAATTCTATTGGAGTTTGGGAAAGGTTAACAATATATAGTAGCCTGCCATAAGTTGATCTCCAACCTTCATGTTCAAAGCTTTCCTCATGCCAACTTATCTGTATAGACTGTTATTAAAGCATATTACCTGAAAATACAATTGCTCCATCGTTCCAGCATATCACCAAGATTCACTATGAATGCTCTGTACAAAATAGTCACAGAAAGAATGTTACTTTTCAGGATTACTGTGAGATTCTTCTGTTCCGTATTTGTGATGATTATGTATAACTGAATCTAAGCAATAATCTGAACAACTAAAAGAGGGTAATTACATAAGTAATTTTAGAATTCATATGATGTGTGGTAGTTCTATGACTGTCGACCTGCTCAAAATTTTTACCATAAAGAATGGTGCAATACCGTCATGAGCATGTGTGAAAGAGTGTTTTCTTGCCGAGGGAGGGAGGGAGGTTCACCAGCAAGGCATCAGAAGGATTAAACTGATCAAAGTTAATATGTACACTTAGATGCAAATTGCAGAAAGGAATATAAATGTGGATGAGGGCACCTCTCTGAGTTAATAAATGGAGATCCATCTTTATCACCCATCTGACAATATTACTTCTCTCTAAACTGGCATATCACTGCCTTTGTACAAACAAGAACTATAGTAGCAGATCAGGGTCAGACAAAGAAGGATTTTTGTCAAATAGCTGTCACAAGTATTGGGGTAGTATTCCACCCAACATTGGCATGAAGCAATCTTCCAATCATGCTTATAAGGGGAAATAGTGCACATTCCCCAATAAACCAGAAGTACAAGATTAAAATAAAGTTAATGCAAGTCATATTTGTAAGCCATGAATGATAAGAATATAAATCCTAACATGATGATCTTCCACCAAAAGCGTTACTCTAAATATGAGATCTCTAACATAATCATCTCAAATTCCTCATTGAAATGCAGTTGGGCTTTACCCTCTCATAGGTTGCACATATTCCCATGTCGGAGGTTTAGCATCCCTGTTCTTGCAAATCTGAATAAGTTCAAAAAGTTTCATGCATTATAACTAGGCATAAAGTCTGCACCAACAGTTTTATAGGAGAAAATTTCATACTTGGAGACCTGGGACATCATCTGTTGTCAACAAGGTAATAAATCCAAAGTCCGAATGTGCCCCAGCTCCATATATTCCTTTAAAGGGATCAAAGACTAGACCTAAACAAAGAAAAGAATTTCCACCAGATGAGAAGAAAAATTTGCAGGGTTTAATATAAAGTTTATTTAAGTAAAATCTACCTTCATAGTGCAACAAGCGCAAGGTCGCAATAGGCTCGCCAAGTATTTCTGGCTTGTCAAAAAAATCAGCCTCCAGATCAAGTGCTAGAGCAATGATCCTTGTAACTACTTTTGCCACATTTCTGAGTGTGCACATTTACAAATAAAAAAAAATTAAGAAATTGACTACTGTCACTTTGTTTATAACAACAAATTACACTTAATCTTGCGACAAAGATCATCCAGGCATTACTGTTGGATCTAAAAGTCAAATGATTTAGAGTTGGAGACCCTATTGACTGTAATATCAGCCATCCCACTTTAAGCAATTAGACACTTGCGTTGAGGCTCTTGGTCAGTGTGATTAATGGTAAATCTTGACGGCTAAAAATAACTGGTTCATATTGTAGCATAGTAGCTTTAGAACAATACCCCACAAAATTGTTTAATCAGCCACAACAAATAACCAGAAGAGTTTTCCACAACAAATAACCAGAAGAGTTTTACTTTGGCCAACATAGGATGAGAGACCAAGAGAGCATATTCAGTTCAGAAGTCAGAGGCAATTTAACTCCCATTGGGCCACCTTCAAAATTACAAGAACTTGGCAGTATCTGATGCATATAGAAGGGGAAGATGGTGACTATCGGGTACTGAGAATGCCCAAAATACCCCATCAGAGAAACAGAAGATCTCTGTATTATCTTTTACTTGGATGGAACAATATTTACATCCTGGAACTAGCAAGAAAAATTAATGCCTATTGCTCCATATCATCTATAGTAAAAACTCACAATGCTTGACAATGAAATTTTTCCATCGCCTGCCTCCATCTTGGCAATATATCTAGTCAAAATACAACAATGAAACCAAAATAAACATCCACAATCAACAACTGATTTATTGCGGACAGAAATTACATTAAACAGCAGTTTACCCTCAGAAGGCCAGAGGTTTGGTCCAAAATGAGGCTTCTGGGCACGAGGATCATCCTCTGGTACTTCCACTCCTATGTAGTATCCCTCCTTGTAATCTCCTATAAAACGTCAATAAATTCATTACTGCTCGAACAATCTTCAGAAGATGATAAGCAGATAGGTAGTAACAAGTTTCAGCCAAAACTTTGTCTTAGAGCTTAGCACTTCGAACAACTGGCTCCTTCTTCTGTGTCAGTTCTCTCCGAGAATACAATCAAAAATAGGAATAATAACTAATTCATCTTCGTTTTCTAGGACCTGCTACTCAACCACCACCTGATTCCAAGAAGCTATCAAAATCACCAGCTATTCATCTATGTCCACTTTAAGCAGTGAAATCTTCAGCAAGATGATCAGACACAAACCGTTAATCTGATTTGCAGGGTCGAGGACCTGATCGAACAGAGGAGTGTAGCCTCGGTGCTTCTCGTTCCTCAGCAGCTTCATCTTCTCGCTCAAAGGCAGACCGAAGAACCGCCTGCTCTGGACGAAGACCTCCTCCATCAAGTCCTGGCTGACTCCATGATTGATCACGCAGAAAAAGCCGGAATCCAAGCACGCCTGAGGCCAACGGATCGGATTCATCCGTCAGCGTCCCTCTCGACTCAGAAAAACCTCGGTTTCCTCGGTTTCATGTACCGGAAATCGAACTGAAAATAGCGGAAAAAGGCGGAGAATCGAAGACCTGTTTGAGCAGGGAAACCGACCGTCGGATATCGGAGCTCGAGAGGTCGATAAGGTTGAGAGTGGAAGTCGGAACTCCGGCGACGTCGACGGCGTTCGCGTCATCCATGCTCGCCGTCCCGTTCGCCTGACTGATTTCACGGTGCTGATGACGACCGACGATGATCGAGGCCGGACAGGAATTTGACTAGCAGGTGATGGATGAGAAGTGGCTGAAAAAGAATGAGAGAACAGGACGGCGTAGGACAAATAAAGAATCGGCAAAGGCATACGGTGCGGCCATCGGTGATGCCTTCGTTCCCCGTCTTAATGCTTTCTATAAATTTTAAAGCATTTTTTCTGTCTAATTATTCCATTCGATATGAGTAATAATTTTTAAGAAAATATTTTTTAATTTATTATACGAAATAAATGGATCTTAAAATAGGAAAGACCTTTAAAATATTTATATTTACATGCATGTTTATTGTTTTTAATTTACTCTTGTGATACTTCATTTTTGCATGGTTAAAAAAAACAGAGGTTCTAGGAGAGCTATTTCCATTGCTCTTGCATACTAGCAAGGCCTTATCTCAAATGAAAAGACTTTTAAGAGATATCAATGATTAGTATTTTTAAATCTCTTATTTAATTCATTAGATAAGATGTCGTTGTCTTAATGCTCTATGTTATGTAATGTAACTATAAAATGAGTTAATACAAATAGGGGTCAGCATCAAGACTCCAACTCAGGAATCGTATTGAATCAATCTAGACCAACTAGTTTAAGGTTGAATTTAAGGATAACTAATATGATTTCCACTTCAACAAACTAAGAACCAGCCTAAGATCGGCTTGGTTCCTAATTCCAAGGTCAAAATCACCAATTCTACCCAAGAATCGACATAAACAGGTTCCTTGGGTTGAACCGAAAATTGAATTATGGTCTTCACCATGAATAAACAACCACATATCTATTTCACCAAATATGTTATGAAATGAAAAGGTGGAACTCTTACACTTTATTGGAAGGATTTGTTTTTTTACACAAAATATAAAAAATGGACTAATTTCCAAGTAGAACCAAGAATCAGTAGGATCAAGAAGCACTGGTTCCATAACCAATAGATTTAGTTCCCAGTATCAAAAATTCGAAAACTGAAACAGACCTACTCGAGATTGTCATGATTTTGAAGGTAATAGGTGGAACAATAAATGTCATAACATCCGTTTCCACTACATATTTCCATTTCAATCTCTTGCATAATCTATTAAGTCTTTAAAATACAAGAAAGCTAGAAGAGTATAATTAACTAGTTAACTGCTAATTTAACTCACTATCACTCTACTCGGGCGTCGGGAGACTTTGCACCTACATTGAGGACAAAGAGCTAAAGAGGTAGCCAAGTCTTTCTCTAATGCTCTGTTTCCAATGCTTCTTCCTGTGGTTTAACGTAGCGGAAGCGTTAGCCAGTCAAGCACGTCACGGGAGGACTTCGAGATCGGACTGATCTAATCCACCTTTGAGAAAGATCAGAAAGATTTTTTGGAAAGTAGCGGCCAGCGTAGTAGCTAAAGCGGCTTACGGTCTCAGATTGTGCTCTTGCTAATGCTACTCCTAGTCCCACCCACACGGAAATGCCTGCTCTCTCCTTCTTAGCCCGTCATATATTCAATCCTTTGTGGGCTTAGCGACACGACTAGCTCATCCAAAAATCTTGTCAAATAGCCAAAAGTTGCATGCACAGTCCAATCGACCAAAACTATCGTAAAGAAGCAACTGTTCGTCCGTTGAATCGCAGGAAAGTTGGTGCCAAGAAATGTGCAAGGCGTCCCCTTTTTATTTCCTTTCTTAAAGAGTTGCATGTACAAACTGCTAATTTAGGAGCTAAATCATGGAAGCAAGAAGACCGAAGTAAGGCTGAAGCTGCTGAACTATTTCTTCCATGCATAAACATAAGCGGATTATTAATTGTGTATGCATATGTATGTACGCGCATGTACCCCATTCGACGCTCTTCTCTAAGCTCATCATGCACTTCTTTACGAGCTCTCAAAGCATAACCTCTGCTGAACAAGTGCTGGTTGACAGGCTGCTCCTTACAGGCAAACTCTAAGCCCCTTCCTTTCTGTATACATCTAAATCAGCATGAGTATCGCTGTATCTTTGGGCCACGTAGGTCTGACATAAGATGGGAGGAAACCTGCACGTGAATCAATTTTGAAGAAATTTAGTTCAGGATCTGATGCTGGTGTAAATTTGCTAATTTGCACCATGTCTACTAACTATTGGAGTCTCGATCACAAAACAAATAAAAATTAGTAACTGGAGTAGCTATGATAAATACAACACCTAGATCCCCACGCGAAATGTAATGCAGGTCATGAACATATCATTCCATTTCAACAACTTTGTTTAACTTGGATTTTTTTCCCGAGGCAACTCAGCCAGTAATTAGGCCATGTCAAGAGTAGATGCTCTTGCACTACTAATGGGCTATTAATATCAACAATAGCCAAGAGGTTACAACAGAAGAAATTCTTGGTAGAGTTTGGGACAGGTTACCAATCTATAGTGGCTTGCTTTAGAAAATCTCCAACCTTCATATTCAAAACTTTTCCCATGCCAATTTATTTGGATAGACTTCTATTAAAGCGTATTACCTGAAAATACAATTGCTCCATCATTCTAGCATATCACCAAGATTCACTATGAACGCTTTGTACCAAATAGCCACAGAAAGAATGTTATCTTTTAGGATTGTTGTGAGATTGTTATGTTCTGTCAAAAAGTTATGCGGAATAAAAGATGCTTGAGCAATGAGATATTCTCTCCCGAAATTTTGCCCTCTCAAACTTCTTGAACCTGGATATATATCGTGAGACATGTTCTAATGATTGTAGAATGTGCATAATGCATGGTAGTTTCATGACCGTGGACCTGCACGTGATTAACCAGGAAAGAATGGTGGAAAACCATCGTGTGAGTGTGTGTAAGGGTGTTTGAGAGAGAGAGAGAGAGAGAGACAGAGACAGAGACAGAGACAGAGACAGACAGAGACAGAGGGAGGGAGGATCATCATCAAGGCATCAAAAGGATTAAACTGATCAAAGTTATTATGTATACTTATACAGATGCAAATCGCAGATAGGAAAGGAGAAGTGGATGAGGGCACCTCTCTGAGTTTCTTAATTGAAATCCATCCTTATCACCCAACTGATGATATCATTTTCTCTCTAAACTGGAATATCACTGCCTTTGCACGAACAAGAACTATAGTAGCATCAAACAATCAATGATTTTTTTCAAAAAGTTGTGACCAGTACCGGGGTAGTATAACACACGACATTGGCATGAAGCAATCTTCCAATCATGCGTATAAGGGAGCATGTTATCGTGTACATGCTCCAATAAACCAAAAGTAAAATATTAAAAGCAAAGTTAGTCCAAGTTAAATTTGTAATCCACAGATCACTAGAATGTAAATCTTAACATGATGACTTCCACCAAAAGTGTCCAAGTTACTCTAAATATGAGATCTTAAACATAATCATCTCAGGTTCTATTGGGCTTTACCCTTTCAAAGGTTGCACATATTCCCATGCCTGAGGTTTAGCATCCTTATTCTTGCAAATCTGAATAAGTTTAAAAAATTCCATGAATCATAACTGTGCATAGAGCTGTACCAACAGTTTTACAGGAGAACATTTCATACTTGAAGATCTGGGACATCATCTGTTGCCAACAGGGTAATAAACCCAAGGTCGGGCTTCATATATTCCTTTAGAAGGATCAGAGATTAGACCTAAACAAAGAAAGGAATATCAACCGGATGAGAAGAAAAAATTGTTGGGTTTATTTTGTAGTTCATTGTGGTAAAATCTACCTTCATAGTGCAACAAGCGCAAGATCGGAATAGGCTTGCCGAGTATTTCTGGCTTGTAAAAAAAATCAGCCTCCAGATCAAGTGCTAGAGCAATGATCCTTGCAACTACTTTCACCACATTTCTGATGAGAATATTCACAACTCAAAAAATTACCAAATTAATTATCAGCACTTTTTTATATCAATAAGTTGCACTTGATCTTGCCACATAGATCATCTAGGCATTACTCTTGAGATATAACCAGATCCAAAAGTCAACTGATTGGGAGATCCTATGCAATGAAAATTGTGACCACAATATCAGCCGTACCACTATAAGTAGACACTTGAGTTGAGGCTCTTGGTCAGTGTGATTAATAGTCAATTTTGACAGCTGAAAATATTTTATTCAAATTGCGGCAGAGTAGCTTTTGAACAATTTCCTAGAGATTGTTGAATCAACAGTTACAAATAACTTGAAGAGATTTACACTATGGCCAACACAGAACAAAAGCCCAAGAGAGCATAAGCAGTTTGGCAGTCAGGGGCAATTTAACCCCCTCGGGCAGTAAAAGAACTCGGCACAATATGATGCCAGTGGAAGGGGAAGATGGTGACCATTGGGGCACTGGAAAAGCCCCAAATTTCCTGTCAGAGAAACAGAACATCTCCATATTATCTTTTACTCAGATGGAATAATCTTTCGCATCTTGCAACTCATAACAGAATTTAATGTCCGTAGCTCTTTATCATCTATAGCAAAAACTCATAATGCCTGACTATGAAATTTCTCCATCGTCTGCCTCCATCTTGGCAATATCTCTAGTGAAAACACAACAGTGAAACCAAAATAAGTACATATCACCAGCAACAATTTGAAGTTGCACAGATATCATATTTAGCAACTGGTTACCCTCAGAAGGCCAGAGGTTTGGTCCAAAAATGAGGCCTCTGCACATCAGGGTCATCCTCTGGGACTTCCGTTCCTATGTGGCATCCCACCTTATAATCTCCTATATAACGTCAACAAAATCATTACTGCTAGACTGATCTTCAACAACTGATAACCATATAAATAATAACAAGTTTCATCTAAATCCTCGTTGTATTGTTCATGGTTTCATGTTAGCACTTCAAACAACTCGCTCCTATTTCTGTGTCAGCTCTGATGAAGTATCCTCGCTCCTCCCAGAATATAATTACAACCAGGAATAATAACTAACTAATTGCGTCTTCCTTTTCTAAGAGCTGCTACTCAACCACCAGCCACCAGCTGATTACAGGAAGCTATCAAAATCATCAGCTGTTCATCTAAATCCACTATAAGCAGCAAAATCTTCAGTAATCTGACTCCGAAAAAAAGGGAACAAATGAAATCATCAGACACAAACCCTGAATCTAAGTCGCAGCATCGAGGACCTCATGGAACAGGAGTATAGCCTCGGTGCTTCTCGTTCCTCAACAGCTTCATCTTCTCGCTCAAAGGCAAGCCGAAGAACCGCCTGCTCTGGACGAAGACCTCCTCCATCAAATCCTGGCCGATTCCGTGATTGATCACGTAGAAAAGGCCAGAATCCATGCACGCCTGAGGCCAATGGATCGGATTCATCCGTCAGTGTCGGCTCAACTCAAAAACAGTAGTTTTCTCGGTGTCGGTACCGGAAATCGAATCAAAACATTGGAAAGACGCGAGAGAATCGAGGACCCGTTTGAGCAGGGACACCGACTGTCGGATATAGGAACTCGAGAGATCGATGCGGTGGAGAGCCGAGGTCGGAACTCCGGCGACTTCGACGGCGTTTGCGTCGTCCATGCTCGCCGACGCCGATCCGCCTGGCAGGTCGTTGCTCGCTTGCTGAGATCGCCGTCCGTTCACTCGTCTGATTTCGCGGTGATGACGACGACGACTGACGATGGCGGAGGACGGACGGGATTCCGAGTTGCAGGTGGGTGATTGAGGGAGTAGTGGGGTTTGAAAAGAAGAAGAAAACGACGGCGTCTATGTATATAAAAAGTCAGCGAAGATATTTGGTGCGGCATTATCCTTTTGACAAAAAGTGAGCAAATTTTAAAGCATTTTTCATCTGCTACGGCATGGGTTCGACGTAGAACAGGGAACTTCACCGAACCGGCCATGAGAACTAGTCTCATCCAAGTCCCCTGCATTTATTGATCCGATTCTAAAAAAGTAGAATCGGTACTGTACGGTTCGATCCTAGTTGCTCGGTCAAAATCAGATCGAGAATAGGGAATCAATGAATTGTGGTTACATGCTTTGAACTTTTTATTATTTATTTTATTTTACATTGATGAATGAAAATTTTTGTCATCGGGTTCACTTCACTAAGGAATAAAAACATGAAACAAAAAAAAAAAAATTTGCCCATTCCCGAATAAACTATAAAACCAATTGACAAAATAAGTTTTAGATTTCAAGATACGCAAATTAGGATCTAACTTCTAAATAATAAGGAATCAAATCTGAGGAGGTAAATTTCAACTTGACCCAAATTGAGTTGAAGCAGTTGCCCAAGTGGTTGAGAGTTTAAGCATCTGGCCCGCTATTCGAGATAAGAGAAGCCTTACCCGATGCTAGACCTTTCAAAATGGATTGTAAAATTATTTCTTAACCCATATTGATACTTATATCAATATTTTGACGAGAACAGCTCGAAATTCCATCAATGAGATATTGCATAGTTTCCTCATGGAAGAGAATGCCCTGACTCGCTGAAACTTCAATTAAAATTCCCGAGTAGTGTCATCAAGTTGTACCGGAAACCTTGAGAGACTTGGCTCTTTTGTTTTCAAGAATGGATGAGTAGAACGAGCTCTAGCCTTCAAACCTTTATATACGGTCAGATATTCATTTGCAGTTTGATGAATTGAGAAGCACGCCATACTACTTTTGGGAGGGGGCTTGGGTTCATGTAAGGCATATCATTAAAACTATAAATTTCACGGCCAATTGCAAGATTTTTACGTTTTATTAGTTGTTGAAGCACGTTATAATTTGATACCAATTTGGTAAAATGGTAAAATGTGTTCTTGGATAAATTACTCCTCCATAAATGCTAGTATGTATTGTTTGAAACAATTGGGCTTTTCTTTTAAGTGCGCTCATTGAACGAGTGAAAAGAGAAAAAGAGTGAAACGGGCGAAGGTAATAACACTGAGTTGAGCCTTCGTTGAGAATTTACATCTTCATATCTTGCAGTAGGCACTTAATGATTGTTGTCTTCTTCATTTCTTACTTGCGGGATGGCCTTAGTTGAGCAAAGATAGATTGTTTGTTATTGAGACAAAAATGTTGATTGTTTGCTTTTGCTTTCTTTCTTCCCCTTGTGGTCTTTGTAAGAAAGTTTGTTTTTCTCTCGACAATGTTGAATTAATTTGTACTTAAATTTGTTGACGAACTAGACTAAGTTTGGCATTCTTATGGGATGGCAAGTTCCTTGTCCTGCATTCATTTTGGAATTTAAGGCCTTTGGAGATGTGTGATGTGTAGACCCATAAGGGATTATGAAAAACATGTTTAACTTAACCTCTGCACACACCAAAAAAAAAAAACCTTCAAAACCTGACCCAATCCCTCAAATTATATGTCATTTGGGTCTTAGGTCAATTCAGTAGTGTTTCCGTTGGGGTTAGGTATCAACCGAACTGATGACACTCCTACCTTGGACCATCCAATATTTACCAGCCCTCTCCTTTGGCTGGTCACTGTAGCCAAAGGAAGAAGGAGGAGGAGAAAAAGATTAAAAAATAATAATTCAAATAATAATTCAAAAAAAAAATTTATTAAAAAATTATCGGATGGATTGAATTGGCACAATTGCAAATGGTTTACTCAATTGGCCAAAAAATAATTTTATGATTGAATTGACAAAATTGCAATAAATTTAAGACTTTTTTGATAATTTTCCCTATGCGTAATGTATAACTTTTTTTTTTTTTGCTGATCAAAACAAAAAATGCCCTTCATCTACATTTAAGTCAAAAATGGGTTTTATCTCACTTTTTGATTTCCATTTAGCCCTTAGTTACGTATTACTTTAATATTTTAATGTAATTAAACTCGAAAGAGAATAATGGAAAACGGGCCAAAGAAAGAGATAATTGACAAAAGAAAAGGCCTACTTTATTTCATCGTTTCTATAGTGCCCTTGAATAAATGTTTGTTTTAATCATTAAAAGAATAAGAAGATATTATTTGATGTTTGCCTCTTGGAAAAGAATTATAACAATTATAAAATGACTTTCAATATTTTATTTCTCCATGCAATTAAAAGGATAGTCTTATTACTATTATGATGTTGCATAGGGAATGAAGATGACCGTATATGCGTGTAATGCAGGCATGATAACTATATTTTATTTTTTTATGGTCAAGCTACTGTCTGTTTCATTTAGTTTGATTTCACTTTACAATTTCAATATGGAAAAGTTAAAATAATCTTTTATTGGATTAAAATAAATTATAAGTATTTTTCTGTAAAAGAAAAGGAAAATTTTAAAAAAGAAAAGGGATCGAAATTGGCCCCAAATAGGTGTCGGGCCCAGGCTTGGCATGTGGGCCGAGAAGGCCTGGCCTTGCCCAGCTTGACACGTAAGGCTCATGGGCTGTGCCTAGCGTGACGCGAGAAGACGTCGAGCTTCAAGGAAATAATGTTCGTCATTGACAAATCTACCAACTCTCAAATAAAGTTTTTACTTAGAAAACATGGTCACTGCTACAGCTTATGAAGTCGGACATAATTTAGACTCTCAATTGCAAATCTAGTCATGTTTTGAATTGTTTTCCTCTGGTTCAGAAAGCTTAAAAGAAGAATAGGAACTATCTTGCAGAGTCATACAAACAATGCAATAGAAATGAAAATTACTGATTACCAAATATGAAAATGCTATGTTCAAATTCTCTGAGCTACTTTCAGCCTTGTTTTCTTGTCAAAGAAGTGACAACTTGATCTTGTTGAGCTTAACCACGATAGTTTTCATGTCCATTCTTTCCTCGGGGAAGTCCTTTGAACATTCTAGTCCTAACTCTAGTATCAATAGGACTATGCTATTGAATTTTGAAAGTGTCAGACCTTCATGCCTTGTACCAAGGATTTTGCGATCCACAATGTCAAGCACTCTCTCTGGAATTGCTGCCCCTACCCATTGCTTCAAGCTGATATCCGCATTAAACATTTCACTGGTTGGCTTCTTCCCAGTAATCACTTCCAACAACAATATGCCAAAGCTATATACATCTCCCTTTGTCGAGACTTTTCCTTCCAAACCATACTCTGCAAGCATCATAGTTTGTGACATAAGAACATGGGCAATTGATCTATTTCTTTTTGGGACATAAGTAATAAGATCAAGAGGCATCCGAGTGCTAATATATCTCTATTACATCATACCATCATATTGGCAATCAAAGGCTTGAATTAGCTAGTATTCGACAAATGTACCTGGAGCAATGTAACCAATTGTGCCAAGAGTCCAAGTTTGTGTTTCAAGCTTGTTCTCGGCCAAAATCTTGGCAATTCCAAAGTCACAGACTTGTGCAACCAAGTCCTCGTTTAAAAGAATATTGCTAGGCTTCAGATCGCAGTGCACAATGGGTTTCGATTGGCCATGGTGGAGATACTCAATCGCCGTTGCGACGTCGACCATTATCTTCACTCGCTGATGGAGATCCAAGTTGTAGTTGTTGGAGTACAGCCACTTCTCCAAGCTCCCACAAGGCACATATTGCAACACCAAAGCTCTCAGATTAGCATTCGTGCAGGTGCTGATCACCCTGACAAGATTGCGGTGCCGGATCATACGAAAAACATCGCATTCTGTGTCAAAACTTTTCAAAACGCCTTCGATATGGAGATTCAGTACTTTGACTGCGATGTTTGTCCCGTTGGCCAAAGTCCCTTTATACACAGAGCTAAAGCTTCCTACTCCGAGCAAATTGCTTTCGCTAAAATTGTTAGTAGCCAAGCAAAGCTCCCGATATGATATCATTGGGTGGTCAATTCTTGGCAAGTTCTCCATCGAAACTAAAGCTTTTCTACTGGTGTTCCCATGCTTTCTAAGCAAGCAAATGACAAGGACTAAAAGTACTAGCCGATACAATTGGCACAATAATGTATAGTATATGGAGCCACTTGTCCCTTGATGATTTCATTCCATTTACTTTGCAACGTGGGACTTGAAAAATGGCATTTCCACAAAGTGCTTCATTCCCAATGAAAGAGAGAGCCGAGAAATTTCCAAAGGGCCCACCATTAGGAATCTCTCCCGATAGCTTATTAAAGGACAAGTTCAAAGTTTGTAGATGTGCAAGTCCTTCCATGGACTCAGGTATCGTGCCCGATAACTCATTGTAGGAGAGATCGAGGAAATCCAACCCTTTGAGATGGCCGATTGACTGCGGTATCGATCCTTGAAACAAGTTCCTTGACAAGTTGAGAGAAGCAAGGCTCTCAAACTCCTTAATGGAACTCGGTATGGCACCAGTAAGTCGGTTCCAAGAAAGATCGATGCTCACTATAGCTCTCATCTTCCCTATTTCAAGCGGTAGTCCTCCACTGAAAGAATTGAGTGACAGATTGAGGAAGATGAGTTCTTGAAGGCCCCATAGACTAGACGGTATAACCGATGTCATGTTATTCGAGCTTATTAGAAACTGTTGAAGGCTGCTAAGGTTTTTAATGCAATTCGGGATTGATCCTGATATCCTATTTTGCTCGAGCAGCAACTCTCCTAAACCTGTCAAGTTGCATATCTCATCGGGGATCGGTCCTTCAAGATGGTTGTTATCAAGATGCAGCCGTTGCAACCTTTCTAGTCCTCCTATTGATGATGGGATGTTGCCATCCAGAGCATTATTTCTCAAATTTAGGTAAGTCAATCTCTTCAAGAAACCCATTTCCTCAGGAATACGACCTCTTATTTGACATTGGTGAGCACTTAGAACTTGTAGGGAACTAGAGAAGTTTTTGATAGACTCTGGTATGGTGCCACGAAGTGGGTTGCCTGCCAACCACAAGTGTCGCAGCGACGGACAATTAGATAAAGCAGAGATAAAACTGAGCTCCGAACCGTTAGTCTCTCCTGTTAGCTGATTAAACCCAATTGCAATGCAATCGAGGTTCTTCAAGTTGCCCAAACCCGTAGGTATGGGTCCGCTGAGTTGATTATTCGAGACATCGAAAAGGATTAGGTTCGACGAATTCGAGAAATACAGGGAGATGTTGCCGCCAAAGCCATTGCTTCCTAGATTTAGTTTTTCCAAATTCGGAAGGCTTAGATCTCTACTTGAGGGAAGGCTTCCGGAGAGGAAATTCTTCCTCAAACTAAGCACTTGGAGCGAAGAAATATTAAAAATCTCTTGAGGCACTTCACCGGTTAACAAATTTTCCTTAAAGTTCATTACTTGCAGATTGACCAAATTGCCAATCTCACTCGGAATCTCCCCTTCAATCTGGTTAAATCCTATCTCCAGCCCATGCAAGCTTGACATGTTACCGATGGTTCGAGGAATCGTGCCAATCAAGTTGTTATGAAAATATAGAGCTTTTGTAGCTTTTTCAAGCTACCTATATCTCGAGGAATGCTTCCCTGAAAACGATTGTATGACAACCACAATATGATAAGCTCTTTGCATTGGGCTAGCGTCTCTGGTAGCAGGCCGCTGAATTGATTTTGATCCAGTGAAAGCATCTGAATGTTAGGCCAGCGATAGCAAAGATCGGAGGGAAGAGTTCCAAGGAGATAATTATCCGTCAAATTGACCCATGTGAGCGATCTATTGAAAAGTGCCGAAGGAATCGAACCTGTGAGAGTGGCGTTGGCCAATATAATGACTTGCAATGTGGATATGTTGCCCAGGAAGCTTGGAATTTGACCCCGTAAGTCGTTTGAGCTAAGATCCAGTTGTTGCAACTTAGGGAAGGTGCCGAATTCTCTTGGTATGCCACCTGTTAGCCAGTTCATCGCGAGTGACATGACTTCAAGGTTTCGGCACTGGGTTAAGATAGGAGGAATGTTTCCTTCGAATTGGTTCGATTTGAGTATAAGTTCTTTCAGGTGGCGTAAATGACTAATTTCTATCGGAATCATGCCATAAAAACTGTTGTTGCGGAGATCAAGAGAAGCCAGGAGAGAAAGATTGCCAAGGTAGGGAGAGAGTCTTCCCTGGAGACCCATGTGCGAGAGGTCTAAAGCTACGACTCTCTGTTTGCGGTTGCTGCAAACAATACCAATCCATTCATAGAAATTTGCTTCCACGGTCCAATTGCCACCTTTGATGGTGTTCGTCGAGTTGACTTCCATCTTCGATTTGAAGTGGAGGAGAGCCTCTTGATCAGTGAAGTTGCTAGAACAAATGACGGGCTGAAACATCAATAGGGAAGCCAACAGAACATTAATAACTGCTAAAAAGATGAATTTCTCCATAATGAATAGTGTCTCTTTTGATTGCATCGGTTTGCTTCGACGTGTTCTTCGTGTTTAATACCAAAACCTACCAAATGATTGTCTCAATTAGAAAAAAAAAAAAAAAGATTCACTATCAAATGATGTCCCTCAATCACATCTATGGCCCATTCCTTATGTTCACACGTTCACACTAACTTTCAACTCTGTGAGGGTACAAATAAACTTGAGGACCAATGCTCCAAGGCATGAATGTGAAAAGGTTTTATGATAATTGTCATGACCTTCCTGTAGGGGCAATAGCAAGTGTCTCATGGGATGTTGACTAATTGAGAGTTCCTACTGCTGGAAGAGATAATGTTATTAATAGTTTGTCAAAATTTATCTACGCTTCATGTCATAAGAATTGATCAAGGAGAATAACTCTCTCTCTCTCTCTCTCTCTCTCTCTCTCTCTCTCCATTCTTTATATCTGGCATGTCCATTAACTTGTGATTTTTTGAAACCCTAATTGTGATTTCTTGGTAACAATTTATGTCTAAACAATTCAATAAATGATGAAAATATTTTTCATTAATTCATTTTTATAAGTGACTTAAACAATCATTTTTCAAAGGAAATATTTTCCAAATCATCAATTTTCTGTGAAACAAACACATCCTTTAACTTTGAGCAAAGTTGCTAAATGACAAGCTCGCATTTAGCAATCAAAACCGTTTTTAGATGAAATACTAAGCTCAACATATTTGACTCGCAACTATAAATGTTTTCACAAACCATTTGCTGCTGTGAGAATGCTACATAATCTATGTCAATATATCGTAATAGTATCTTCCTTAAATATTTGATCTAAGTGTACCTCTTAGATTCGTATCTTGCTCGAATTAGATTATTCTCAAGTCAAGAAAATATTTTGATGCTCTATCTATGAAAGTAGCAAAACGTGTATGCGCTAATTCATTATTACATTATAAACAGCGTTGTATTAATGCAGAAATATTTCGTGCTCCATTTTATTATATATTTCTATGACAATTCGCACAATTCGCACATGGCTAATCATCTGGTCATTAATTATGTTGATTAAACATATCTTTGATTGAATGACCTAAGAACTTTGTAAAATATTGGTGTTTGTCTGATCTGGATTTTCTCAACATGCAAAACCATTGATAAACTGCAATATCCGGTAGATAGATTTTAAAGAGTGACATGTGTGCAATTTTCATTTTTGTGGATGCTTTTATTAACGAGGGCATTTGGATCACTTTTTAATTATATTTTATTTGAAACCGCACTATATATTAGATTAGAGTTCAACGACTATTTGTGTCATTATTCTTTTACAATTTTATTTGATTGCTTCCAACTGTTCCTAGAGCTTTTTATTAACAATATCCTCATGTTATCGCTGTGCAGATATTTTCCATTTTTACCCAGCCTTTTGCAAGAAATTAATTGCACTCAATAACAATTTGGACTTCAAATTAAGGTGGGACTTAGTGCTTTCGAGTCATGGTTGTTTGATGCCGCCGAACTCGGAATCATCATCCAATGATGATTTCTATTTTGGATAGACACCAATGACAAGAATCATTACAGACAAGCAAAATTTGAAAATTGCAACCACCAATAAAGTGATAATAATTATTACGGACTTTGCATTTTCACGTGACATCATCAAATTAATTAATATTACGGACTTCAAAAATTATGGGATGGAAGTGGCAAAACGAATCCTTAATTCATTTTTGGACTCATTTTGTTCGGATCGTGGGAAAAATGGGTTACTCAAGCTTTCATATAATAGGTTGAGATGGGTTTTAAGGGACACAATCTAATCAAATATGATGGGTTTTAATGTGCATGAATTATTTTTTAATTTATTCTCATTAATATAAAGGGCTAACAAAAAATAAGTGTCCTCTTTGCTGTCAACACCTCGATCCACTATCACCGATAACTTCACAATGGTGGACATCGGAGGAAAGCGACCTCAGTGGCGGTCCCCGATGTTGGCCACCATTGTCTCTTTTGCCCTGGTCACGATCTCCCTCCCCCCACAAATGGTGGACATCGGAGGAAAGCGACCTCAGTGGTGGTCCCCTATGTTGGCCACCGTTGTCTCTTTTGCCCTGGTCACAATCTCTCTATCCCCCCCGCGGGGACCTTCTCCCTTCCTTGATCCGTTGTGATATCTTTTGATTGCACCCTCCTCCTCCCTCCTTTGAGGACTAGGAGTGCCCAGCCACCACCTTGAGGTGATCAGTGGCGCCAATGGGACCAACCTTGAGATGTTCTCTAACTTCATCAAAAGGCCAAATGAATTAACCAAAGATATTAGCTCGAAACTCCTTATCCACTAATAAGATGTTGCATAAAGAGTATAATACACAGAAGTTGAACATTCCAAGTCACCTTTCATTTCCATAATTTCATAAATAAACATAATTATCCCGTTCTCAAGGAACAGAAATTTGCTACGTCGGGTCCCTCACCCTAATCAATCTTCCACAAAAATAATTCTTTTTTTGGAATATTCCTGCGGATAATAGTCGAGCTCCAAGTAATGGGGAACTAGCTCGCAAGGGGGGAAGGAAAAGAGGGACAAAGACAATGAATTTTGTGGCACCTTGTGGTATATGCCCAGTACACGAACTAGAAATTATAGCACGATAATGATGCAGAACTACTTGTAATCTTGTGCAGTATCTATCGTGAAAGTCGACCCACTTGACATCAATAATTTCCAAACTAATGGGGAATCCAATTTCCTTCGAATTGATTGATTTATCAAAAAGTAATTGACTCATTTCACCGTCACCGGGGCCACGCAATCAGCACGTTCATGAAATGTTCATTGTTTTCTCCTTAAGCAAGTGAAACGGACCCGCGCACACTGACCAATCATGGGAGGACGGGCAGGGTACACACGGTCATGATCGAGCCTGGGCGAGTATGGTCCCTCCCTGGATAAAGCAAGAGCTTCCCTCTCCCCCTCCCCCACCACCACGCGACACATCTCTGTCTCCTTGATCTCTTCCAAACTTTCACGTGATTATGTAATTTGTCGGATTGCTCCTCCATGTGCTGCCAAACTCGAGCATGATTCAATCCCTGAAATTATTTTCCAGCGCGCCCGGATGTGTTCTATCATATCCCCCGTTGCACTATCCCCACCAGTGTAGAAGATCCACGTCTTGAGCACTATCCATCATTCCCATAAGGCTATTGCATTGTCACATTTCTCTTTTCCTTTTCCATCATGTGTAGCAGAAGGATCAGTAGTAGTAGTGATGACTCATGGCCGATCGGCTGGTTCAACAGGATGATATATCTAAAATTAAACCACATCTCCATCTATCTATCTAATACCTTAAATTTTTAGAACACTTAACAGTGATCTTACGAAATCTAACATGGTATCAAAACAAAAGATCATGAGTTCGAATCTTTTCACACCTTCAAATAATAGTTTAATATTTTAGAATAGCCATAAAATATATATTAAAAAAAAGTAATTAAATATAAAAAAAATGAATACAACCCGACTGAAATTGAAACACTGCCTTGAACTTTTAATGAGGTAGGGTAACTTATTTAACTTCTGTTAGTGATAACTGGTCGTTATAGCTTCATTTCGACGGGTTTTGCACTTTTCTAGGATCCCTGGAGGACTACAACAAATTCACTGGATCCCTCGCCCTAATCAATCTTCCACAATAATAATTCTTTTCTTGGAATATTCTTGCGGATAATAGTCGAGCTCCAGGTAATGGTGAACTGGCTCGCAAGTGGGGAAGGAAAAGGGGGACAAAGACAATGAATTTTGTGGCACCTCATGGTATATGCCCAGTACACAAACTAGAAATTATAGCACGATAATGACGTAGAACTACTTGTAATCCCGTGCAATATCAACCGGTGGGAAAGTCGACCCACTTGACATCAATAATTTTCAGATTAATGGGGAACCCAATTTCCTTCGAATTGATTGATTTATCGAAAAGTAATTGACTCATTTCACCACCATTGGGGCCACGTAATCGGCACGTACATAAAATGTTCATTGTTTTCTCCTTAAAGCAAGTGAAACGGACCCGCGCACACTGACCAATCATGGGAGGACGGGCAGGGTGCGCACGGTCATGATCAAGCCTAGGTGAGTATGTTCCCTCCCTGGATAAAGCAAGAGCTTCCCCCTCCCCACCACCACGCGGCCCATCTCTATCTCCTTGATCTCTTCCAAACTTTCACGTGATTATGTAATTTGTCGGATTGCTCCTCCATGTGCTGCCAAACTCGGGCATGATTCAATCCCAGAAATTATTTTCCAGTGCGCCCGGATGTGTTCTATCATATCCCCCGTTCCACTATCCCCGCTAGTGTAGAAGATCCACGTCTTGAGCTGTATGCATGATGCAGCCCGCATTGAAGACCAGCTCTCTCGACCAAAACGATCGGCTCGCATTCAAGCTCAACGAAACCGAGAAGCCGTATCGATAACTTGAGTCCATCCGAAAGTTTGAAAGACACCTTGGGAGCCATGAAGACACCTGGGAGCCATGAAGACGCTTTTACTACTTTATAGTTTCTATGCTATTTATTATTTTCCTAGTTTCAACGCTCTATTTTTATTTCATTAACAATATAAGTCATCTAATTTCTTGTAAAAGACGAACGACTTTTGATGAATGAAAACTTTGCTTTGAAGCAAGTATCGTGAACCTTGTAGAGTTCATCCCCTCAAAACCTAGAAGAGTTTTCACTCCGTCCTGAAGAGTCGGAGCTTTTGAAACCTGCATCCTTGAAGAGTTGCAGTCATCGATCTAGAAGAATCGGTGCCCCCTCAACTTCCTTGGAGGCCTAGAAGAGCAACCAACGGAGTTTCTATCTTTTCCTATTATGTTCGTTATTTCCAACCCAATTTCAACCATCCTACAGTGCTTATTTCAGAAAACCCAAAACATAGATCCAAAAGTCTTTGTTCATTTGGCTTTGGAATCAGGTCAATCCGATCTGTATCGACAAAGATACGACTGTTCTCCTGAGCTTGCGCAGTGCTGAAATTTCTGTTCGCCCTATTTTCCTGTGTGCGAGTCACTCTCCCGATCCTACTGATTGAGAAAGCCTACCCTTGGCTTGCATCAATGCATCATTCCCATAAGGCTATTGCATTGTCACATTTCTCTTTTCCTTTTCCATTATGTGTAGCAAAAGGATCAGTAGTAGTAGTGATGACTCATGGCCGATCGGTTGGTATATATATATATATATATATATATATATATATATATATATATATGTATGTATGTATGTATGTATGTATGTATGTATGTATGTATGTATGTATGTATCCATCTAATACCTTAAACTTTTAGAACACTTAACAGTGATCTTACGAAATCTAACATGGTATCAAAACAAAAAATCATGAGTTCGAATCTTTTCACACCTTCAAATAATAATTTAATCTTTTAGAACAGCCATAAAATAAAAAATAAAATTAATTTAATATAAAAAAAAATTAATACAGCCCGACTGAAATTGAAACACTGCCTTGAATTTTTAACGAGGTAGGGTCACTTATTTAACTTCTGTTAGTGATAACTGGTCGTTATTGCTTCATTTCGACGGGTTTTGCACTTTTCTAGGATCCCTGGAGGACTACAACAACTTAACAATCACTGGAATCTCGAGGACAATGGAATATATTCTGCGGGTGCTATACGGGTTCAATCCAATAGAAATGACGACATGGAGACAGCTGTTAATTACTGATGGCTCGAGTTTGATTTGAGTCCTTGATCCATGGTCAAGCTGAGGACCTAATGATCTCGGACCGAGCCCAAGAAAGATCAAATCTAGGGCATGTGTTAGATTTAGAGAGAGAGAGACGTGGAGACATCTGTTAATTATTGATGGCTCGAGGTTGATTCGAGTCCTCGATCCATCGTCAAGCCAAGACCCAACAATCTCAGACCGAGCACAAGAAAACCCAGATCGAGGGCATGTGTTAGAGAGAGAAACGTGGCCGCCGCTGGCAGCGGCTGCAGAGGCGTTCATGGGGTGCTCTCCTAGCCGGGGTATGGGCACAGAGAGAGAGAGAGGGACGTCACGTGGCACAAATCTAATCACTAAATGAATGGAGAAAGTACACGAACGGAGAACATAGCATATCCCCTCATCACGGGAAGAATGACATAAAACCTCGAAGAGCCACTGAACATACGGACGAAAACATTGCTCTCAATGAATGCTGGAAACCTGCCCATCTATGTCAATCACTTTAGTCTGCTGCCTCAGCGTAAAAGCTTGAAAGATGAAGAGCAATGCATCCAAAGTCGATGCGTGCTAAAAACTTTTGAATTGTCAACACGGACCACCCCACGAAAGAGTTAAGAGTACCAGAATTTAGCGAGAGAGAGAGAGAAGGCCTTACAGAATACCATTCTTGACCATTCCCTATAACTCGATGGAGCATGGACTTGATCGCAAAAGCAAAGCAAAAGTATAGATTTGACAAACGGAAGCAAAGAAAACGGCAATTCAAATTCAAAAAAGAGAAAATAGAGAATGACTTTCTAAATATAGAGAATAGCAGGACACCACTTAGATTCAAGCAAAAAGCTCACTTCATATATCATTAAAACATTTTCTCGTGCATGATGACAATGCATGTTAAGCCTTTTCTGTGGTCAGAGATCCCAGAACACATGCAAAGTTTAGTATCCAAAAGTTGACCAAAAAGAGCTGAGTGATAACAAAAGCACTAGAACAGCAATTTTATTGTTTGATATTCATAAATTCTTCTGTGTAGAAATTAATGTAGGTCATCAAAATACCATCTTCAACAACCGTGTTTAACATGGAAATTTTTCCTGACCAACGTCGAGCAGATACTCTTTCGTTACTAATGGACCACTGATATTAGAAAGAGCCAAGAGAGTGCAATAGAAGGAACTCTGGTGGAGTTTGGGACAGGTTAACAATATATAGTAGCCTGCCATAAGATAGTCTCCAACCTTCATGTTCAAAGCTTTCCTCGTGCCAATTTATCTATATAGACTTTTATTAAAGCATATTACCTGAAAATACAATTGCTCCATCGTTCTAGCATATCACCAAGATTCACTATGAATGCTCTGTACAAAATAGTCACAGAAAGAATGTTACTTTTCAGGACTACCATGAGATTCTTCTGTCCTGTATTTGTGAGGATTTTGTATAACTAAATCTAAGAAATAATATAAACAACTAAAAGAGGGTAATTACATAAGTAATCGTAGAATGCATAGATGCATGGTAGTTCTCTAACTGTTAACCTGCTGAAATTAACTAGGAAAGAATGGTGGAATACCATTGTGTGCATGTTTGTAAGAGTGTTTTCTCATGGAGGGACGGAGGGAGGTTCATCAGCAAGGCACCAGAAGGATTAACCTGATCAAAGTTTAAATGAACACTTAGATGCAAATTGCAGAAAGGAAAGGATATGTGGATGAGGGCACCTCTCTAAGTTAATAAATGGAAATCCATCTTTATCACACATCTGACGATATTACTCTCTCTAAACTGGCATATTGCTGCTTTTGTACAAGCAAGAACTGTAATAGCAAATCAGGGTCAGACAGGAAAGGATTTTTGTCAAAAGGTTGTCACAAGTATTGGGGTAGTATTCCACCCAGCATTGGCATGAAGCAATCTTCCAATCATGCGTATAAGGTGAAACAGTGCACATTCCCCAATAAACCAGAAGTACAAGATTAAAACAAAGTTATTGCAAGTTATATTTGTAAGCCATGAACCATAAGAATATAAATCCTAATGTGATGATCTTCCACCAAAAGCGTTACTCTAAATATGAGATCTCCAACATAATCATCTCAAATTCACAATTATAAGGAAGTTGGGCTTTACCCTCTCATACGTTGCACATATTCCCATGTCAGAGATTTAGCATCCTTGTTCTTGCAAATCTGAATAAGTTCAAAAAGTTTCAACCATTATAACTAGGCATAAAGTCTGTACCAACAGTTTTATAGGAGAAAATTTCATATTTGGAGACCTAGGACATCATCTGTCGCCAACGAGGTAATAAATCCAAAGTCCAAATGTGCCCCACCTCTATATATTCCTTTGAAGGGATCAAAGAGTAGACCTAAACAAAGAAAGGAATATCCACCAGATGAGAAGAAAAATCTGCAGGGTTTATTATGAAGTTTATTGAAATAAAATCTACCTTCATAGTGCAACAAGCGCAAGGTCACAAAGGCTTGCCGAGTATTTCTGGCTTGTCAAAACAATCAGCCTCCAGATCAAGTGCTAGAGCAGTGATCCTTGCAACTACTTTTGCGACATTTTTGAGTGTGCACATTTACAAATAAATAATTACCAAATTGACTACCATCGCTTTGTTTATACCAACAAATTACACTTAATCTTGCCACATAGATCATCCAGGCATTAGTCTTGAATCTAAAAGTCAAATGATTTAGAGTTGGAGACCCTATTGACTGTAATATCAGCCATCCCACTGTAAGCAATTAGACACTTGCGTTGAGGCTCTTGATCAGTGTGATTAATGGTAAATCTTGACAGCTAAAAATAACTGGCTCATATTGTAGCATAGCAGCTTTGGAATGATAGCCCAGAAAATTGTTTAATCAGCTGCTAAATAACCAGAAGAGTTCTACTTTGGCCAATATAGGATAAGAGCCCAAGAGAGCATCTTCAGTTCAAAAGGCAGAGGCAATTCAACTCCCATTGGGCCACCTTCAAAATTACAGGAATTTGGCAATATCCGATGCATATAGAAGGGGACGATGATGACTATCGGGTACTGAAAATGCCCAAAATACCCCATCAGAGAAACAGAAAATCTCCGTATTATCTTTTACTTGGATGGAATAAAATTTACATCCGGGAACTAACGAGAAAAATTAATGCCTATGGCTCTATATCATCTATAGTAAAAACTCACAATGCTTGACAATGAAATTTTTCCATCGCCTGCCTCCATCTTGGCAATATATCTAGTCAAAATACAACAATGAAACCAAAATAAACATCCACAATCAACAACTGATTTATGTTGGACAGAAATTACGTTAAACAGCAGTTTACCCTCAGAAGGCCAGAGATTTGGTCCAAAATGAGGCTTCTGCGCACGAGGATCGTCCTCTGGTACTTCCACTCCTATGTAGTATCCCTCCTTATAATCTCCTATAAAACGTCAATAAAGTCATTACTGCTCGAACAATCTTCAGAAGATGATAAGCAGATAGGTAATAACAAGTTTCAGCCAAAACTTTCTCTTAGAGCTTAGCACTTCATACAACTAGCTCCTTCTTCTGTGTCAGTTCTCTCCAAGAATACAATCAAAAATAGGAATAATAACTAATTCATCTTCGTTTTCTAGGACCTGCTACTCAACCACCACCTGATTCCAAGAAGCTATCAAAATCACCAGCTATTCATCTATGTCCATTTTAAGCAGTAAAATCTTGAGCAAGATGATCAGACACAAACCGTTTATCTGATTTGCAGGGTCGAGGAGCTGATCGAACAGAGGAGTGTACCCTCGGTGCTTCTCGTTCCTCAGCAGCTTCATCTTCTCGCTCAAAGGCAGACCGAAGAACCGCCTGCTCTGGACGAACACCTCCTCCATCAAGTCCTGGCTGACTCCATGATTGATCACGTAGAAAAAGCCGGAATCCAAGCAAGCCTGAGGCCAACGGATTGGATTCATCCGTCAGCGTCCCTCTCGACTCAAAAAACCTCGGTTTCCTCGGTTTCATGTACCGGAAATCAAACTGAAAATAGCGGAAAAAGGCGAGAGAATCGAAGACCTGTTTGAGCAGGGACACCGACCGTCGGATATCGGAGCTCGAGAGGTCGATCAGGTTGAGAGTGGAAGTCGGAACTCCGGCGACGTCGACGGCGTTCGCGTCATCCATGCTCGCCGTCCCGTTCACCTGACTGATTTCACCGTGCTGATGACGACCGACGACGATCGAGGCCGGACAGGAATTTGAGTTGCAGGTGATGGATGAGAAGTGGCTGAAAAAAAAATAAGAGAGAAAACGACGGCATAGGACAAATAAAGAATCGGCAAAAGCATACGGTGCGGCCATCAGTGACGCCTTCGTTCCCCGTCTTAATGCTTTCTATAAATTTTAAAGCATTTTTTCTGACTAATTATTCCAGTCGATATAACTAATCATTTTTAAGAAAATATCTTTTAATTTATTCATTTTATACGAAATAAACAGATCTTAAAATTGGAGAGACCTTTAAAATATTTATATTTACATGCATGTTTATTCTTTTTAATTTACTCTTGTGATACTTCATTTTTGAATGGCTAAGAAAAACACAGGCTCTAGGAGAGCTATTCCATTCCTCTTGTGTACTAGCAAGGCCTTATCTCAAATGAAAAGACTCTTGAACAATATGAATGATTACTATTTTAAAATATCTTATTTAATTCATTATCTAAGATGTCGTTGCCTTAATGCTTTATGTTATTTAATGTAACTATAAAATGAGTCAATACAAATAGGAGTCAACATCGAGACCAATTCAACCTGGGAATCATATTGAATTAGTCTAGACCGACTTGTTTAAGGTTGAATTTAAGGAGAATCAGTATGATTTCCACTTCAGCAAACTTAGAACCAGCCTAGGATTGGCTTGGTTCGTAGTTCCAAGGTCAAAATCGCCGATTCTACCTAAGAACATAAATAGGTTCCTCAAGTTGAACCGAAAATTGAATTATGGTCTTCACCATGAATAAACAACCACATATATATTCCTTACCAAAAAAAAAAAAAAAAAAACAACCACATACATATTTCACCAAATATGTTGTGAAGTGAAAACGTGGAACTCTTACACTTATATTGTAAGAATTTGATTCTTTACACGAAACATAAAAAGCAGACTAATTTCCAAGTAGAGCCGAGAATCAGTAGGACCAAGAAGCACCGGTCCCATAACCAATCGATTTAGTTCCCAATATCAAAAATTTGAAAACTAAAACAAACCTACTCGAGATTATCACGACTTTAAGTGTCATGGGCGGAACAATAAATGTCATAACATCTGTTTCTACTACATATTTCAATTTCAATTTCTTGCATAATCTATCAAGTCTTTAAAATACAAGAAAGCTAGAAGAGTATAATAAACTAGTTAACTGCTAATTTAACTCACTATCACTCTACTTGGGCGTCGGGAGATTTTGCACCTACATTGAGGACAAAGAGCTAAAGAGGTAGCCAAGTCTTTGTCTAATGCTCTGTTTCCAATGCTTGTTCCTGTGGTTTAACGGAGCGGAAGCGTTAGCCAGTCAAGCGCGTCATGGGAGGACTTCGAGATCGGACTGATCTAATCCACCTTTGAGAAAGATTAGAAAGATTTTTTGGAAAGTAGCAGCCAGGTAGTAGCTAAAGCGGCTTATAATCTCAGATTGTTCTCTTGCTAATGCTACTCCTAGTCCCACCCACACGGAAATACCTGCTCTCTCCTTAGCCCGTCATATATTCAATCCTTTGTGGGCTTAGCGACACGACTATCTCATCCAAAAATCTTGTCAAATAGCCAAAAGTTGCATGTACAGTCCAATCGACCGAAACTATCGTAAAGAAGCAACTGTTCGTCCGTTGAATCGCAGGAAACTTGGTGCCAAGAAATGTGCAAGGCGTTTATTTCCTTGCGTCCCCTTTTTATTTCCTTTCTTAAAGAGTTGCATGTACAAACTGCTAATTTAGGAGCCAAATCATGGAAGCAAGAAGACCGAAGTAAGGCTGAAGCCGCTGAACTATTTCTTCCATGCATAAACATAAGCAGATTATTAATTGTGTATGCATATGTATGCACGCGCATGTACCCCATTCGACGCTCTTCTCTATGCTCATCATGCACTTCTTTACGAGCTCTCAAAGCATACCCTCTACTGGACAAGTGCTGGTTGACAGGCTCCTGCTCCTCACAGGCAAATTCTAAGCCCCTTCCTTTCTGTATACATCTAAATCAGCATGAGTATCGCTGTATCTTTGGGCCAAGTAGGTCTGACATACGATGGGAGGAAACCTGCACGTGAATCAATTTTGAAGAAATTTAGTTTAGGATCTGATGCTGGCGTAAATTTGTTAATTTGCACCATGTCTAATAACTACTGAATTCTCGATCAAAAAACAAATAAAAATTAATAACTGGAGTAGCTATGAAAAATACAACACCTAGATTCCCACGCGAAATGGTTCCAACCCCATGTGAGCATGCGACGATGGTATCAATTGATCAAATAAGGTACAGCTCAATGCCTAGTTCCAGAATAAACATTTTTCTTCATGAAACATGGAGTTAGAACTTAGAGGGAGTCCTCTTAACATAAACAAAAAGTCCAAGCATATGAATTTGGATCATCCTTGGACATGCAATATTTACTTCGACATTCACGTTCAAAGCAGAGCGTCGACACTCAAACAAAATGCATAAAGTCAGTCATTTGAATCAGGGTGGAGAAGAACTAGATCTTAGGGCCAAGATTATAGCGACATGTTGATGATATATAAGAAAGAAACTGATCCACGGAAGACAGCTTACTGGGGAGGATTTTCCCCGGACATACATGTTGGCAAACACTGGACGAGACAATCATGGTTAGGCTCCAGGAAGAAAGCAATCTGCATTTCGAGAGAACATGAGCATAAATAATCCCTTTAACAGAGATTTTAGCTCCCCCAACAACACCCCCCAAAAAAAAAAAAAAAACTCATCAAGAAAAGAGGAGTTAGTGGATGAAATATGCAAACAAGGGAAAGAAAAACAATTAGACTTCTTTTCCAGAAAGTAATGTGGATTATCCCTGAAGATAATCTCGAGTTGAGAGGAATTCCCTGATCTCAAACCTAGTACCACTTTCCAATCAGCTTACAACTGTCTTAGATTGGCTTCAATTATACTCTACTCTTCCTATTACCCCAACCAATCGGACTTTTTTCAATAGACTCGACAAGCTTCAAATTTCTCTTGATGGCTTTTGCTGAATTTTCCAAAAGAAGACAAGAAATGCGCAGGCGTGGGGAGAGAGCCAAAAGGCCTTACAGAATACCGTTCTTGACCGTTCCCTACAACTCGATGGAGCGTGGACCTGATTGCAAAAGCAAAACAAAAGTATATATTAGTATAAATTTCACAAAAAGAAGCAAAAAATCAGCAAGTCAAATTCTTAAAAAAAAAAAATAGAGAATGACCTTGCTAATTATGGAGAATTGCAGGACAACTATAAAATTAATGCGAAAGCTCATTTCCTATATTACTAAACACTAGAGGTGTTAAACGGGTGGGTCGGGTCGGGTTTGAGTCGGGTCATTAATGAGTCGACCCAAATTGACCCATTAACCCATTTATGACCCATTTATGTCTAATGTAAATTTTTCGACTCATACCCGACCCGAACCATACCCGACCCATACCCGACCCGACCCATATTAATAAAATATTTTCATATTTAACCAAATTTAAGAAAACTTATTCTTATGTTTATTTTTAAAGATTATATTACTAAAAAACTTCCAAGCAATACAAATCCAATAATAATTTTTCAAAAAAAAATATTTCTTTTATATATATTTAAAAACTAAAATAGTTTTATACATGGGACAATTTTTAAAATTTTTAAAATAATTATTTTAAAAATCGAATTTTAATTATTTTTATTTTTATTTTTTAAATATAATTTTTAATTTTTAATTTCTTTTTCTTTTTCTTTTTTCTTTTTGTTCTTCTTCTTTGGCCGGCCATCGACCACAATGACGGCAAGCGGTGACCACGGGTGAGCCGCAAGTTCGCTCGGCTCACCGACGCCGGGAGCTCGCGGCTCGCTAGATCCGACGAGCTCGAGCTCGCCCGACGTCGATGAGCTCGAGTCTCGCCAGATCCGACGAGCTCGAGCTCGCCCCTCGTCGGATCTGGCGAGGCTCGAGCCTCACCGGATGTCGGCGAGGCCTTCGCCTTGCCGAGATCCGGTGAGCTCGAGGCTCGTCGGCATCGGGCGAGCTCGAGCTCGCCCCTCGCCGAATCTAGCGAGGCTCAAGCCTCGCTCGACACCGGCGAGTTCAAGTCTCGCCGATTGGTGAGGCTCGAGCCTCGCCGGGTGTCGGTGAGGCCTTCACCTCGCCAAATCCAGCGAGCTCGAGCTCGCTCGACGCCGGCGAGCTCGAGGCTCGCCCGGTCGCCGGCCATCACCATGCCGGCAACCGAAGGAAGAAGAAAGAAATAAAATAAAATAAAATAAAATGAAAGAAAATAAAAAATAAAATAAAAAATAATTATAATTTCGGTTTTTATAAAAAAAAAAATTGTAAAGTTAAAGAGAGGAGAGAGAGAGATGGTGAGGTTTTGAGTGAAAATAAATGAGTTCATTTTTAATGGGTTGATAAACGGGTCATAAATGGGTCAGCTCTTTGACCCATTTAAAACTCATATATCTTAGTCTTGACCCATTAAAATCCATTATGGGTGCTTTATGAAATAAAGTTTGACCCATTAACGACCCATTTAACCATAAATGGGTCCATAAATGGGTTGCACAACCCATTTAACACCTCTACTAAACACATTCTCAAGCATGATGACATTGCATGTTAAGGCTTATCTGTCGTCAGCAATTGCAGACACTTACAAGGATTAGTATCGAAAAGTTGACCAATAAGAGCAATAATAACAAAAACTCTAGGATAATTCTTTTCTGGTTTATCATTCATAAAGTGGACTCAGTAGAAAGTAATGCAGGTCATCAACATATCATTCCATTTCAACAACTGTGTTTAACTTGGACTTTTCCCCCATGGCAACTCGGCCAGTAATTAGGTAATGTCAAGAGCAGATGCTCTTGCACTACTAATGGGCTACTAAGATCAACAAGAGCCAAGAGGGTACAACAGAGGAAATTCTGGTGGAGTTTGGGACAGGTTACCGATCTATAGTAGCTTGCTTTAGAAAATCTCCAACCTTCAAATTCAAAGCTTTCCCCATGTCAATTTATTTGGATAGACTTCTATTAAAGCATATTACCTGAAAATACAATTGCTCCATCGTTCTAGCATATCACCAAGATTCACTATGAACGCTCTGTACCAAATAGCCATGGAAGAATGTTACTTTTCAGGATTATTGTGAGATTGTTATGTTCTGTTGAGAAGTAATGCGGAATAAAAAAGATGCTTGAGCAATGAAATATTCTCTCCCGAAATTTTTCCCTCTCAAACTTCTTGCAACAGGACATATATCGTGAGACAGGTTCTAATAATTGTAGAATGTGCAAAATGCTTGGTAGTTCTATGACCGTGGACTTGCACATGATTAATCAAGAAAGAATGGTAGAAAACCATCGTGTGAGTGTGTCTGAGGGTGTTTGAGAGAGAGAGAGAGAGGAAGGGAGGATCATCATCAAGGCATCAAAAAGATTAAACTGATCAAAGTTATTATATATACTTATACAGATGCAAATCACAGATAGGAAAGGAGAAGTGGATGAGGGCACCTCTCTTAGTTTCTAAATTGAAACCCATTTTTATCACCCATCTGACAACAATACTTTCTCTCTAAACTGGCATATCGCTGCCTTCATATGAACAAGAACTATAGTAGCAGATCAGGGTCAGACAGACAATGATGTTTGTCAAAAAGTTGTGACTAGTCTGGGGGTAGTATCCCACTCAACATCGGCATGAAGCAATCTTCCAATCAGGCGTATAAGGGGAAACATGTTATCGTGTACATGCTCCAATAAATCAAAAGTACCATATTAAAAGCAAAGTTATTCCAAGTTAAATTTGTAATCCACAAATCACCAGAATGAAAATCTTAACATGATGGCTTCCACCAAAAGTGTGCAAGTTACTCTAAATATGAGATCTCGAACATATTCATCTCAACTTCTGTTGGGCTTTACCCTTTCAAAGGTTGCACATATTCCCATGCCTGAGGTTTAGCATCCTTGTTCTTGCAAATCTGAATAAGTTTAAAAAGTTCCCTGCATTATAACCATGCATAGAGTCTGCACCAACAGCTTTACAGGAGAATATTCATACTTGGAGACCCGGGACATCATCTGTTGCCAACAAGGTAATAAACCCAAAGTCCGAATGTGCCCCAGCTCCATATATCCCTTTAGAGGGATCTGAGATTAGACCTAAAGGAATATCAAGAGAATGAGAAGAAAGAATTGTCAGCTTAATTTTGTAGTTCATTGAAATAAATTCTACCTTCATAGTGCAACAAGCGCAAGATCGGAATAGGCTTGCTGAGTATTTCTGGCTTGTCAAAAAAATCAGCCTCCCAATCAAGTGCTAGAGCAATGATCCTTGCAACTACTTTCGCCACATTTCTGATGAGCATATTTACAAATAAAAAAATTACCGAAATTTGCTACCATCACCTTTTTATATCAACAGATTGCAATTGATCTTGCCACATAGATCATCTAGGCATTACTCTTGAGATATACCAGATCCAAAAGTCAACTGATTGGGAGATCCTATGCAATGAAAATCGTGACTACAATATCAGCCCTACCACTATAAGAAGTAGACACCTGAGTTGAGGCTCTTGGTCAGTGTCATTAATAGTAAATCTTGACAGCTGAAAATATTTTATTCAAATTGCGGCAGAGTAGCTTTTGAACAATTTCCTAGAAATTGTTGAATCAGCTGTTACAAATAACTTGAAGAGATTTACACTTTGGCCAACATAGAAGAAGAGCCCAAGAGAGCATAAGCAGTTTGGCAGTCGGGCAATTCAACCTCCTCGGGCGGTAGAAGAACTTGGCACAATACGATGCAAGTGGAAGGGGAAGATGGTGACCATTGGGGTACTGGAAAAGCCCCGAATTTCCCGTCAGAGAAACAGAACATCTCTGTATTATCTTTTACTCAGATGAAATAATCTTTCACATCTTGCAACTCACAAAAAAATTTAATGCCCGTGTCTCTTTATCATCTATGGCAAAAACTCACAATGCCTGACTATGAAATTTCTCCATCGTCTGCCTCCATCTTGGCAATATCTCTAGTGAAAACACAACATTGAAACCAAAATAAGTACATATCACCAGCCAAGGTTTGAAGTTGCACAGATATCATATTGAGCAACTGGTTACCCTCAGAAGGCCAGAGGTTTGGTCCAAAATGAGGCTTCTGTGCATCAGGATCATCCTCTGATACTTCCGCTCCTGTGTGGTATCCCTCCTTATAATCTCCTATAAAACGTCCACGGAATCATTACTACTCGACTGATCTTCAGAAAATGATAACCATAGAAATAATAACAAGTTTCATCATTCATTACTGTTGGAAGATATGCACAAAGATTTGGAAAATACGCTGGAATCTGATTTGATTATGATCATGCATTAAATCAATTAGGGAATTAGATTGAGATATTAAATTGATTTGTAGAATATCTCTTTTCCTTTTATTCATATATCTCTTGTATTATGATTACAAAGTGTTGTACAGTGAATACAATAGAGAAACAGAACTCCCAAAATTCTACGACTCTTGCTCTGTTCTTCGCTTCTACACACTTTCTTTCATGGTACCAGAGCAAGGCTCTTGATTCCGCTTCTGCATTGATTGCCTATCAAAGCTTCCTGATCTGCAAAATTAGATCAAAGCAGTGAAGGAATCAAAATTCATTAGAGAAGGAAGAAGCAGACATTAATACTCACCATGAGTCACCCAGAGAATTCGTCTTCTGCCATAGATACACAACCCACAGGAGAAGTCACGCCTGCACAAGAAATACAAAGCACGATTCCGATGGTCCAACATCAAGTTTAAGTTCAAGGCCTACAGTGGCAATATCACCCGGCGCAGTCAAATACGGGGCTGCCCTTTTCGGGCCATCCTTATCAATAGGTACCATATCCATGGTACATTGGGCCGGGCCCAAATGCATCATTGCCAGGGACCGGGAGCAGCCAAAGCAACCCCCAGCCTGACGAGAGCCCACCAGCCACGAATGGGGCAAACTCAACCGTCAGTTCAGAACAAATTAGCGGGTCGGGTGAATCGAGTTTTGGGACAAATCCCTACCCGGGTTTTTCCAATGCGAGTTATGAATCCGGATCTGACGGATCGGGTGCAGGGACGAATCCCTACCCGAATCTCGCACCCAGCTTTCTGCCGTTTCCGATCACGGCTGTCACCGGCTGACTAGAGCCCAGCGATCCTCTGTACGTGTCAACCGCTGACGGCCCAAAACTGAAATTGATCGGTTTGCAACTCACCGGGTCGAAAAACTACTCCAGATGGTCGTAGGACTTTCGGCGAGCCCTCATGACGAAGGACAAAGACGGATTCCTCGACGGAACAGTACCCATACCTTCGGACAAGCGATTGGCCAGACACTGGAGAAAATGCAACCACTTCATCCGAACGTGGATCGGCAACTGCGTTTCCCCAGAAGTGGCCGTCAGGCTCCCACCGACGGAGGACTCAAAGAAGATGTGGGATAACATCAAAGAAATGTACGGGAAGTTAGATCGAGCCAAGATTTTCATGCAGGAATTGAGCGAGTTAAAGCAAGGAAATATGACCATCACAGCTTGTTACAACAAGCTGTCGTCCCTTTGGAACCAGCTTGAAGCCACGGAGGAAAAACTCGAGGGACCAGTAGAGACTCTCCAACAGTACAAATCTATGAAGGAAAGGGAAAAAGCTACGCGATTCCTCTTGATTTTAAATGAAACTTACCTAACCTTCCGTTTACAGATCTTGGCGATGGATCCGGTGCCTCCTCTTGGACGAATCTTCCAATTGGCCGTCCAAGAGGAAAGCCAGAGGCTCGCGGTTCCGAAGCAAACGCGAGGAAGCGACAGCATCGCCCCTAAGCACTAGATGGACACGAAGGCCAAACGTCAGTTGTTGGTGAACTTGCGCATAAAGATGGCCTTCAAGATTGATGAAGCCCGGTGGGGTTATCAGAATTTACGAAACTCAACTCACCTTAACGATCACACCCATGGATTGGACCCGGGCTTTTTATTTTTATTTTCTTGCGAAATCCTTTTACAGTAATTATTATTCAGACTTGCATGTCTTGTTTGAGTTGGGATTTGGGTAAAACTTGTCCCCTTTAGGTAATATCCCGTGAATGGTTCACAAGATCTTCAATTGATTATCTATTAAAAGAGATTAAAAGAGAGAAACAGAAGAAAAAAATAAAGAGAAGAAAGTACAGACAAACAGAGCTTTTCAGAATAAACAGGAGTGAAGCAATTGGTCACATTATAGGTCCCACTAACGCCACTCGTGCAATTTGAGATTAGCTTGACAGGGTACGGTATAATAATCCATGGTTAATTGAGAGTTGGCGGTGGATGTATTAGTTTTTCCGGGATGTAAAAATACATTTTCTCATCTATCTTACATATTTGAAGTTATTGAAGTTAAGTATATATATAATTAAATGTCAAAGTTCGGATAATAAGCTACAAAAAGAAGGAATGGATCCACACCTAACAGCCTGGGGCAGCGGGCTTTCTTAGTACAGCAGTTGATAGAGGCTAATAAGGCTGTTAGCGTTACCACGTTTACACTTTTAAGAAAAATATATTTTTTTTATTTCTTTTATGTTACTTTAATGTTTTTAATGGAAATACAGACTAATAATAATAATAATAATAATAATAATAAGGGTTTAAGCATCTCGCCTGCTATCTGAGATGAGAGAAGTCTTACCCCATGCTATCTCTTTCAAAATGGATTATAAAAATTTTTCTTAACCAATATTGATACTTATGTTAGTATTTTGACAGGAACGACTCGGAATTCTATCAATGAGATATTGCACAGTTTCCTCACGGAAGAGAATGCCCTGACTCGCTAAAACTTCAATTAAAATTTCCAAGCAGTGTCATCAAGTGTACATGAAATCTTGAGAGACCCGGCTCTTTTGTTTTCAAGAATGGATGAGTAGAATGAGCTCCAGCCCTCAAACCTTTATATACAGTCATTTCTTGATATTTATTTGCAGCTTGATGAATTGAGAAGCACGCCATACTACTTTTGGGGGGCTTGGGTTCATGTAAGGCATGTCACTAAAACTATAAATTTTATGGCCAATTGCAAGATTTTTACGTTTTATTAGTTGCTGAAGCGCGTTTTAATTTGATACCAATTTGGTGAAATGTGTTCTTGTAGAAATTACGTATCCTTAAATGCTAGTATGCATTGTTTGAAACAATTTAGCTTTTCTTTTAAGTGCGCTCATCGAACGAGTGAAAAGAGAAAAAGACTGAAACGGGTGGAGGCAATAACACTGAGTTGTGCCTTAGTTGAGAATTCATATCTTGCATTAGGCACTTAATGATTGTTGTCTTCTTCATTTCTTACTTGTAGGATGATCTTAGTCGAGCAAAGATAGATTGTTTGCTATTGAGACGGAAATGTTGATTTTTTGCATTTGCTTTATTTCTTCCCCTTGTGGTCTTTGTAAGAAATTTTGTTTTTCTCTGGACAATGTTGAATTAATATGTACTTAAATTTGCTAACGAACTAGACTAAGTTTGGCATTCTTATCGGATGTGGCAAGTTCCTTCTCCTACATTCATTTCATGTGTAGACCCATAAGGGATTATGAAAAATATGTTTAACATAACCTCTACACCCAAATAAAAAAAATAAAAAAATTAAAAAAAGAATCTTCTAAACCTGACCCGATCGCTCAGGTTGTATGCCATTTGGGTCTCAGGTTGGTTCTGTAGTGTTTCCGTTCAGGTCAGATATCAACCGAACTGATGACACCCCTATCTTGGACTATCCAATATTAAGCAGACCCTCTGTTAAGAATATCTCACATGGGGCGGATATTTCCACACAAAGTTACCAAGGGTCAAGAAGTATGGCAGTTTGCACACTTTATGGAAAGTGATTTTTAGGCAACACATCATGTGGGATGGGCATCTAGGAGGCACCAAGTCCGCCACGAACAAATGGCTTCGATGCAGTCAACTTCTTGGTCGTCACATGATGTGATGGTTACACTTGATGCAGATAACGGATCTTTTAGTTTTCAAAACTTGAGAGAATTTGGTATGAAAGGGCGATATAGGAATGCTCACCTTTCTACATGTATAATTGAACCAGTGGACCTATAAATTTGATTTTTCTCTAGTCAATTGACCTCTAGGTTATTATTTGATTTCCCCATAACATCTCATTTAGATCATTATAGGTGACCTCAACCTACGAAAGGGAAGACCCTAAGCCATACACCATGGGACGGATTTTTTTAGAAACTGCATTTTGCTTATCATTTTCTATCTTTCACTCATGAAACTGAATAGTCAGATAGCGTAGGGGCGAGGCACATTACACGACCACCATCAATTAAATCTTTGTGAAAGAAGAATAACACAAGGCAAACCGAAGAGCCGCTTGCTCTGGACGAACACCTCCTCCATCAAGTCCTGGCTGACTCCATGATTGATCACGTAGAAAAAGCCGGAATCCAAGCACGCCTGAGGCCAATGGATCGGATTCATCCGTTAGTGTCCCTCTCGACTCGAAAAAACCTCGGTTTCCTCGGTTTTATGTACCGGAAACCGAATTGAAAATAGCATAAAAGGCGGGAGAATCAAAAACCTGTTTCAAGAGGGACACCGACTGTTGGATATCAAGCTCGAGAGGTCGATGAGGTTGTGAGCAGAAGTCGGAACTCCATCGACGTCGATGGCATTCGTGTCATCCATGCTCGCTATTGGGATATAATATGCAGAATTACTAGGATCTTGCAATTTACGTCAATGCGAAATCACCGGAGAAATAAACAAGAAAAATAAGGACACCAGAAATTTACGTGGTTCGGTCTGAGTATCGATACCTACGTCCACGGGGAGAGCCAGCAGCAAATAATCCACTAAAATCGGAGAATCAGAGTTTACAATCACTCAAACGCTCAAGTGTTTCCCACACCTAGATTTAACCCCAAACCTAAAGTATTTATAAATAAACAAATCAATTGGGTATAAACTCACGGCACAAAATTACCGCCCGTTCAAGCTCAAAACCAAACGCCAAAAACAAGAACTCCTTTTCTTGATCGCGTGGGTGGCTTCACTTGACGTTGTGCGGCAGCGACTCCACGTAGGGTTTCAGCAGCAACTCTTCTACGTAGGGCTTCTTTTCCCTTTTATATGCGTGTGCTCAAAGAGGAAATTCTTCTTTATCTTTTATTTTCTCTTTTGTAATCCTTCGTCAAGTTCAACTGGATTTCTTTTACTTGGGAAATCTTTATCAATAAAATTCGGTGTAATAAATTGTCATCCGAATTCAAATTCGAGACATTAATTTAACAATTCTCCACCTTGGCTCAATGTTTGAAGCCATGTTATAGTGCTCATCATCCATGCTACTCTCCCAACGCCCCGACGGGCACTCACTCTCCACAGACGCCAATAGAGCTCAAGCAGAGCTTGAGCTTTACCAAAGGAATAGACTTAGTCATCATGTCTGCTGGGTTATCTGCTGTAGCAATCTTTTTGACAATAACATTACTCTTAGCTAAGACATCTCCGATGAAGTGGTACCTGATGTTGATATGCTTCGTTCACTCGTGATAAACTAGATTATACGTCAAATATATCGCACCTTGGTTATCACAGTGTATATCCACACTTTTCTGTTCTAACCCAAAGTCCGAGAACAAACTTTGTAACCATATCGCCTCTTTCGCTATAAAAGTTAGTGCCATATACGCTGCCTCAGTCGAAGACAAGGTAATGTGATCCTGTAAAGACGCTTTCCAACTAACTGCACCACCTGCTAGCGTAAATACGTACCCTGCTAAAGACCTGCAATCATCAAAGTCACCGGCGTGATCCGAATCTACAAAACCAGTGATCTCACTGCCATTGCTGTCCCTCCGGTATACTATACCCACATATGTTGTCTCCTTCAGATATCTAAGAATCCACTTCACAGCTTCCCAATGAGCTTTACCAGGATGCTTCATATAGCGACTAATCTCGCTCATAGCTTGTGAAATATCAGGCCTAGTGCACACCATAACATACATAATACTACCCACGTCACTAGAATAAGGAACACAGGACATATGCTCCTCCTCCTTCATAGTCTGCGGTGATAATTTATCTGAAAGTTTAAAGTGCTTCGCTAAAGGTGTACTTACAGATTTTGCCGACTGCATATTAAACCGTGCCACGATCTTCTCAATGTATTTCTTTTAAGATAGACGTAAAACTCCTGCAGCCCTGTCACACAAAATCTCCATACCCAATATTTTCTTTGCAGCACCTAAATCTTTCATCTCAAATTCAGCATTTAACTGCCTCTTCAGCACATCAATATCAAACATATTCTTAGCTGCTATTAGCATGTCATCAACATATAAAAGCAAATAAATCAAAGAACCATTCTCCAATCTCCTATAATAAACACAGCTGTCCATCTGACTTTTTGAATAGTCTTGACTAGCCATGAAATTATCAAAACGTTTATACCACTGTCTAGAAGATTGTTTCAGCCCATATAAAGTTTTCTTCAACAAGCAAACATGATCTTCCTTACCCGGAATAGCAAATCCCTCTGGTTGCCTCATGTAAATCTGCTCCTCCAATTCACCGTGAAGAAACACAGTTTTCACATCTAGCTGCTCTAACTCGAGATCCTACGAAGCAACTAAGACAAGTAAAACACGAATAGAAGTATGTCTTACCACAGGAGAGAACACCTCATTGTAGTAAATGCCTTCACGTTGTGCATACCCCTTCGCCACAAGTCTCGCCTTATACCTCGCTACCTCGACACCGGGAATGCCCTCTTTCCGTTTAAAGACCCATTTACTTCCGACAATCTTTTGGCTCTTGGGTACTTTGACAAGCTCCCATGTCTAATTTCGATGGAGAGATTCCATCTCTTCACTCATAGCCCCTAGCCACTGTGACAACTCCGAACTAGCCATCGCCTCAAAGTAAGACGAAGGCTCATTTGTCTCCACCTCATCACCTACAGTCAATGCATAAGCAATATCTGTATAACCATAACATACCGGTGATTTAATTTGCCTTCTCTGTCTATCTGCGGCTATAGTCTGCTGCGGCTTTGCTAGTTGTTCACTATCACCGACTTCAGGAACTGTGGCTTCATCTACAATCTCAACTTCTATTACCTTCGAGGTCTCCGGAGTCTCCACCTGAAGCTCCACCTCACTACTAACACCATGATCTGTCTTCTCTGCTGGTTGTATCTTAGAATTCCTCCGTTGAAGCATTGCAGTCTCGTCGAAGATCACATCTCTGTTGATTAGAAAACCGGGTGATCTGGGATCGGTGCACCACAGCCGGTAGCCTTTCACTCCATGTGCATAACCCAGAAATATGCACTTCTTCGCCCTTGGCTCAAGCTTACCATCACTCGCATGGGCATACGCAGGACATCCGAATATACGTAATCCGGAGTAATCAACAGGTTTCCCCAACCATACTTCCTCAGAAGTCTTCCACTTGATAGCAAACGATGGAGATCGATTTACCAGGTAACATGCCATGTTTACTGCTTCGGCCCAAAATTCCTTGTCAAGTCCTGCATGCGAAAGCATGCATTGAGCTCGCTCAAGCAAAGTTCTATTCTTCCGTTCTGCCACGCCATTCTGCTGTGGTGTCCTGTGCAGTGCGTGCGATGTCTCACAACCTTCTTTCTCGCGAACTCGGTAAAATCTTTACCACGTAACTCCATGCCATTATCGGTTCTCGTGCACTTGATTTGTTTATCTCGATCGCTTCTCAATCAATGCCTTAAATTTCTTGAACCGATCAAACACATCATATTTGTGCTTCAGAAAGTATACCCATACCTTCCTCGAATAATCGTCGATAAAAGTCAGCATATATCGAGCACCTCCTTTCGAAGGAACCGAAGATGGGCCCCAGACGTTTGAGTGAATATATTCAACTGGTCGTTTGGTCGAATGAACAGCTGTAGTAAACTTAACTCGGTGCTGCTTTCCATAGATGCAGTGCTCACATAAGTCCAGCTTCCCTATCTTTTGACCCTTCAACAACCCCCTTTTACTCAGCATCGTCATACCTGCCTCACTCATGTGCCCTAAACGCATATGCCATAATTGAGTCAAGTCAGAATCTGACTCACCTGATGAAACTGCAGTGGTTCCGGTCACAGTCTCTCCCAGTAGATGATAGAGAGTATTAACTTTCTTCCCTTTCATCACTAGCATGGCACCTCGAGAGATCTTTAGTACTCCACCTTTAGCGGTGTACCTACACCCGATGTCATCGAGTGCCCCCAGAGAAATAAGGTTCTTCTTGAGCTCCAGTACATGCCTCACATCTGTCAATGTGCACACCATCCTATCGTGCATCCAGATCCGGATTGTCCCTATCCCCACAACCTTACAGACTGCATTATTCCCTAAAAGAACCCTACCACCATCTGCAGTCTGGTAAGTAGTAAACCAGTTCTTATGAGGCGTCATATGATAAGAACACCCCGAATCTAGCACCCATTCGTCTCCTGACGAAGTAACAAGTCACACATAAGACAAACTTCGCATCACTAGTGCTCCCTCAAGAACGTTTGCCACACCGCTTGTGGCATTCTGCTTATCAACTTTATTCTTCCGCTTTGGACAATCTCTCCTAATGTGCCCCTCCTCGTGACACTCAAAGCACTTCACGAGTCCCTTGGAATTTTTATGGCGTGATTTTGATCTGCTTTTACCTCTGCTGCTACTAGGCTCTCGATGTTGTTCTCTACCCCGAATCGTCAGTGCTTACGATGCTCCTTTCGCCAGACTGTCATCTCGCAACTTTCTCTGCCACTCCTTAGAGAATAAGGTGGACTTTACCTCCTCTGAGGTAATTGTAGTACGCCCCTGCAACAATGAATCAGTAAAGTGCTCCCATGACTCTGGTAAAGAGGCTAACAACATCATGCCCTGTTCTTCATCATCAAGTATCTTACCGACGTTCTTCAGATCCAAAATGAGTTTAGTAAATTCATCTAGGTGGGTTCTGATAGACGTACCTTTAGTATATCTAAATTGAAACATCTTCTTCAACATGTATAAGTGATTGTTCAAACCTTTCTTCACATAGAGTGCTTGAAGTTTTGCCCATAATGCTGTGACATCCTTCTCCTCAGCAACCTCTATTAAGACCTTATCCGTCAAATTTAACAAGATTATACTCTTTGCTTTTTCAATCAGCTCTACCCTCTCAGAGGTTTTCATTATAATCGGCAACTCATCTTCACCATCCAATGCCTTGGCCAAACCTTGTGTTGTCAATAAAGCTCGCATCTTGATGCTCCATAACACAAAGTTGTTGCTCCCATCAAACTTCTCAATCTCAAATTTCCTTTCAGACATAATTGCAATAACAGAATTTCCAGATAATAATCAGACAAGCAAAAACTCCAAATCACAATCAAGAAATCCAACCCCAAGCTCTGATACCAATTGTTGGGATATAATATGCAGAATTACCAGGATCTTGCAATTTACGTCAACGCGAAATCACCAGAGAAATAAACGAGAAAAATAAGAACACCAGAAATTTACGTGGTTCGGTCTGAGTATCGGTACCTACGTCCACGGGGAGAGTCAGCAGCAAATAATCCACTAAAATTGGAGAATCAGAGTTTACAATCACTCAAACGCTCAAGTGTTTCCCACACCTAGATTTAACCCAAAACCCAAAGTATTTATAAATAACAACTCAATTGGGTATAAACTCACGGCACAAAATTACTGCCCGTTCAAGCTCAAAACCAAACGCCGAAAACAAGAACTCCTTTTCTTGATCACGTGGGTGGCTTCACTTGACGTTGTGCGGCAGCGGCTCCACGTAGGGTTTCAGCAGTAACTCTTCTACGTAGGGCTTCTTTTCCCTTTTATACGTGTGTGCTCAAAGAGGAAATTCTTCTTTATCTTTTATTTTCTCATTTGTAATCCTTCGTCAAGTTCAACTGGATTTCTTTTACTTGGGAAATCTTTATCAATAAAATTCGGTATAATAAATCGTCATCCGAATTCAAATTCGAGACATTAATTTAACACTCGCCGTCCGTTCGCCTGACTGATTTCATGGTGATGACGACGACCAATGATCGAGGCCGGAAGGGAATTTGAGCTGCAGGTGATGGAGGACACGGGGCTGAGGAAAGAAGAGGAAAAACGACGGTGTGGGACGAATAAAGAATCAGCAAATTCGGTGCGGCCATCATATCTTAATGCTTTCTACAAATTTTAAAGCATTTTTGCTGACCAATTATTCCATTCGATATAATTAATCATTTAAAAAATATATTTTTTAATTTATTCATTTTCTGCGAAATAAATAGAATTTAAAATTTGAAAAACTTTTAAAAAAATTATATTTACATGTATGTTTATACTTTTTAATTTACTTTTGTGATATTTTATTTTTGAATGGTTAAGAAAAATACAGGTTCTAGGAGAACTATTCCATTTTCGGTTGCTCTTGCAGACTAGCAAGGCCTTATCTCAAATTAAAAGACTCTCCATGAAGCGTATCAATTACATTCTACCAATCATATGAATTATGCATGCTCATCAAAAGTACAAAAAATGCACAAATTCCTACACTTTAACTAACGCTTTGTGTCATGTGATGCAAGTAACAGTAAAATGAGTTTATACAAATAGGGGTGAGCATTGAGATCAATTCAACCCAAGAATCGAACTGAATTAATCTAGACTGATTGGTTTAAGGTTGATTTTAAGGAGAATCGATATGATTTCCAATTCAACGAACTTAGAACCAGCTTAGGATCAGCTTGGTTCCTAGTCCAAGGTTAAAATAGTCAATTCTACTGAAGAACCGATCTAAACAAGTTCCTCGGGTTGAATCGAGTTCAAGAGATCGATGCAGTGGAGAACCGAGATCGGAACTCCAGCGACTTTGACGGCATTCGCATCCTCCATGCTCGCCGACGTGCTCCGCCTGGCAGGTCGTTGCTCTCTTGCTGAGATCGCCGTCCGTTCACCCGTCTGATTTTGCAGCAATGATGACGACGACTGACGATGATCGAAGACGGACGGGATTTTGAGTTGCAGGTGACTGGAGGGAGTGGGGGGTTTGAAAAGAAGAAGAAAACATTTTAAGTGGAGAACGGAAAGTCAGCAAATTTCAAAGCATTTTTCATCTGCTACGGCATGGGTTCAGTGGAGAACAAGGAACCGCACCGAACCGGCCCTAATAACTAGTCTAGTTGGAGTTTCCCGTAGTTATCTATCCGATTCCAAAAAAAAAAAAAAAAAAAATGAAACTGGTACTGTGCGGTTCAATTCCCATTTCTGGGTCAAAACCAGATCGAGAATCGGGAATCAATGAATTGTGGTTGCATGCTTTGAATTTTTATTATTTATTTTATTTTACAATGATAAATGAAAATTTTTGTTATCGGGTTCACTTCGTTAAGGAAGAAAAAAATGAAACTAATAAAAAGTTGCTAGTTCCCGAATAAACTATAAAATCGATTGACAAAATAAGTTTTAGATTTCAGGGCATGCAAATTAAGTTTTAACTTCCAAATAATAAGAACTCAAATGCTACAGGGTAAGTTTCAACTTGAAACTTTCAAGTTAAACCTAAATTGAGTTTGGCTGAGTGGTTAGGAGTTTAAGCATCTCACCCGCTATCTAAAATGAGAGAAGCCTCACCTGATGCTAGACCTTTCAAAATTGATTCAAAAATTATTTCTTAACCCATATTGATACTTATGACAGTATTTTGATGAGAATAGCTCGAAATTCTGTCAATGAGATATTGCACAGTTTCCTCACGGAAGAGAATGCCCCGACACATTGAAACTTCAATTAAAATTCCCAAGCAGTGTCATCAAGTTGTACCTGAAACCTTGAGAGACTTGGCTCTTTTGTTTTCGAGAATGGATGAGTAGAATGAGCTCCGGCCCTCAAACCTTTATATACTGTCATACCTTGATATTGATTTGCAGCTCACACACACTACTTTTTGGGGGGCTTGGGTACATGTAAGGCACATCATTAAAACTATAAACTTTACGGCCAATTGCAAGATTTTCACGTTTTATTAGTTGCTAAAGCGCGTTTTAATTTGATACCGATTTGGTGAAATGTGTTCTTACATATATTACTTATCTATAAATGCTAGTATGTATTGTTTGAAACAATTTGGCTTTTCTTTTAAGTGGGCTCATTGAATGAGTGAAAAGAGAAAAAGACTGAAACGGGCCGAGGCAATAACACTAAGTTGTGCCTTAGTTGAGAATTTACTTCTTCATATCTTGCATTAGGCACTTAATGATTGTTGTCTTCTTCATTTCTTACTTGTAGGATGACCTTAGTTGAGTAAAGATAGATTGTTTGCTATTAAGACGGAAATGTTGATTGTTTGCTTTTGCTTTCTTTTTTCCCCTTGTGGTCTTTGTAAGAAAGTTTTTTTTTTCTCTGGACAATGTTGAATTAATTTGTACTTAAATTTGTTGACGAACTGGACTAAGTTTGGCATTCTTATGGGATGGCAAGTTCCTTGTCCCACATTCATTTTGGAATTTAATGCCTTTGGAGATGTGTGATGTGTAGACCCATAAAGGATTATAAAAAACTTGTTTAACTTAACTGCTGCACAAAAAAAAAAAAAAAAAAAAAAAAATCAAACTTGAGCTGATCCCTCAAGTTATATGCCATTTGGGTCTCAGGTCGGTTCTATAGTGTTTCAATTCGGGTTATCCAATATTAACCAGCCCTCCCTCTCTAGTCGTTGTAGCCAAAGGAAGAAAGGAGGAGGAAGGAAGGAGGAAGGAGGAAAAGATAAAGATAAAATAAAATTAATTAAATAATTTGAAAAAATAAAATATTATCAAAAAATTGTTGTCAGCGGCCACGTTAGTGCTAGCCGGTTAATTTTGGCCAGATGAACTGATTAGAATAATTGCATAAGATTTATGGCTTAATTGGCCAAAAAATTGATTTATGACTGAATTGACACAATTGTAATAGGTTTATGAATTTTTTAGTAATTTTCATTATTTGTATTGTATAAATTTTATTTTATTTTTTTGCTGATCAAAACAAAAAATGCACTTCATCTACATATTTAAGTCAAAAATGGGTTTTATCTCACTTTTTGATTTTCATTTAGCCCTCAGTTATGTATTACTTTAATATTTTAATATAATTAAACTTGAGAGAGAATAATGGAAAACAGGCCAAAGAAAGAGATAATAGACAAAAGAAAAGGCCTCTTATATATCATCGTTTCTATAGTGCCCTTGAATAAATGTTTGTTTTAATCATTGAAAGAATGAGAAGATATTACTTGATGTTTGCCTCTTGGAAAAGAATTATAATAATTAGAAAATGACTTTCAATTTTTTTATTTCTCCATCCAATTGAAAGGATAGTCTTATTACTATCCATTATGACATTGCATAAAAATGAAGATGACCGTATAGGCATGTAATGTGGGCATGATAACTATATTTACTTTTTTAAGGCCAAGCTATTGTATGTTCCACTTAGTCTGATTTCGCTTTACGATTTCAATATGGAAAAGTCAAAATAATCTTTTGTTGGATTAAATAAATTATAAGTGCTTTTTGTAAAAATAAAAGGAAAATTTTAAAACAGAAAATGGGTCGAAATTGGCCCAAACAGGTACCGGGCCAAGGCTTGGCATGTGGGCCGAAAAGGCCTGGCCCTGCTCAGCTTGACATGCAAGGCTTATGGGCCGTGCCTTGCGTGACGCAAGAAGACGTCGAGCTTCAAGGAAACAATGTTCGTCACAAGCAAATCTACCAAATCTCAAACAAAGTTTTTGCTTAGAGAATATGGCAGCTGCTACACCTTCTGAAATTGGACATGAGTTAGACTCTCGGTTGCATATCTAGTCGCATTTGGAATTGTTTTCCTCTTATTCAGAAAGCTTAAAAGAAGATTAGGAACTATCTTGCAGAATCGTACACACAATGCAATAGAAATGAAATTACTAAGTACAAAATATGAAAATGCTATGTTCAAATTCTATGAGCTGCTCTCGATCTTGTTTTCTTGTCAAGGAAGTGACAACTTGATCTTGTTGAGCTTAAACATGACAGTTTTCATGTCCATTCTTTCCCCGGGCAAGTCCTTTGAACATTCTAGTCCTAACTCTAGTATCAATAAGACTATGCTATTGAATTTCGAAAGAGTTGGATCTTCATGTTTCATGTGCGAAGGATTTTGCTATCCACAATGTCAAGCACTCTCTCTAGAATTGCTGCACCTACCCATTGCCTCAAGCTGATATCCGCATTGGACATTTCACCGGTTGGCTTCTTCCGAGTAATCACTTCCAACAACAATATGCCGAAACTGTATACATCTCCTTTTGTCGAGACTTTCCCTTCCGAACCATACTCTGCAAGCATCATAATTTGTGATATAACAACATCGACAATTGATATGTTTCCTTTTAGGGACATAAGCAATAATATCAAGAGGCATACGAGTGCTAATATATCTATATTACATTATACCATTATATTGACAATCAAACACTTGAATTAGCTAATATTCGAAAAATGTACCTGGAGCAATGTAACCAATTGTGCCGAGAGTTCGGGTTTGTACTTCAAGCTTGTTCTCAGCCAAAATCTTGGCAATTCCAAAGTCGCAGACTTGTGCAACCAGGTCCTCATTTAGAAGAATATTGCTAGGCTTTAGATTGCAGTGCACAATGGGCTTTGGTTGGCCATGGTGGAGATACTCAATCGCCATTGCAACGTCAGCCATTATCTTCACTCGCTGAAGGAGATCCAAGTTGTAGTTGTTGGAGTACAACCATTTCTCCAAACTCCCACAAGGCACGTATTGCAGCACCAGAGCTCTTAGATCGGCATTCGTGCAGGTGCTAATCACCTTGACAAGATTGCGGTGCCGGATCATACGAAAAGCGTCGCATTCTGCATCAAAACTTTTTAGAGCACCTTCGATATGGAGATTTAGTACTTTGACTGCGATGTCTATGCCATTGGCCAGAGTCCCTTTATACACAGAGCTACAGCTTCCTGCTCCGAGCAAATTGCTTTCGTTGAAGTTGTTAGTAGCCAAGCAAAGCTCCCAATATGATATCATCGGGTGGTCAATTCTAGGCAAGTTCACCATCGAAACCGAAGCTTTTTCACTGGTAGCCCCACGCTTTCTAAGCAAGCAAATGATAAGGACTAAAAGTATAGCTGATACAATTGGCACAATAATGTATAGTATATGGAGCCGCTTGTCCCTTGATGATTTCATTCCATTTACTTTGCAACGTGGGACTTGAAAAATTGCATTTCCACAAAGTGCTTCATTCCCAATGAAAGAGAGAGCTGAGAAATTTCCAAAGTGCCCGCCATTAGGAATCTCTCCTGATAGCTTATTAAAGGACAAGTTCAAAATTTGTAGAAATGCAAGTGTGACATCCTGAAATTTAGGCCTATTTCGAGTGTTGAATTTTCGAGGGTTTCCATATTTAATTAGTGGACATCGTCTCATCGTCCGTTGATTTAGCGGCGAGCCCGAAATTTCAAAAAAAGAAATTATCGGATGAAAAATCGGAGATTGGAAGAAAAAGAAAAATGATAACAATATTAATATTATTCTTTTTCTTCTCTCTCTCCTCTTCCTCCCCTCCTTCACGTTTCCCCCCTCCTTCCTACACAATTTCCTCTCCCTCTCTTTTCTTCTCTCTCTCCCACTTTTCCACCCCCTCATTTACGCCAACCCTTCTGCTGCAATTTCCCTGCAACTTCCCCTCCTCTACTTTATTGTTTCTCCCTTCTCTTTCCCCCTTCCTCCTCTCGACAACCCCCACTCCCATGTCCCTCTTCTTCTTCTCTTTTCCTCTTTAGTTTCTTTTCTGCTTTGCTTCCAAAACAGCAGCCAAGAAAACAGAGCAGTCCTCTGTATTGGTTCTGCCAAATCTGGTGCAGCAACCGGTCCAACTTGGCTGAGGAACCGACTTCTCAGCAGTAGGCCGAGAGCCTTGCCGGCCTGTGTAGGGCCATACTGAGGTGTCCTGGCATCTCCTGGAGTTGTGACCTAGTCGCCGTCGCCTAGAGTTCTTCAATACACAAATTGAGTAAGTTGTCTCCTAACTCTGGATTAGGGGCTGAGTACATGAATTAGGGGTTTCTATGTAGATGAAAGATGTAGATGACGTTATATATGGATGGATGTTGGTTAGAGATGTTAGGTTAGCCATAGAAAAGCTTGGTTGTGGTTTAGAAGGCAAGACAACCACCATGGATGAAGATTGGACCAAGCACAGAAGCTGGTTCTTGAAACAGTTTCCTGGACGTGCGTGTTTTGCTAATTTTTTCAGATGACTATGTGTTGCGATTTTGAAGAAATTTCCTTCTGAAGAAATGTTGTAGACATCCTAAATAATAACATATATTTTTCTTAGAATTTTTAGAATTTAAAAAGATGACGATTTTCATGACGTCATACTTGAAACAGTATTTCGGATAGTTCTGTAAACCGTGACATGTCCTGATTTCGAGGGCTGTTACTGACCTTTAGAGGTCGAATTTCCAATTGATTTCTTCACGAAAGTTGTCCGTTACAACTTCTAGTTTAACATACTCGAATTTCAAATCAAACAGACCAGATTTTGACCCAAAACCGAACCGATTTTGATGAGTTAAGCTCTCTGGAACTGGACCCGATTTTAGTACTGGGTTGAGTGAATTACTGGGCCGAATACAGAAGGATCTGGGCCTCAGTGTCTCATGAAAAATGTTCGTTTATGTGTTCTTTACAACATGTTAAAATTTGGGAATTTTCTGAGCTCGATTGGTTAGGTTTATGAATTTAAACTTGGAGACGCGCGCATGCCCGGTTTCTGCCCATTTCGGACCAATGTTAGTTTGGGTTGGTTCTTGATGTTTTGCTTGTTTTAATTAGTGTTTTGATGACTTATGGCTTTAATTTATTAGTTAAATAAATTCTGGAATTTCACTGTTCATGACGCACTGTTCACGAGTTACTGTTCACGCGACACTATTCACGAAACACTGTTCATGCTCACTGTTCACCCGAGAATGAAAAGTGGTCTAATTTCATGTGTATTGATTTTATGAAGTGAATGGATGCACCAATGCATGTCAATTCGCATGAATTGGGTGATGTTTTGTGCAATTGTATGGTGATTGAAAATTGTTGGTATTTAATTAGGAAATACCGGGTGTCAGGTTCTGGACATCGAAAGTGTTTTTAAATACTATATCAAACTGTGGGATTTTAAAAGAGACAACACAAATTTTCTGGTTCGATCTGACCGTGTCCCCATACACGATTATTTTATCATGCATTTCTAATATGAAGAAAATAGGCCGGGATCACCATTTTAATTGAGGTATTTGAGTGCAATGAACGGTGTCCTGTGCCGAAATTGAATGAATGCATGAATGATATGAGATGCCGTCACGAGCCTTTGGGGCCGGACGATGCTCCTTCGGGAATGCCCCACGTCAACGGATGCCGGTCGTAGTGAATGCTGGGCCGATGCTCCTTCGGAAATGCCCCACGTCAACGGATGCCGGTCGCAGTGAATGCTGAGCCGATGCTCCTTCGGGAATGCCCCACGTCAACGGATGCCGGTCGCAAAGGGAGGCTGGATCGATGCTCCTATATGGAATGCCGTCTAGATGTAGACGTTGCCGCGCTCGACGGTGCGAGGCGATGCCCGGTTATGCCGGAAGACTGTTATCTGTGGGGTTGGCCGTAACCAATGAATGGAAATTGTGAAACGCATGAACGATCGAAAATTGAGGGACCTAATTAAGAGACGGAACTGTATGGTGCGGTATGGGACGTACCATCACGGTTTAGTCTACTAATTGGGGCCCGTATGATTGCATTAATATGTACATTCCTAAGCATTCATTTGTGAGAATCGTGGCATCTTTGGTTCTGGTCATGCATGAGTTGAGCACACTATTTATGGCATGCACGTATGAAACGATAACGCATTTCACACATGCTTCTGTTGTGCTGAGAACAAAGCCTTGAGGGGTGACCCGACTGGGATGGCGGTTCGTCCGCGCTAGTGCGGGGCCCAAAGAGGACAATACTGGGTTGGGATGAGGGATGGCGGTGCGTCCGCGCCTCTACCCCAGACAATGCGTTCGTGTGGCAATGGCCAAGTGAGATCGCTCGTAACGCGATTCGTATGTGATAATGTGATTGATCGAGCGAGACGATGCCCGGTCATGTTGGAAGACTGTTATCTGTGCATTGAAAATCATTTGTGACACATGAATGAGTGAAAGCGAGGGACCTAATTAAGAGACGGAACTATGTGGTGCGGTATGGGACGTGCCATAATAGTTTAGTCCGTAATTGGGGCCCGTGTAATTATGTCGACATTTATGTCCTTACATATGTACATGTTAAAGTATTCTGATGATATATGATCCCGATATCTTATGTATGATTTGATTGACAATAACATGCAGAAAAGTACTGGTATTAAGAAAGTGTGAGAAAGGTGATTAGATTGCATGTTGAGTGTACCATCCTCCTAATCTGGATTTAGGGGATTGACTTATGAGATGTGATCTCATCCCTTAGTGGGCTAACATTTTTAGGTCCCCAGTGTGAAGAACCCGGAGCTTGAAGCGGAAGGGTCAGGAGCATAGGTGGCTTAGTAGTCCTTTGTGAGATAGACATTTTGTATAAGCTTGAGGTGTTTATGAAAGTATATTTGATTTGAAACTGGTTGTCTTACTTTTCTATCCCATGTTTGTTGTTGTCAGGGGATTAGTTAATTTGCTTCCGCATGTGCAATAAAATGAAAATGGTCGGCGACGAATCCTGGGAATGTCGCAAAAGTTTATAGACCACCGAGGGATGTGTGCGTGTTCGAGGTTCGGGGCATGACAGCAAGTGCTTCCAAGGACTCGGGTATCGTGCCTGACAACTCATTGTAGGAGAGATCGAGGAATTCCAACCCTTTGAGATGGCCAATCGATAGCGGTATCAATCCTTGAAACGAGTTCCTGGACAAGTTGAGAGAAGCAAGGCTCTCAAACTCCTGGATGGAACTTGGTATGGCACCATTAAGTCGGTTCCAAGAAACATCGATGCTCACTATAGCTCTCATCTTCCCTATTTCAAGCGGTAGTCCTCCATTGAAAGAATTGTGTGACAGATTGAGGAAGATGAGTTCTTGAAGGCCCCACAAACTAACTGGTATAACCGATGTCATGTTATTCGAGCTTATGAAAAACTTTTGAAGGCTGCTAAGGTTTTCAATGCAATTCGGGATTGATCCCGATATCCTATTTTGCTGGAGCAGCAACTCTCCCAAACCTGTCAAGTTGCATATCTCATCGGGGATCGGTCCTTCGAGATGGTTGTTATCAAGATACAACCTTTGCAAGCTTTCTAGTCCTCCGATCGATGATGGGATGTTGTAGTCTAGAGCATTATTGCTCAAGTCTAGGAAAGTCAATCTCTTCAAGAGACCCATTTCCTCGGGAATACGACCTCTTCTTTGACAATTGGTAGCACTTAGAATTTGAAGGGAACTGGAGAAGTTTTTTATAGATTCTGGTATGGAGCCACGAAGCGAGTTGCCATCCAACGACAAGAATTGCAGCGACGGACAATTAGATAAAGCAGAGAGGAACCCGAGCTCCGAACCGTAAGTCTCTACTGTTAGCTGATTTGACTCAATATTAAAGAATTCGAGGTTCTTCAAGTTGCCCGAACCCATATGTAAGGGTCCGCTGAGGAAATTGTGCGACAAAAGAAGAATTCGGAGCGAAGAAATATTAAAAACCTCTTGAGGCATTTCGCCGGTTAGCAAATTATCCTCAAGGGACATTCGTTGCAGATTGACCAGATTGCCAATCTCACTCGGAATCTCCCCTTCAATGCGGTTAGATTTTATGTCCAGCATGTGCAAGCTCGACATGTTACCGATGGTTCGAGGAATCGTGCCAGTCAAGTTGTTAACAGCAATATAGAGCTTTTGCAGCTTTTGCAAGCTGCTTATATCTCGCGGAATGCTTCCCCGAAAACAATTGAATGACAACCACAATATGATAAGCTCTTTGCATTGGGTTAGTGTCTCTGGCAGTAGGCCGCTAAATTGATTTAGACGCAGTGAAAGAATCTGAATGTTAGGCCAGCGATAGCAAAGATCGGAGGGAAGACTTCCAGAGAGATAATTATATGTCAAATTGACGCACGTGAGCGATCTATTGAAAAGTGCTGAAGGAATCGAACCTGTGAGAGTGGCATTGGCCAATATAATGACTTGCAATGTGGATATGTTGCCCAGGAAGCTTGGAATTTGACCCCGTAAGTCGTTTGAGCTAAGATCCAGTTGTTGCAACTTAGGGAAGGTGCCGAATTCTCTTGGTATGCCACCTGTTAGCCAGTTCATTGCGAGTGATATGACTTCGAGGTTTCGGCACTGGGTTAAGATAGGAGGAATGTTCCCTTCGAACTGGTTCGATTCAAGTATAAGTTCTTTCAGGCGGCGTAAATGACTAATTTCTATCGGAATCATGCCATAAAAACTGTTGTTGCGGAGATCAAGAGAAGCCAGGAGAGAAAGATTGCCAAGGTAGAAAGAGAGTCTTCCCTGGAGACCCATATGCGAGAGGTCTAAAGCTATGAGACTCTGCCTGCGGTTTCTGCAAACGACACCAATCCATTCACAGAAATTTGCTTCCACGATCCAATTGCCACCTTTGATGGTGTTCGTCGAGTTGACTTCCATCATCGATTTGAAGTGGAGGAGAGCCTCTTGATTAGTGAAGTTGCTAGAACAGATGATGGGCTGAAACATCAATAGGGAAGCCAACAGAACATCAATAAATGCTAAAAAGATGAACTTCTTCATAATGAACAAAGTCTCTTTTGATTGCATCAATAGATGGTTCACTAATTTCGACATGTTCTTAGTATTTAATGCCAAAACTTACCAAATGGTTGTCTCAAGTATGGGGAAAAATAACAGTGTAAAGAAAGACTAACTATCAAACGATGTCCATCAATCACGTCTATGGCTTGTTCTTTACATTTTCACCTTCACACCTACTTTCAACTTTGTGAGCATGCAAATGGACCATTGGACCAATGCTCCAAGGCATGAATGTGAAAAGGCTTTGTGATAACTGTCGTGACTTTCCCACAAAGGCAATATCAAGTGTCTCGTGGGGAGTTGACTAATTGAAAGTTCCTACTGCTGGAAGAGATAACATTATTAGTAGTCTATCAAATTTTATCCAATGTTCATGTCATATTTGAACTTTCAATCAATTCAATTAAACCACTTTTGATTAATGTGAAATATCTTCCTGCAACTTTCGGTCGGTCTAATTAGATCTGTAATATATTTAATATGTTTTTTTTGTCATCTTTTCATTTATTAGTTTAAATGAACTATGCCATGGATAACAATTTTGTGAAGCTTATGTTTGATGGAGAAAATTACGAGGACTTTTTGCATGTCATGATGACTTTAAATTGTAAAATTATAATATGTTCCTTCGCCCTCACCCAGATCTGGCAAAACATCAATAGGGGAGCCAACAGAACATCAACAAATGCTAGATGAACTTATCCATAATGAGTAGAGTCTCTTTTGATTGCATCAATAGATGGTTCGCTAATTTTGACATGTTCTTAGTGTTCAACACCAAAACCTATCAAATTGTTGTCTCAATTAGAAAAAAGAAAAAAAAAACAATGTAAAGAAAGACTAACTATCAAATGATGTCCCTCGATCATGTCTATGGCCCATTCTTCACATTCACACGTTCACACTTACTTTCACTTTTACTTTTGGACCTTTTGAACTTTCAATCAATTCAATTAAATCACTTTTGATTAATGTGAAATATCTTCCAGCAACTTTGAATTGGTCTTATTGGATCCATAATAAATTTAATATGTTTTTTGTCATCCTTTCATTTATTAACTTAAATGAAATATGTCATGGATAACAATTTTATTAAGCTGATGTTTGATGGAGAAAATTACACAGACTTCGTGCGTGTCATGATGACTTTAAATTGTAAAATTACAATACCCATTCCTTCTTCCTCACCCAGATCTAGCAAAACATCAATTGGGAAGCCAAGAGAACATCAACAAATGCTAAAAAGATGAACTTCTCCATAATGAGTAGAGTCTCTTTTGATTGCATCAATAGACAGTTCGCTAATTTCGACCTGCTCTTAGCGTTCAACACCAAAACCTACCAAATGGTTGTCTCAATCAGAAAAAAAAAAAAAAAAAAAAAAAAAAAAAAAAAAAAACAATGTAAAGAAAGACTAACTATCAAATGATGTCCCTCGATCATATCTATGGCCCGTTTCACTTCACACGTTCACACTTATTTTCACACTTTCTTTTGGACTTTTGAACTTTCAATCAATTCAATTAAATCACTTTTGATTAATGTGAAACATCTTCCCACAACTTTGAATTGGTCTTATTGGATCCATAATATATTTAATATGTTTTTTGTCATCCTTTCATTTATTAATTTAAATGAAATACCTCATGGATAACAATTTTGTGAAGCTGATGTTTGATGGAGAAAATTACAAGGACCTTTTGCATGTCATGATGACTTTAAATTGTAAAATTATAATATGTTCCTTCGCCCTCACCCAGATCTGGCAAAACATCAATAGGGGAGCCAACTGAACATCAACAAATGCTAAAAAGATGAACTTCTCCATAATGAGTAGAGTCTCTTTTGATTGAATCAATAAACGGTTCGCTAATTTCGACCTGTTCTTAGCGTTCAACACAAAAAACCTACCAAATGGTTGTCTCAATCAGAAAAAAAAAAAGAAAAAGAAAACAATGTAAAGAAAGACTAACTATCAAATGATGTCCCTCGATCATATCTATGGCCCGTTCTTCACGTTCACACGTTCACACTTACTTTCACACTTTCTTTTGGACTTTTTGAACTTTCATTCAATTCAATTAAATCACTTTTGATTAATGTGAAACATCTTCCCACAACTTTGAATTGGTCTTATTGGATCCATGTTGACACATAAATTTTGGCGACCCGTTTAATCATTTATTGCATTAAAAAATTATGGGTTAATTTTATCCCTGAAAAAAAATTGCTAATTGCATAGCATGTAGTTTAGGCACATTTATTTTTAATTTGCATTTTTTACATTTGGCATTGGACCGACGGCGAGCATGTTTCGATAGGATTTTTTCATATATTCAGGTAATATACACCAATGGGTATATTCTTGGGTAGAAAAGAAATTTTTGGATAGAATATGTGAAAAATAAAAAAAGGAATATTACGCGAAATGAGTATATTTCAACGATATATTTGGGGGTATCGTGCGCGAACAAAATGGAAAAAATATATACCGCGAAGATACGTTTTTTAGACTTATAAAATACCTCGCGTGCAATTGAGTTTTGGGAGCCAAATACACGTTGAATATACGGCCATATTGTGGGGTTTTTTTTTTTTCTCTCGATTTGAAGGTTAAAAATTCAGGCCAGAAGAGAAAATTTTCCATCGTTTCTTTAGGATTTGTGGAGAAAAAGTCAAGGTTTTAAGCTTTTGTTGAAAAAAGAAAAGTGCAGCAGAAGAGAGAGAGAAGACGTGAGAGAGGATGTGAGGGGACGTGTGAGGGAGAGAAAAAAAAAAGAAGAAAAAAACAAACGCAAAGTTGCTGTTCATCTTCCCTGTCGTTGCTCTCCGCATCACAGCCGCTCAAGGTCTCCGCCGCACCGGCCACTGTTCGGCATTCGCCACTCGTCCGCGAGCTTCGAGCGTCGACGCCCGAGCCGCTCCGACCAGCAACCCGACACCCGCAGCGCACCACTCGCGACTAGCTACTGCCGCCGGTCCACCTGCATCGCTGCCGGTCTGCCCACCGCCAGTCCTCACCGGAGCTCCGGCTGATCCCAAGCATCCCCAATAGTACCACAAATTGCTGAGCCAAGCCCCGAGGATTACTAAATTTCTGTTTTTGCAGGTTTACCGGTGCCTTCGTCTACATCCATCAACAAAACCGTGGTGCGCACATATTCGGAAAAGAGGAATAAAGTTGCCGCAGGTGGAAAAGATCACAATTTGATCAAATAAGTGTAAGCGGTGAATTTGTCTTCTTTTGAGTTTTGTCTCGTAGATAGCAAGTGTGTTTTATGATTTCACTTCATGCAAGAAAAAGATTAATTTTGGGCCAGGAGCTCGTGAAGAATTTAGACGTGTGGAGATATTCTTTAGTGGAAGAATAGAGAATAGATTTCGGGTCTTTGACTGCGAGTACACCGTTGGCCAGCCTTGGTCGTGGGTCGTGAAGCTGTGTTCACCGTCCTTAGCCGTGCCAAGCTTCCATCGTGGTCCACCTCACCGTTCCGATTTTTGAAAAAGAATTCAATTCAGGTATAGACCTATTTTATTAGGTGGATTTAGTAGATTTAATTTCTTAGGTAGTTTTTTTTATTATTTATTTACTTATTTTTCTTTTACTTTCCTTTTTAGTGAAATTGTTCCCTTTAAATGTTGAAATTCCAACATGGATAGCCCCTCAAATAAGGGATTGATAGTCCGATTTTCACGCCTGAAATCCAACTCACAATTTCTTGCAAAAATCGACGATCCGATCTCATGCTCGAGATCCAATTCACGATTTAATTTTAAAATTGACAACCCGATCTCATGCGCGAGATATGGTTCGCCAATTTTCGGATATCAATTTTATCTTGTTTGATTTGATGTTGTGGTATTTGAGTCAGTTTTATTTTCGTAAAAGGAAAAAATCCAAAAAAAGTTTGAATTAGGATTAGGTTTTTTTTTTATTATTATTATCTTGCATGTTTAGAATAGGGATTTTATTTTGAATCATGAAAAAGAAAAAGAAAAAGTGCATTCATTTAGGATGTTAGTTTTTATTCATTATTATGTGAATTGCATGTTTAATTTTAATTTCGAATTTCATAAAAAAAAAAAGGAAAAAATTAGAATTAGGGCATTCTTTGCACGCCATTGCATATTAGATAAAATTGCATGTTTGATTTTAGATCTAGATAGATTTTTAGATGGATTGCATGATAAGTTAGTTTTTTTAAAATGCATATTTAGAAGGCATTTAGAATAGATAGCATTTTACTTTAGTTTTCACTTTAGTTAGACTTTTATTTTTTTTTTAGTAATTATAAATTTTCATTAAAAAAAACAGAATTAAAAATCACGTGCACGTCATATAGGATTAGATTCATGAAAAGCATGTCATGTAGAATTAGATTCATCAAATGCACGTCATTTAGGGATTTTTTGCTAGGCTCATTTAATTAGAAATTACACGTCATTATAATTAGGTCATTTAGTTAATATTGCATTGCATATTGCATGATTTTCATTAATTAAGTGAAAACAAAACAAAAATTGCGTCATTAGAAACCATATCTAAGGTTGTTGATATGGATTTTAATTTAACATTGCAGATGCTTTCGTTGCCTTGAGGTAAGTCTTGCAATTTATTCATTGTTTATCTGGGTGTTAAATTGGAGGTTTGCGCACCCGCATGATTACCTCATATGTTAGGAAAGTAGATTTAAAATCAATTTAAGCTGCCTGCAAAAACATTTTTGAAAAATAAAAGAATGGTACCGAAAGGGCATTAGAGAAATCTAGTGTAACCAAGTCCCCGTATCCATAGTCTCTGATTCGTAGGAGTAAAGTAAACCTCCCGTTACTTTACTTGGGTTTCTAATCGACCCACCAAAAAATAGATTAGTGGCGACTCCTAGATAAGATCCACTTGCATGTTAAAAACTTGAACCTAAGTCGCGAATTGGTATGGGTTGGGAGAGCCCGAGTTAAGTCTAGGCTTAATAATCCATTAGCCAAACACTAGGTGGTGCACACCCGAAAAAATTGGTCGTGACAATCCATAATAAATTTAATATGTTTTTTGTCATCCTTTCATAAATTAAATACGTCATGGATAACAATTTTGTGAAGCTGATGTTTGATGGAGAAAATTACAAGGACCTTTTGCATGTCATGATGACTTTAAATTGTAAAATTATAATATGTTCCTTCGCCCTCACCCAGATCTGGCAAAACATCAATAGGGGAGCCAACTGAACATCAACAAATGCTAAAAAGATGAACTTCTCCATAATGAGTAGAGTCTCTGTTGATTGCATCAATAGACGGTTCGCTAATTTCGACCTGTTCTTAGCGTTCAACACAAAAAACCTACCAAATGGTTGTCTCAATCTGAAAAAAAAGAAAAAGAAAACAATGTAAAGAAAGACTAACTATCAAATGATGTCCCTCGATCATATCTATGGCCCGTTCTTCACGTTCACACGTTCACACTTACTTTCACACTTTCTTTTGGACTTTTTGAACTTTCATTCAATTCAATTAAATCACTTTTGATTAATGTGAAACATCTTCCCACAACTTTGAATTGGTCTTATTGGATCCATAATATATTTAATATGTTTTTGTCATCCTTTCATTTATTAATTTAAATGAAATACATCATGGATAACAATTTTGTGAAGCTGATGTTTGATGGAGAAAATTACAAGGACCTTTTGCATGTCATGATGACTTTAAATTGTAAAATTATAATATGTTCCTTCGCCCTCACCCAGATCTGGCAAAACATCAATAGGGGAGCCAACTGAACATCAACAAATGCTAAAAAGTTGAACTTCTCCATAATGAGTAGAGTCTCTTTTGATTGCATCAATAGACAGTTCACTAATTTCGACCTGTTCTTAGTGTTCAACACAAAAAACCTACCAAATGGTTGTCTCAATCAGAAAAAAAGAAAAAGAAAACAATGTAAAGAAAGACTAACTATCAAATGATGTCCCTCGATCATGTCTATAGCCCGTTCTTCACGTTCACACATTCACACTTACTTTCACACTTTCTTTTGGACTTTTTGAACTTTCAATCAATTCAATTAAATCACTTTTGATTAATGTGAAATATCTTCCCGCAACTTTGAATTGGTCTTATTGGATTTGTAATATATTTTAATATGTTTTTTGTCATCATTCATTTATTAATTTAAATGAAATACGTCATGGATAACAATTTTGTGAAGCTGATGTTTGATGGAGAAAATTACAAGGGCCTTTTGCATGTCATGATGACTTTAAATTGTAAAATTATAATATGTTCCTTCGCCCTCACCCAGATCTGGCAAAACATCAATAGGGGAGCCAACTGAACATCAACAAATGCTAAAAAGATGAACTTCTCCATAATGAGTAGAGTCTCTTTTGATTGCATCAATAGACGGTTCACTAATTTCGACCTGTTCTTAGCGTTCAACACAAAAACCTACCAAATGGTTGTCTCAATCTGAAAAAAAGAAAAAGAAAACAATGTAAAGAAAGACTAACTATCAAATGATGTCCCTCGATCATATCTATGGCCCGTTCTTCACGTTCACACGTTCACACTTACTTTCACACTTTCTTTTGGACTTTTTGAACTTTCATTCAATTCAATTAAATCACTTTTGATTAATGTGAAACATCTTCCCACAACTTTGAATTGGTCTTATTGGATCCATAATATATTTAATATGTTTTTTGTCATCCTTTCATTTATTAATTTAAATGAAATACATCATGGATAACAATTTTGTGAAACTGATGTTTGATGGAGAAAATTACAAGGACCTTTTGCATGTCATGATGACTTTAAATTGTAAAATTATAATATGTTCCTTCGCCCTCACCAAATCTGGCAAAACATCAATAGGGGAGCCAACTGAACATCAACAAATGCTAAAAGTTGAACTTCTCCATAATGAGTAGAGTCTCTTTGATTGCATCAATAGACGGTTCACTAATTTCGACCTGTTCTTAGTGTTCAACACAAAAACCTACCAAATGGTTGTCTCAATCAGAAAAAAAGAAAAAGAAAACAATGTAAAGAAAGACTAACTATCAAATGATGTCCCTCGATCATGTCTATAGCCCGTTCTTCACGTTCACACATTCACACTTACTTTCACACTTTCTTTTGGACTTTTTGAACTTTCAATCAATTCAATTAAATCACTTTTGATTAATGTGAAATATCTTCCCGCAACTTTGAATTGGTCTTATTGGATTTGTAATATATTTTAATATGTTTTTTGTCATCATTCATTTATTAATTTAAATGAAATACGTCATGGATAACAATTTTGTGAAGCTGATGTTTGATGGAGAAAATTACAAGGGCCTTTTGCATGTCATGATGACTTTAAATTGTAAAATTATAATATGTTCCTTCGCCCTCACCCAGATCTGGCAAAACATCAATAGGGGAGCCAACTGAACATCAACAAATGCTAAAAAGATGAACTTCTCCATAATGAGTAGAGTCTCTTTTGATTGCATCAGTAGACAGTTCACTAATTTCGACCTGTTCTTAGCGTTCAACACAAAAAACCTACCAAATGGTTGTCTCAATCAGAAAAAAAAGAAAAAGAAAACAATGTAAAGAAAGACTAACTATCAAATGATGTCCCTCGATCATGTCTATAGCCCGTTCTTCACGTTCACACATTCACACTTACTTTCACACTTTCTTTTGGACTTTTTGAACTTTCAATCAATTCAATTAAATCACTTTTGATTAATGTGAAATATCTTCCCGCAACTTTGAATTGGTCTTATTGGATTTGTAATATATTTTAATATGTTTTTTGTCATCATTCATTTATTAATTTAAATGAAATACGTCATGGATAACAATTTTGTGAAGCTGATGTTTGATGGAGAAAATTACAAGGACCTTTTGCATGTCATGATGACTTTAAATTGTAAAATTATAATATGTTCCTTCGCCCTCACCCAGATCTGGCAAAACATCAATAGGGGAGCCAACTGAACATCAACAAATGCTAAAAAGATGAACTTCTCCATAATAAGTAGAGTCTCTTTTGATTGCATCAATAGACGGTTCGCTAATTTCGACCTGTTCTTAGCGTTCAACACAAAAAACCTACCAAATGGTTGTCTCAATCAGAAAAAAAGAAAAAGAAAACAATGTAAAGAAAGACTAACTATCAAATGATGTCCCTCGATCATGTCTATAGCCCGTTCTTCATGTTCACACGTTCACACTTACTTTCACACTTTCTTTTGGACTTTTTGAACTTTCAATCAATTCAATTAAATCACTTTTGATTAATGTGAAATATCTTCCCACAACTTTGAATTGGTCTTATTGGATTTGTAATATATTTTAATATGTTTTTTGTCATCATTCATTTATTAATTTAAATGAAATATGTCATGGATAACAATTTTATTAAACTGATGTTTGATGGAGAAAATTACGCAGACTTCATGCATGTCATGGCGACTTTAAATTGTAAAATTATACTACCCGTTCCTTCGCCCTTGCCCAAATTTGGCGAAACATCAATAGGGAAGCCGACAGAACATCAATGAATGCTAAACAGATGAGCTCCTCCATAATTATTAGAGTCTCATTTGATTGCATCAATAGACGGTTCACTGATTTCGACCTGTTCTTAATGTTCAATACCAAAACCTACCAAATGGTTGTCTCAATCAGAGAAAAAAAAAACACAATGTAAAGAAAGACTAACTATCAAATGATGTCCCCCAATCATGTCTATGGTCTGTTGTTCACGTTTATACTTTCACACTTACTTTCAACTCTATGAGAGTACAAATGGAACTTTGGATCATGCTCCAAAGCACAAATGTGAAAAGGTTTTGTGATAACTATTGTAACCTTTCCACAGGGGCAATATCAAGTGTCTCGTTGGAAGTTGACTGATTGAAAGTTCCTATTATTGGAAGAGATAATGTTATTAGTAGTCTATCAAAATTTATCCATGCTTCACATCATATTTGAACTTTCAATTGATTCAATTAAATCACTTTTAATTAATGTGAAATATCATCCCACAACTTTCAATTGGTCTAATTAGACCCGTAATATATTTAATATGTTTTTTGTCATCCTTTCATTTATTAATTTAAATAAAATATGTCATAGATGATAATTTTATGAAGCTCATGTTTGATGGAGAAAATTACGCGAACTTTGTGTGTATCATGTTGACTTTAAATTGTAAAATTATAATACCCGTTCTTTCGCCCTTGCCCAGATCTGGCGAAACATGAATAGGGAAGCCAACAAAACATCAACAAATGCAAAACAGACGAACTTCTCCATAATGAACTGTCAGAAAAATGGCTTACGATCTATATATCTTTTAGAAACATCTCAGGAAAATTTCTTGGCAAGTGGCGGCCAACGTGGCTAAAGTGGCTTACGATCTCGGTAAGTGCACTTGCCAATGCTGCTCATAGTCCCATCCACATGGAAATTTGTGGTCTCTCTTCCTCAGCTCTTCAAAATTTCCAATCCTTTGTAGGCTTAGCAACACGCCCACCTCGTCCAGAAATCTCGTCAAGTACGCAGAAAGTTGCATGTACAGTCCAATCTACGTAACTATCGTTGAAAAGCTGACAGACCCATCCGTTGAATCACAGGAGAGTCGATGCTTAGACATGAGTGTGGCATCTCCTTTTCACTTCCTTTCTCAAAGTGTTGCATGTACAAACAGCTGATTTAGGAGCAAAATAAGGCAGAAGCGAATGAACTATTGCTTCCATGCAGAAACATAAACAGATCATTGGTTGTATATGCATATGCATGTACATAAAGGTACCCCACTGGATGCCCTTCTCTAAGCTCATTACGCACATCTGTACAAGTTCTCAAAGCATACCCCTACTTCAGGCAAACACGGCTTGACAGGCTTCCACTCTCACTGGAAAAATCTAAGCTCCTTCCCTTCTGTATACATTTAAATCAGCATGAGTATCGTGGAGTCTTTGGGACAAGTAGGTCTGACATTGGACAGGCGGAAACCTGCACATTGATGCAATTTTGAACAAACTCAGGATCCCATGCTGGTGTAAATTTGCTAATCTGCACCATGTCTAATCACTAATGGAGCAGCTATGTTAAACGCAGTACCCAAATCCCCACGCGAAAAAGGATCCGACCCTTTAAAGAGAATGCAAGCGTGTGGTTGATCGTATCAATTCATCAAATCTGCCACAGGTCAATGCCTAATTCACGAGCAGACATTTTTTTCCTCATGAATCATGGAGTTAAACTTGATGCAGTCCTCTTTACAGTGCTTGAATGATCCCTGGATATGCAATATCCGCTTCAACATGCATGTTCAAAGCAGAGCACCAGCATTCAAGCACAATGCGTAAAGACACTTGTTCAAATCGAGGAGAACTCTCGCTCAAATCGTGGAGGAGAACTAGATCTTAGGACTGAGAACTGATAAGAGAGGAAGTAGAACTGCACCATCTTGTCGATATATAGGAAAGTAACTAATGTGCAGAAGACAACTTACTTCAGAGCATTTTCCTCTGACATAAATGTTGGCAAGCACTCAATGAGACAATCATGACTAGGCTCCAGGAAAAATGCAATCTGCATTTCATGAGAACATGAGCATAAGTAGAATCTTTTTAACAGAAATATTAGTTCATGGTCATGTGTTAGCAATTCAAACTCCTAATTCTGTGGCAGTTCTCTCCAAGGATACAACCGAAAATAGGAATAATAACTAATTGATCTTCCGTTTCTAGGAAATGCTACTCAACCCCCACCTGCTTACAGCCATCAAAATCACCAGCTATTCATCCATGTCCACTTTAAGCAGTAAAATCTTCAGCGGGATGATCGGACACAAACCGTTTGTCTGATTTGCAGGGTGGAGGACCTGATCGAACAGAGGAGTGTAGCCTCGGTGCTTCTCGTTCCTCAGCAGCTTCATCTCCTCGTTCAAATGCAGACCGAAGAACCGCCTGCTCTGGACGAACACCTCCTCCATCAAGTCCTGGCTGACTCCCATGAGTTGATCACGTAGAAAAAGCCGGAATCCAGGCACGCCTGAGGCCAACGGATCGGATTCATCCGTCAGCGTCCCTCTCAACTCGAAAAACCTCAGTTTCCTTGGTTTCACGGACTGGAAATCGAACTGAAAATAGCAGAAAAAGGCGGGAAAATCGAAGACTGGTTTGAGCAGGGACACCGACCGTCGGTTATCGGCGCTCGAGAGGTCGATGAGGTCGAGAGCGGACGGAACTCCGGCGACGTTGACGGCGTTCGCGTCATCCATGCTCGCCATCCCGTTCGCCTGACTGATTTCACGGTGATGATGACGACCGACGACGATCGAGGTCGGACGGGAGTTTGAGTTGCAGGTGATGGAGGACACGGGGCTGAGAAAAGAAGCGGAAAAACGACGGCGTGGGACGATTAAAGAATCAGCGAAGATATCCGGTGCGGCCATCAGTGACGTCTTCGTTCCCCTGTCTTGATGCTTTCTACAAATTTTAAAGCATTTTTGGTGACGGATTATTCAATTCGATATAATCAATCATTTTTAAAAAAATATTTTTGAATTTGTTCAATTTTTACAAAGCAAACGGCTCCTAAAATTCGAAAAACCTAAATAATAATCATATTTACATGCATGATTGTTCTTTTTAATTTACTCTAATGATATTTCATTTTTGAATGGCTAAGAAAATCATAGATCCTTGGAGAGCTATTCCATTTTCTATTACTCCTCGGATTAATGCCTCATCTCAAATGAAGGACTTTTGAACGAAATGAACTCCATGAACCATATCAATCGCATTCCACAAATCATATGAATTACTTGCATGCCCAATAAAAATACAAAAGCCGCATGAGTTCCTATACTTTAACTAATGCTCTATGTCACATGATGCAAGCAACAATAGTGAGTCAATGCAAGTAGGGGTAAGCACCGAGACTGATTCAATTCGAGAATCGGATTGAATTGATCTAAACTGATTGATTTAAGGCCGATTTTAGGGAGAATTGATATGGTTCCCAGTTTCATGAACTTAGAACCAACCTAGGACCGACTAAGTTCCTAGTTTTAAGGTCGGAACTGCTAATTCTACTAGAGAACTGATCTAAACAAGTTTGATCACTTCGGTTTTCAGGTCAAACCAAGAAATGAATCATGGTCTCCATTGTGAATAAACAATAACATAATTATTTCATGAAATATGTTACTAAGTGAAAAAGTGCAACTTACATTTTATTATAAGAATTTGATTTTTAACATAAAAAAGAGGAGTAATTCCCAAATAGAAATAGAAACCGGCAAAAGCAGGATGCAACAATTCCAAAAATGACCGATCAATTCCCAGTCTCGAAAATTCGAAACCTGGAATCTCAAGGTGGATATCTAACTTCAAGTCGAGAATCGACCCACTCAACAACCAATCATCCAAATACAAGATTGTCAAAATTTCGAATGTAATGGATGGAACAATGAATGTCATAGCATCTGTTTCCACTACATATTTCCATTTCAATCTCTTGCATAATCAATTAACTGTTTAAAATACAAGAAAGCTAGAAGAGTATAATTAACTTGGTAACTGCTAATTTAACTGTCTATCTCACTGTCTTGGGAGATTTTCCACCTACATTGAGAACAAAGAGCTAAAGAGATAGCCAGGTTCTTGTCGGAAGTTCTGTTTCCAGTGCTTGTTTCTCTGTTTTTACGTAGCGGAAGCGTCAGCTAGTCAAGCGTCACAGGAGGGCTTCGAGAAGGGACTGGCCTAATCCACCCTCGAGAAAGATCAGAAAGATTTCTTAGAAAGTAGCAGCCAGCGTAGTAGCTAAAGCGGCTTACGATCTCAGTTTGTGCCCTTGCTAATGCTACTCCTAGTCCCACCCACACGGACATGCTTGCTCTCTCCTCGTCTTAGCCCGTCATATTTTCAATCCTTCGTAGGCTTAGCGACACGCCTACCTCATCCAAAAAATCTTGCTAAATATGCCAAACGTTGCATAAACAGTCCAATCCGCTGAAACTATCGTAAAAAAGCAACTGTCTGTCCGTTGAATCACAGGAAAGTCGGCGCCAAGAAATATGCATGGCGTCTCCATTTCATTTCCTTTCTTAAAAAGTTGCATGTACAAACTGCTAATTTAGGAGCCAAATCATGGAAGCAAGAAGACCAAACTACTACTTCCATGCATAAACATAAGCAGATTATTAGTTGTATATGCATATGTATGTACACGCGTGTACCCCATTCGATGCTCTTCTCTAAAGCTCATCATGCACTTCTTTACGAGCTCTCAATGTATAACCCCCTACTTCGGGCAAGTGCTAGTTGACAGGCTCCAGCTCCTCACAGGCAGACTCTAAACTTCTCCCCTTCTGTATACATCTAAATCAGCATGAGTATCGCCGTATCTTTGGGCCAAGTAGGTCTGACATAAGATGGGAGGAAACCTGCACGTGAATCAATTTTGAAGAAATTTAGTTTAGGATCCGATGCTGCTGGTGTAAATTTGCTAATTTGCACCATGTCTAACAACTATTGGAGTCTCGATCAAAAAACAAAAAAAAAGTTAATTGCTGGAGTAGCTATGATAAATACCACACCAAGATCCCCATGTGAAATGGTTCGAACACAATGCGAGCATGCAATCAATCATATCAATTGATCAAATCAGGGACAGGTCAATGCCTAGTTTCCGGATAAACATTTTTCTTCATGAAAATGGAGTTAAAACTTAGATGTAGTCCTCTTAACATAAACGAAAAGTCCAAGCATATGAGTTTGGATGATCCTTGGTACACTTCGACAATCACATACAAAGCAGAGCATCGACACTCAAACAAAACGCATAAAGTCTATCATTTGAATCAAGGAGGAGGAGAACTGGATATTAGGGCCGAGATTTGACAACATGGGAAATACAATAGCAACATGTTGATGATATATAGGAAAGAAACTAATTTACGCAAGACAGCTTACTTGGGAGGATTTTCCTCTGACATACATGTAGGCAAGCACTCGACGAGACACTCATGGTTGTTGGAAAAAACTTCCTTATGTGTTTTGAAGTTGACAAAACGTTTCCATTAGTCTAGTCTGAAGACTTGAAGACTCTTCCGTCAAAGTCTGAAGACTGTCAAATTCAAGCTTTAAAATCTGCCCTCATTGACAGTTTCTAGACCGTTGAAGAAGACTTATCCAGAATTAAGTATCTATTTAAGGATTTGTTTCAAACGGCTAAAGAAGCTTCTCATGTCTAGAGATAGCATTTCGAGATCTTTTATTCGTTTTAATTTTGATACGAATAAATTAGATTCGTTGATTGGCAAAGTATATTTGGAAGGTTCTACTTATGGAAACCTAAATCCTGATTGTATGGGCGAGCAGAATTGGTGGGCTATCATCACATTCCTTAAGTGACTTGAAGATTCCCCTAATTGATTCCGTCCAACGGTTAGATGGAAGAACTCATTTGGAAAGTGCCAACGGGTATGAAAGCATGAAGGAGTATATAAGGAAGAAGCTCTGGTTATTCGAGTGTGTGCGTGATAGAGAAATTCCAAAGTCTAAAACTCCTTGTTTTTTGTTGATTCAACTGCTAAGCGAAATCTGTACTCAAAAGAGAGATTAGATACTTGTGAGACTTTGAGGAAGCATAGCAAAGTCTCTACACTGTGGAATCAAGGACGTGATATTATAACAACTCTTTTGATTCATAGTGAAATCCAGCCGGTGGGCTATCAGTGTAGGAGAGTGGACGTAGGCTTGGAATAAGCCGAATCACTATAAACTCTGTGTTCTTTTTCTCTCATCCCCGAACCTCTTATTTATGCTTACGAGTTGTATATTTATTTAATAGTTGAATTTGTTAGGGAAATCCCTTATGATGTTTTGAAGATGACAAAATAAATCAAATACTACTAACATGTGACATCCTGAAATTCGAGCCTTATAAGGGATGAATGAATGTGAATTCCGTCAATGCATTATTGGTTGATCTCACTCGGAATTGATCACTCCTAAGATACTGACCTTGAGGGGAAAGGCTAATGAGGACAGAACCCGTACGACTAAAGAACTCGACCTGGGAAAACGACTTGACCGTGAGACTTGCGTGAGGATGATCCTGTAGATAGGCAGGCCGATTCAAAGGACGACTAGAAGTTGATTCGCGGACAAAACATAATGGAACGACGGGTGATTCCGTTTACCGTTATCGAACCCGCGAACGACCTATGTCGATCCTTAGTGATCGTGTACTTTGAAATAAGAATCTATCCTCTGTAATTTCATGCAGTCAAGGACGTCCATGCGTCGAGATGTCTTGAACGTGGTTTGGCACGAGTCGGTTACGCGTGAATCCTCTGAGCCGCCCGTCAGTCTAAGTTATAACCAAAATGGCATTAGGGAGAAATTGACATGGCAAGAGAACTTAGGACTAGACTTCGAATTATCGGGAATGTCTGGGACGGACTTTGGATGAGGCTACTTCAGACAGTCGATAGAGCCAGTTAAGCCGAGCAATTGGAAAAAGGGATTTTCGGACCGAGGAAGCAAGTCCGTGAGAACGTGGGCCGGGCCAAGCTAGTGTGGGCCTAGGCCCAAGGTGGGAAAGCCACCATGGTGGGCCTAAGAAAATCAAATGAGCCCATTGAGCCTAAATCAACTATTCATCTTCTAAGCCCATTGGGCCAATTCTTATTCATTTCAAACCCAAACAATTTCCAAGCCCACTCCTATTCATGGCCAAGCCCAATCCTTAGATCCATCCACCAATTTCAGCCCATGGTCATATTTGTAATTTATGCGAGGTGAAATGACCAAAATGCCCCTAGAGCTTATGGATAAGGGCAAAAAAGAAGAGAGAGAAGATGATGTCATGCATGGGAATTGAAGTAGCCATTTAATGGCCTTAATAAGGAGTGCTTTCAGCCTTCACTTCACTCTCTCTCCCCTCCTTCAGCCTCCAAGTCGACGGAGCTCTTTCTCCCTCATTCTCCCTCTCCTCCAGTTTCCGCTCCAGCTGACCCTTCAGTGAAGAATCGAGTCAAAAGTGGTCTTCCCGAATGAATCAGAAAACGAGCGACCTATCACCATGACTGGGAGAGAAACCGTTCCAACGAGCCTAATTTTGTCTTGAACAGAACCGCCCTCCGTCCTGTACGGCCGTCGCGAGCCGCCTGTCGCCGGTCCATCGGTCCGCCTGCAGCCTGGACTGTTTCGACTTTGCAACCCTTTTTCTTCCATTCCAGCCATTCCTCCGCCCATCCTAACCTCCAGCAAGACCCCCAAGACCCCCGGGAGCCTCCGGTTGTCGACCAACCCCTTCGCCGGAGCTCTGGCCAAGCCGTTCAACTCAGTTTCTCCTCCGGCAGGGCTATTTTTCAGAAGTTTCTATGGGAGTTCGAGCTGTGGTTGCTGTGTTGAGCTTGGGACTGCCTTAGATCGTCATGGTAGAGGTCCCGGAGCGTCGTCGCCGCCGTGTAGGTGCCTCCGGCCCGCTTAACGGGTGAATTTAACTCCTAATCCTTCGATTAGTGCCTAAACTTGCTTAGGGTTGGTTTAGTCAAATTTAATTATGGTTTAGGTGATTTAATTAAGTTGTATTAGCCCTAAGATAGGTTGTTATATGGATGGATTAGATTAGTTTAGCTTAATCTCGCTTTATTTGCTTAATTGTGCTTATGTGTTTAATTAAGCTTGTTTTGCTTAATTAATTGTTTGTTTGCTTTCATTAAATTTTTGTTTAATTTCTGAATTTAATTTATTAAATATTGAATTCTGGAAATTTATTGTTCACGCGACACTATTCACAAATTACTGTTCACGTGCACTATTCACGCGGTGCATGTTCACGAGTGACGTTCACGAGCACTTGTTCACCCGAGAGTGAAATATTGCCTTGTTTCATGTGTGTTGATTTTATGAAGTGAATGGATGTGTAAATGTATGGGCATCCGCATGAATTGAGTGATGATTTGTGTAATTGTGTGATGATTGTGATATATAGGTATTTTTAATTAGAAAATACCGGGTGTCGGTTTACAACGCCAAAATGGATTTGTGGGCTGTTAAAGGTAGTGGGGCCGTGATGACCACTCAACCTAAATTATGCCAGTGGGGCCGAGTTCTGCCATCAAATTTGGAATCGGTCGCGCCCATTGTGCCATAATTTGCCACCTATTAAAGGTCGCGCCTTTGAGGCCGTAAATTGCCACCTGATAAAGGTCGCGCCCATTGGGCTGTAAATTGCCACCCGATAAGGGTCGCGCCTGATAAGGCCATAACCTGCCACCTATTAAAGGTCGCGCCCACTGGGCCGTAATTTGCCACCTAAAAATAGGTTGTGTCCTTTGGACTGTAAATTGTTGCCAAGAAATTTGGTAGACCGTGCTCGTGGAGCCGTGAGTAAGATTTGAGACTGAATAAGGGAGACGACCGGGGAATGGTTAGATTGACATGGAATCGATTGAGTCGATTAATCGATGACTCGATTTGAATTGATGCATTGATATGTGAAATTGTTATATGCATTAATTATATGCATGAGTGAATCACATCGTTTATGGTATGCACACATGAATCGATAATGTGCAGGGTGTGGCAATGGCCAGGTGAGATCGCTTATGATGCGACTCATGTGTGATTGATGAACTGCATCATCTAATGGTCATGTGCTTTGTGTATCATGCTGAGTGATATCGTGCAGGGTATGGCATACCAGGTGAGGTTGTATGTGAATCGACTGTTGTTTGTTGGTTGCCGGCTATTGGTTGTTGCTTATTAGTGGAGTGGTTCTGGATAGATACCCTAGGTTGAGTTGGTGTACTAACCGGGGCTTAGGGGTGTAACTTGCTGAGATTTATGTCTCATTAGTTATTGAATAACCATTTTCAGGTCCTTTGTGTGAAGAAACCGAAGCTTGAAGCGGAAGGGTCAGGAGCATAGGTGGCTCAGTAGTTCTTTATGACATAGACCTTCTGTATAAGCTTGAAGTGTTTATAAAATTGTATTTGATTTGAAATTGGTTGTCCTGCTTTTCTATCCCATATATGTTGTTGTCAGAGGATTAGTGAATTCACTTCCGCATGTGCAATAAAATGAAAAGGGTTGGCGACAAGTCCTGGGAACGTCGCAAAATTCTATCAACCACTGAGGGATGTGCGCGTGCTCGAGGTTCAGGGCGTGACATAACATGTTTGATGGTTGAGTAATAGACTATTCAGATGATTGAACATGTAAAGGATATTGTCAAAGTCGAAGACGGCCAAGACTGAACGTAACACATGTCCAAAGTATATTTTGAAGATTTCCAAACTTCGTGTCAAAGTCTGAAGACTGCTAGACTTTAGTGTCAAAGTCTGTTCTACATCAGAAGTCTGCACACTCTGATAAATTCCAGACTGAACGTGAATGAAGAACCAGAAGACAGACTCTATGCTGAAGCTGAACTGGGTACAAACCTTAAAGCTAAATCTGTTCAGAAGTAGAATATGTTCAGACTCAGATTGTAAAGTCTATCACACTCAAACTCAGATTGTAAAGTCTATTGCTATCAGACTTTACATCCAGATTTGACAGAACGTAACACAAGCCCTGAAGATATAACGGCTAGTGATCTGGTTTGGATTCTACGTCAAGATTGATTTGATTGACTTAATTGATTGACAATTGGATCTTGAAGACAAGAACTTTATATACGAAGATGCTTTACTTATGGAAACCAAGATTCTGTTTGTATGGGCGATCGAAATCAATTTGGGATTCCACCTCTATCACTCAACGGCTACCAAATCTTCTAGATACAGATCTGTCCAATATGTAGATTGGAATACGATTCTCGAGATGCTGTCCAACGGCTAGTTTGGAAGTAGAGGAGTATTTAAGGAGATGAAGGACCAATGAGCAAGTAAGAGACGGAGCGTATAATTTATAATTCCAAAGTTTGAACGAACTTCGATCATACACTTGTCTTTGGTGAGCTTAAACGTTTGTGATCTTGAGAGAAATACCAAAAGAGCGACTTAGTGAGATAATGTGATCTACTACTAAGTGTTTACACTCAAAGTTGTAATCCCTTGTTGATTGCATAGTGGAATCCAGCCAAGAAGGCTGTTAGCGTGGGAAAGTGGACGTAGGCTTGGATTAAGCCGAACCACTATAAATATTGTGTTCTTATTCTCTTTCCTGAATCTCTTTATTTTGTTCGTAGTTCTATTTAACTGCTAAAGTTTGATCTCGCTCAAAGTTTACTTCTCTTTAGACTCAGGTTAAAAGTAAAGGTTTTCACTGTATTTTGCAGAATCTATTTTTACACCTATTCATCCCCCTCTAGGTGCTCGTACTAGTTCTAACAGAATTATGTTTTACTGTCCATCAAAAATATCATTTTAAGTCCTACGAAAATTTTTATATACACCTATTCACCCCCCCTCTAGGTGTATTCACTAGCCCCTTTCAATGGTTAGGCTCCAGGAAGAAAGCAATCTACATTCCGTGAGAACATGAGTATAAATATGACTTTTAACAGAGATTTTAGCAAAAAAATAAAAACTCATCAAGAAAAGAGAAGGTAATGGTCAAAATTAGACTTTTTTGCATAAATAAATGTGCATTATTCCTGAAGATAGTCTCGAGTTGAGAGGAATTTCCTAAGAGTTTAATCACATGCTCAATTGACTTGCCACTAGAACGTGATCTCAAACCTAGGAGCACTTTTAATCATCCTACAACTATCCTAGATTGGCTTCAATTATACTCTACTTTTCCTATTACCCAACCAATCGGGCCTTTTTCAACAGACTTGACAAAGCTTCAAAATTCTCTTATTGGCTTTTGCCAAATTTTCCAAAAGATGACATGAGAGAGAGAGAGAGAGAGAGAGAGAGAGAGAGAGAGAGAGAGAGAGAGAGAGAGAGAGAGAGAGAGAGAGAGGGCCATACAAAAATACCGTTCTTGACCATTCCCTATAACTCAATGGAGCATGGACCTAATTGCAAAAGCCAAATATATATATATATATATATATATATATATATATATATATATTTATTTATTAGTATAAATTTGACAAAAAGAAGCAAAAAAGATGCAAGTCAAATTCTTAAAAAAGAATAGAGAATGAACTTGCTAATTATGGAGAACTGTAGGACACCTATAGAGCTCATTTCCTATATCACTAAACACGTTCTCAAGCATGACGACCACGCATGTTTAGCCTTATCTATGGTCAGCAATCGCAGAACACATAAAAAAGATTAGTATTGAAAAATTGACCAATAAATAATAACAAAAACACTAGGATAATTCTTTTATGGTTTATCATTCATAAAGTGGACTCTGTGTAGAAAGTAATGCAGGTCATCAACATGGCATTCCATTTCAACAACTGTGTTTAACTTGTTGGAGAAAACCTCCTTATTTATTTTGAAGCCGACAAAACGTTTCGATCAGTCTAGTCTAAAGACTCATAAATTCTATCGTCAAAGTCTGAAGACCTCCAGACTCTAGATTCAAAGTCTACCCTCACTGATAGTTTCCAGACCAACGAAGAGAAGACTTATTCAGATGCAAGAATATTCTTAAGGATTCGATTCGAATGGTTGAAGAAGATCTCACAGCTGGAGATAGCACTTTGTGATCTATTATTCTCTTTGCAATCAATTTGGATAATTAGATCTGGTGATTAATGAAATATTCTTGGAAGGTTCTACTTATGGAAACCTAGATCCTGATTGTATGGGCGAACAAGATTGGTGGGCTATCATCACATTCTTTAAATAATCTCAAGATCTTCCTAATTGATTCTGTCCAACGGTATGATTGGAAGAACTCCTTTGGAATGTGCCAACGGATACGAAGGCATGGAGGAGTATGTAAGGAAGATGCTCAAATTATTCGAAGGTGTATGTGATAGAAGAATTCTAAAGTCTGAAGCTCCTAGTTCCTTGTTATTTCATTCACTGAGCTTATATTGTACTTGAAAGAGAGATAAATACTTGTGAGACCTTGAGAAAGTGTAGTAGAGTCTCTACACTGTGGAATCAAGGATGTGAGACTGTAATATCTCTTTTGGTTCTTAGTGAAATCCAGCCGGTAGGCTGTCAGTACGAGAGAGTGGATGTAGACTTGGTCTAAGCCAAACCACTATAAACTTTGTGTTTCAATTCTCTTTCCCTAAACTCTTTACTTTAAGCTTATAGTTTTATATATCTCATTCTCGTCTTCTACATCTTCAGTCTATCTTTATCAAAAGATGAATTAAGCTGTTAAGTTTTAGAAAAGATTGTCTTAACACCTATTCACCCCTCTAGGTGTTCTTACTAGCCCTTTCAATTGGTATCAGAGCTCGTGTACTCACTTAATTGAAGTGTTTTTACTTTTGAGTTAAAGATCTATGGCTAGTATGTTGGCTCCAGGATTGGTTGAAGGTTGAAGCAACACAAGACCACCTTACTTCGATGGAAAGGATTACAACATATGGAAAAACAAGATGAAAGCTTTCCTAAGATCGAAAGATCCTCTAGAATAGGATGTGGTAGACAAAGGAATCATTCTTAAAGCTGCATCAGTTTCAGAAAGAGGAAAAGAAGCTGTAGTTGCTAGCGAGATGACTCAAGAAGAAATAACCAAGAGACAAGCTCTTGATGCTAAAGCAATTTATTCCTTATATTGTGCTTTATCTCCTACTAAGTATAACATAATATTTTCTTGTGAAACAGCTAAAGAAGTTTGGGATAGGCTGCACATTACTTATGAAGGAACTGATTGAGTGAAGGAGACGGGGATTAATATTCTACTTGGACATTATGAAACCTTCAAGATGAAATCAGGAGAACCTATCACTAATATGTTTAGTTGTTTTACTAAGATAGTAAATGGTCTAGAATATCAGGGACAGCCAATCTCAGAACCAATGAAGATCAACAAATTGTTGCATGGACTCTCCAAAGACTGGAATCATATAAAGACTTCAATAAGGGAAACACAAAGGATTATGCCGCTTTCTGTAGACGAACTAGTTGGCACACTTCAGTCCTATGAAGTGGAGAAAATCAATGAGGAGGAAGATCCTAAAGGTAAGAAGTCAATTGCTTTGAAATCTAACGATAATTCTGATGTTACAGATTCTGAAGATGATATGGATGATGAAGAGTTAGCTCTTATGATAAAGAGGTTCAAGAAACTGAATAAAAAGGGAAGAAGGTTCAATTGGAAGAAACAGAACACTCAAAAGTTTCAAAACAAATCTACTGAGGATAATGAAACCAACAAAGATGTGATCTGCTTTGAATGCAAGAAAAAGGGACACGTTAGACCCAACTGCCCTATGTTGAAAAAGAATAAAGGAAAGGCTGAAAAATATAGGAAGGCTCTCAAAGAAGAGACATGGAGTGATACTGAATGCAAAGAAAGCGATGAAGATTATGCCAACATCTGCTTAATGGCAAAATCATATTTAGACTCAAACTCTGAGATAGATACAGACTCAGACTCAGATAGTGAAATTGAGGTAAGCAATCTAAAGATTCCTATTAAAGTCTCGAAATACATCGATGAGCTTTGTCTTAGTCTCAAAACCTCTCTTAAGAGAATTTCCGAGCTAAAAAGGGAGAATCTGCACTGAAGCAACAGGAAAATTTTTGGAAAGAAAATTTTGATAATTAAGACAAAAGCGTTATTATTTTAAAAAAAAAAAATGCAGACTCTCTTTCAAAAGAAAATAATCTTTTAAAAATTGACATTTCAAGTATTTCAAAAATATTTTCAATAGGATCTGAAAAGCTGGAAAAGATTATTTCAGTACAAAGACCTTACTTTAACAAGTCAGGCTTGGAAATGACTTCAGAAATTGTTCCTCTAATCAATTTTCCTAAAGTAGAGGAACGAATCAAACAAAGACCAACAGAGACCATTTACAGGAATCATTTTCAAATTTTTTTTATAAAACATGTTGGCCGAAGTGCTCTTAAATGTTCAAATTGCAATAGCTCAGAACATTTTGAGAAAGAATGTCCTATGGTTTGGAGACCCATTAAGAAGGAATGGGCAAAGATTGCATATTGCACTAACTCTTCTAGACCCAAGAAAATATGGATACCAAAGAAAGCTTGAATTTCTTTTCTAATTGCAGGTCACCATCAAGAAAAAGATTAAATGATATTTGGATAGTAGTTGTTCAAGACATATGACTGGAGATTTAGGTTGTTTTATTAATCTTGTTCAAAAGAATGGTGGAAAAGTCTCTTTTGGTGGAAATAGCAAAGGAAGAATTATTGGGTGTGGGACTGTAAAGATTGGAAGTCTCACAATCAATAATGTCTCCTTAGTGGAAGGTTTAAATTACAATCTACTCAACATTAGTTAACTGTGTGACATTGGATTCAAAATCAATTTTCAAGAAGGAGTATGTTCGGGAATTAGTAAAGATTTTTCTCAATCTTTTACTGGACGAAGACATGGGAACATCACCACCCGTGGTGGCGGCGTAGTGGTTGAGCGCAGGTTCCGTTCGGGAGAGGTCCTGAGTTCGAATTGCTGTGTCATATGCCTTGCAAAAAAGGAACCCATGACTTACCCGGGGCAGCAAGGGTGGTGGTGACTCTACTGCTCCCCCAGGGTTTACTCTGCCGTGAAGTGGCGCACGGAGGTTCCCTAGGTACCAAAAAAAAAGACATGGGAACATCTATCTTCTAGATATAAAACCAGAAAGTTTGCAATGTCTTATTTCAATTCAAGATGAAGCAAATCTTTGGCATCGAAAACTTGGCCATGTCAACATGAAGCAAATTGCCAAGATCTCTTCCAAAAAATCTTGTTCGTGGACTACTAAACCTGAAATATCAAAATTTTGATTTATGCACACCATGTGTATTAGGAAAACAGGTTAGAAGTTCTTTTAAACTAGTAAATCAAGTTTCTACTAATCATGTTTGCAGCTTTTGCATATGGATCTCTTTAGACCAACCAAAACTCAAAACATTGGTGGAAAAAGATATTGTTTTGTAATTGTGGATGATTATTCACGGTTTACTTGGGTCTACTTTCTAGCAAGTAAGTCTGAAACCTTCTCTCACTTTTCAAAGTTTGCCAAGAAAGTTCAGAATGAGATAGGATATGCTATTTTAAGCATATGGACAGACCATGGAGATGAGTTTGAAAATCAAGATTTTACAAAATTTTGTGATGATTCGGGTTTTCAGCATGTTTTCTCTTCTCCATATACTCCAGAGTAGAATGGAGTTGTGGAAAGGAAGAATAGATCTCTACAAGAGATGGCAATAACTATTTTAATAGAAAGTAATATTTCTTCTCGTTTTTGGGCTGAAGCTGTTTCTACAGCCTGCTATATTATTAACAGAGTATTCTTAAAGCCTATTCTAGAGAAAACTCCCTATGAGCTACTCAAAGGAAAAAAGCCAATTGTTTCTTACTTTCATGTGTTTGGTTGCAAATGTTTTGTTTTGAAAAATACAAATGATCGATCTGGTGAGTTTGAAGAAAAATCAGACGAAGGAATTTTCCTTAGCTGCTCAACCTCAAGCAAAGCTTACAGAGTATTCAACAAGAAAATTCAGACTGTGGAAGAATCTATGAATGTCAAATTTCAAGACACTCTGCAAAATGAACTGATTTAGACTCAACCTAAAGAATCTGAATCTTCTTTACATCTTACAAAGTCTACTTCTCCTGAAGTGGGTCAGACTTCTGAAGATCATCAACAAACAGAAGTTGAAGAATCAAGTAAAGAAAAGGACCAGCATGTTGTTAAACCAATCAGCAACTAGAAGCATAATTCTAGTCATCCCAAAGAACTTATCATTGGTGATGTTCATGAAGGGATTCGCACCAAATCCAAAAAGTAAGAAGAATCTAGCGCCGTGGCACTTATTTCTGAAATAGAACCTAGAAGTATAGAAGAAGTTTTAACTGCTGAAAATTGGACTGAAGCAATGCAAGAAGAACTCAAACTGTTCAGCATCAACGAAGTTTGAGAATTAACTCCTAAATCAAAAGGTAAATCCATTATTGGAGCTAAATGGGTTTTCATGAACAAGATGAACGAAAAAGGAAAAGTGGTAAGGAACAAAGCAAGACTCATGGCCAAAGGATATACGCAAGAATAAGGGATAGACTATGATGAAACCTACGCACCAGTAGCCAGGTTAAAAGCAATTAGATTATTACTTGCTTTTGCCTGTTATAAAAATTTCAGGTTATTCCAAATGGACGTCAAGAGTGCATTCTTAAATGGATTTATCCAAGAAGAAGTCTATATGGAACAACCTCCTAGATTTGAAGATCCAAAAAAACCAGACTCAGTATTCAGACCGAAAAAGGCCCTATATGGATTAAAGCAAGCACCTCGAGTATGGTATGACAAGTTAAGTAAGTTTCTAATTCAAAATGGTTTTAACAAAGGGAAAGTGGATACTACCTTGTTTATTAAAAGGGAAGGTAAAAGCTTTCTACTTGTCCAAATATATATTGATGATATTATATTTGGATCACCTAACGAAAGCCTATGCAAGAAATTTTCTAAGACTATGCAGGACGAATTTGAGATGAGCATGATGGGTGAACTCTCCTTCTTTCTCGGATTACAAATAAAACAATTGAAAGAATGAATTTTCATTCACCAAGAAAAATATGCAAAAGAACTCGTCAAAAAGTTCGGTTTGGAGAATTGCAAAAAGACTGAGATACCAATGTCAAGCTCTTCGAAGCTAGACAAAGATGAAGGAGGAAAGAAAGTTGACCAAAAGCTCTACAAGAGTATTATTGGTTCACTTCTTTATCTTACTGCTTCTAGACCTGACATTCTGTTTAGTGTTTGCATTTGTGCTAGATTTCAATCTGATCCCAAAGAATCTCATCTAAGTGCTGCAAAACGCATCATTAAATACATTGCAACTACCTTGAAGTTAGGTCTGTGGTATCCCAAAGAATGAGACTTTACTCTCCTTGGATATTCAGATGCAGATCTAGCAGGTTGCAAGGTTGATGGAAAGAGTACATCAGGTACTTGTCAATCGCTGGGAAACATGACAGTATCTTTGTTCTCAAGGAAGCAAAGCACTGTGGCTCTTTCAACAACAAAAGTAGAATTTGTGGCCCTTGGAATTTGTTGTTCTCAAATCTTATGGATAAAACAACAACTAAGAGACTTTAGAATTGAAGACTCATGCACCGAGATCAAATGCGAGAACACCAATGCAATCAATCTCACAAAGAATCCAATTCTTCATTCTAGAGCAAAGCACGTAGAGATTCGACATCACTTTATTAGAGATCATGTTCAAAGTGGTGAAGTTTTGATCCAATTCATCGACTCAAAAAATCAACTAGCGGATATATTTACAAAGTCACTGGAGAAAAGTTTATTCGAGTCTATTCACACCAGACTGAACATCACTTCCTTTAACTATTAAAGTCCAAAGATGCTCACACTCAGAGGTAAAGTCTGAAGGTGCTCAAACTTAGAAGGTCAAGAGATACGACCGTAAGTTATTTTTATTCTAAAAATTTAAAATTCTTGGAAAGGTACGTTTTCTTATCACTAATTGATTGGATTTATTTTTCCAAGTTTCGTTCTTGATTTAATGACTCTTATTCATTTTCAAAAAGGTAGTTATTCAAAAAGGTAGTTATTCAAAAAGGCAGTTATTCATTTTTTAAAAAGGGAAGTTATTATTTTCAAAATGGCATTTCTATTTTTTCCTTTTTTGTGACACTTTGTTTACCTCACTTCACTCGCTTTATATACTGTAGAAATTCATCTTCTTCGATTTTCACTCTCAAACCCTAAATTGCTCTCACTTTCTCCGTTGTTTATTCCAAAAAGTTTTCATCTTTTCGAGCAAGTTGTGAAATTCTCTCTTGAATCGACAATGTCTTCGAGAAAGTCGTCAAGAATCGCAAGCAGGGGACCACACCATTTGCCTGAGGGTCCTACCCATTTCGACTTGACCGAGGAAGAAGATTCCTCACCGTAAGAGCAACCAAGTCAGCAACAACACTCTCAGCAGCGCTAAACTCCTCCACCGACTCATTTTGAAGAAGAAATTGTGGAAGATGTTGAACCAGTGAGGACTCTTACTCCTAAAGTCGCTTTCAAGCTTTACTCTTGCTTGAAAAAGGGTGATACTACTATGTCATTGATTGATGAGTTTTTAAGAGAGAAAGGATACAGAAACGAAACCATGTTCTTGCGTGACATGGAAAATATGGGAATTGCTGAAAAAGGGTCGGCTGAAAAGGCCTTTGCTAACTTTCCTAGTGACCCGCGGTTTGGTATGGTGAATCAACTCGAAGGGCAGGATGATGATGAGAGATTGTTTACACATTTTCAACCTAGATCAAGTGTGGCTGCAAATGTTGCAAGAGACAGTTCAAGTCTTTGTAGATAAAAGAATCATAAAAAGGTCTATCTGGATTTATTGAAGAGAGGGGTCATGAACCCTAGAAGTGTTGATTTCCATTTCCTTGATTCGGTGAAGGTTAATTTGCGTGAGAAGTTTGCTCTGTTGCAATTAGAGCATTTTTGTTTTGAATCAAATGCTGCCTATCTAGAACTAACAGCTTATTTTTGTTCGAATCTATCTTTTGTGGATACAAATAGTTTTTCTTTTACTATGAAAGATAAGGAGTTCATGGTGAACATGGATACTTTGGCTGATCTAATTAGGATGGAAAGAAGGAGTTTCCAATCAATTAGTGTGTCCGTTGCTCATGCTACCCTGACCTTGGTGAAAGACAAGATTCCTGAAGGCAAGATATCCTACTCTAGGATGAATGCCACCAATATCCTTCTGCACAAGATCGTGATCAACTACATCAGACCAAAATCAACATCAAAGACTAACGTGTCTTGGTCTGAAGCAAAATTGATGCATGCCATCAACATCAGCTACAAGTTCTCTCTGCCTCACACTATCTTGTTCCACATGTACAGGACTGTTGTGAAAGATAAGGGACAACTCCCTTATTTTGGTCTTATTACGCACCTTTTTAGGCACTTTCATATTCACATTCCTGCTCCTCTGTGTCTGACCAGCATTAATTCGATGGTGATGGGTTTCAAAATGATCACCAAGATGCATTTAAAAGAGCTGAACAAGGTGTTAGAGCGAATGAAGGAGAAGTCTCCATCAAGGACAAAACCAGTTTCTACAAGGACTAAGAGGAAAGGTAAGGAGCCCATGGGTGCTTCAGCAAAAAAGAAGAGAACTCTCATCTTGGAGGATGAAGAAGATGAGGATGAGATGACTCTCTTTGCCTTGAGGAACTTGAAAAGCTTTGTCAATTTTCGTGAGACAAGAGAAGAGACTGAGAAAAGAGATGCAGATAGAAGAGCAGAAGAAGAAACGAAAGAAAGAACAGCAGTAGAAGAGGAAAAGGAAAGAAGACAAGAAGCAGAAGAAAGAGAAGAAGTAGAAGAGGAAGAGGAAAGAGGAGTAGATGCAGAAGAAGAAGAAGGAGGAAGAGATAGAGAAGAGGAAAGAGGAGAAGAGGAAGGAAGAGAGGAAGAAGTGGCTCGAGAAGAATCATTTGAGCCTACCTTGGCTATATCTCTGTCGAGCAATTCTAGAAAAACAAACAATGGAATTGCTGGTGAGCAAGCTCAGGAAAAGGATCACACTCCTGCTGACGCAGAACAAGAAGAAGAATCTATTTCTCCTCCCAAAGGCACTCATTCAGGGGGAGATGCGGTTAGACAAGGAGGATCTACTCATGGACTTGACTCGGCTGGACCTAGTTCTGCCACAGCACATCCCGCAGACTTTTCGCAATTGCTAGAAATTCTACTGGATGTGAGGAAAGAACAGTATGCTGTGAGTTACGAATTGCAGGTTTTCAAGAATGCCTTTATGTTTACCTCAATGTCTCTTCACAATCAGTTAAATGCCCTGAAGACGCTAGTGCAAGATTCTATGAAGGGTGCAAATTTTATGAAGGAGGCTATCGAAAAACTTGAGAAGATAGTGCATTCAATGGAAGAATTCCAACTTGTTCGCTTGCCCAAACAGCCTTAATGTTATTCATTCTTAAAACTACTCTTTTTATTTTGTCCTCCACTTTTTGCTATTGACAAAAAGGAGGAGATGGTTTGATTTGCAGCAAATTTGATATTTTTTTTTTTTACTTTGGTTTTCTGGATTTGCTTGGTTGTGGACTGTTCTTTGATTTGATCTTCTAATGCCTGCAATTACTTAGGCTCTGTTAATGATTATGGAAGAATAGTTGTTTTGCAGGACTAACATGTTATTTGTGGTTGCAGAATCGATGCTATTCATATCCTAATTCTTTATGAGATATTTTGTTTTGCTTAAGTGTTGTTTTGCAGGTCAAAAGTGTTCAAATCTGCAGGAAAGTTTTGTCACCGTCAAAAATGGGGAGATTGTTAGAGAAAACTTCCTTATTTATTGTGAAGCTGACAAAACGTTTCCATCAGTCTAGTCTGAAGACTCATAAACTCTATCATCAAAGTCTGAAGACCTCCAGACTCTAGATTCAAAGTCTACCCTCACTGATAGTTTCAAGACCAATGAAGAGAAGACTTATTCAGATGCAAGAATATTCTTAAGGATTCGATTCGAACGATTGAAGAAGATCTCACAGCTAGAGATAACACTTCATGATCTATTATTCTCTTTGCAATCAATTTGGATAATTAGATCTGGTGATTAACGAAGTATACTTGGAAGATTCTACTTATGGAAACCTAGATCCTGATTGTATGGGCGAACAAGATTGGTGGGCTATTATCACATTCCTTAAATAATCTCGAGATCTTCCTAATTGATTCTGTCCAATGGTATGATTGGAAGAACTCCTTTGGAAGGTGCCAACGGACATGAAGGCATGGAGGAGTATATAAGGACGCTCAAGTTATTCGAAGGTGTGCGTGATAGAAGAATTCTAAAGTCTGAAACTCCTAGTTCTTTGTTGTTTCATTCACTAAGCTTATACTGTACTTGAAATAGAGATAAATACTTGTGAGACCTTGAGGAAGTGTAGTAGAGTCTCTACATTGTGGAATCAAGGACGTGAGACTGTAATATCTCTTTTGGTTCTTAGTGAAATCCAGCTGGTGGGTTGTCAGTGCGGGAGAGTGGACGTAGGCTCGGTCTAAGCCGAACCACTATAAACTCTGTGTTTCAATTTTTTTTCCCTAAACTCTTTACTTTAAGCTTATAGTTTTATATATCTGTTTACTATCTTCTACATCTTCAATCTATCTTTATCTTAACACATATTCACCCCCCTCTAGGTGTTCTTACTAGCCCTTTCATAACTTGGACTTTTTCCCGAGGCAACTCAGCCAGTAATTAGTCAATGTTAAGAGTCGATGCTCTTGCACTACTAATGGGCTACCTATAACAACAAGAGCCAAGAGGGTACAACTGAAGAAATTTTGGTAGAGTTTGGGACTAGTTACCAATCTATAGTAGCTTGCTTTAGAAAATCTCCAACCTTCATATTCAAGCTTTCCCCATGCCAATTTATTTGAGTAGACTTCTATTAAAGCATACTACTTGAAAATACAATTGGTCCATCGTTCTAGCATATCACCAAGATTCACTATGAATGCTCTGTACCAAATAGCCATGTAAAGAATGTTAGTTTTTAGGATTGTTGTGAGATTGTTATGTTCTGTCGAAAAGTTATGTGGAATAAAAAACATGCTTGAGCAATGACATATTCTCTTCCAAAATTTTTCCCTCTCAAACTTCTTGCAACTAGACATATGTCATAAGCCATGTTCTAATAATTGGACTAGCACATGATTAACAAACAAAGAAAGAATGGTGGAAAACCATCATGTGAGTGTGTGCAACGGTGTTTGAGAGAGAGAGGGAGGGAGGGAGGGTCATCATCAAAAGGATTGAACTAATCAAAGTTATGATGAATACTTATACAGATGCAAATCGCAGACATGAAAGGAGAAGTGGATGAGGGCACCTCTCTAAATTTCTAAGTTGGAACCAATTTTTATCACCCATCTGACAATAATACTTTCTATCTAAACAGGCATATCATTGCCTTGGTATGAACAAGAACTACAATAGCAGATCAGGGTCAGACAAACAACGATGTTTGTCAAAAAGTTGTGACTAGTCCGGTGTTAGTATTCCACTCAACATCAGCATGAAGCAATCTTCCAATCATGCGTATAAGGGGAAAATGTTATCATGTACATGCTCCAATAAATCAAAAGTACAAGATTAAATCAAAGTTAGTCCAAGTTAAATTTGTAATCCACGAATCACTAGAATGTAAATCCTAACACGATGGCTTCCACTAAAAATGTTCAAGTTAGTTTAAATATGAGATCTCGAACATCTTCATCTCAAGTTCTGTTGGGCTTTACCCTTTCAAAGGTTGCACATATTCCCATGCCTGAGGCTTAGCATCCTTGTTCTTGCAAATCTGAATAAGTTTAAAAAGTTCCCTGCATTATAACCATGCATAGAGTCTGCACCAACAATTTTATAGGAGAATATTTCATACTTGGAGAACCGGGACATCATCTGTTGCCAACAAGGTGATAAACCCGAAATCTGAATGTGCCCTAGCTCCATATATCCCTTTAAACGAATATCAACCAAATGAGAAGAATGAATTGTCGGGTTTATTTTGTAGTTCATTGAAGTAAAATCTACATTCATAGTGCAACAAGCGCAAGATCGGAATAGGCTTGCCGAGTATTTCTGACTTGTCAAAAAAATCAGCCTCTAGATCAAGTGCTAGAGCAATGATCCTTGCAACTACTTTCGTCACATTTCTGATGATAATATTCACAAATCAAAAAATTACCAAAATTAACTACCATCACTTTTTAATATCAACATATTGCACTTGATTTTGCCACATAGATCATCTAGGCATTACTCTTGAGATATAACGAGATCCAAAAGTCAACTGATTGGGAGATCCTATGCAATGAAAATTGTGACTACAATATCAACCCTACCACTATAAGACACTTATAGCTGAGGCTCTTGGTCAGTGTGATTAATAGTAAATCTTGACAGCTGAAAATATTTTATTCAGATTGCGGCAGAGTAGCTTTTGAACAATTTCCTAGAAATTGTTGAATCGACAGTTACTAATAACTTGAAGAGATTTACACTTTGGCCAACATAGAATAAGAGCCAAAGAGAGCATAAACAGTTTGGCGGTTGGGCAATTTAACCCCCTTGGGCATTAAAAGAACTTGGCACAATATGATGCAAGCGGAAGGGGAAGATGGTGACCATTGGGGTACTGGAAAAGCCCCAAATTTGCCGTCAGAGAAACAGATCATCTCCATATTATCTTTGTGACAGTCTAATTTTCTAATTCTGTTTTCAATTGAATAAATCAGGCTTTTCATTGACGTGCCTATGGTGCTATTCTCTAAGCTGATCACTCACGAGATAACTAGACTAGTCGGGAAAGTCATTAAAGGATTTTGATGCAACAGGCTTGAGAATTTGACCAGGAATCGACTGCTCGACCGTGTTAGTTTGCAAGGGTCATTACGGCACAGTCGAAAATTTATCAGAGACCGGAAATAGGTTGATTCGACTGAGGTAAATAATTAGGCATAGGTGATTCCACTTGATTACAAAAATTCTCGTCAATCAACACTAAACCAATTTGTCTACCGTTTTGGTACCACATGTGCCCGTAAATAACATCTTGAGATTTTCATAACAACTGAGAGTCACCAATGAGTCGAAGATGTATATCATGGTTCGAAAATAATCAGCCACAAGTCAATTGTATCGAAAATTCCCAAAAACTACCCAATGGTTTAGGTCGCGAAATTTAATTGCGAAATTTATTCCGATTTCAGAAATTGATAACTTTAAGGGGTGAATGATAACCATTCTGTTCCAGAAATAGGTTATGGAAGAGAAATAGATTTTTCTATTTCTATTTCTAGAAGAGTTTCTAAGAAAAAATAACCGTTTGATAACGACACAAAATTTCTACTCTAAAAATAGAAATTCGTTTGATAACGACACAAATTTTTTTTTTCGAACGGCGATGGACCGGCGACCGGTGGCGGGTGGTGGTCGGCGGCCAGCAACCAGCGGTGACCAGCGGCCGACGACTTCTGATTTCTATTCAAACCTATTTACGGAACAAGAATCTATTTCAGAAATAGAAAAATGAAATAGGTTTATCAAACGGATTTATTCCGAGAAACAGGTTTGGAATAGAAAAATTATTTCTGGAATAGAAATAGGCGGTTGTCATGCACCCCCTAAGGTGTCACAATTAATTTTAGGAGTATTGTTACATCTTTCCAGGGTTTAATGGTGACGGGAATTATTTGTGAACAATGCAAGAGCAGCAAATTAAAAGAACAAGAGAAAGGCCATATTTTAAATAGGTTTTTAACCTTTAATGTGGAACCTTTGGAGATGGAATTAAGAGGATTTAACTAAGACTTCATTCCTATTAATTTAAAGCCATGAAAGAATGAAATGGTAAAATGGAAAAAGGGAGAGCTTCTAGAAAGAAGGCAAATTCGTATGAATGCCTAATACCAAGGATTTCATCAACATTTGAGTTTCATTTGGAGTTGGATAGGTGTGTTTAATGGTGGTGGGCCTCATGAGAGTGATAGGGACCATTTTCCATGGAAAAAGAACCATGTGACTTGGAAATTTAAGTGAGGGGCCCCATGGTTTTCTTTTCTTTCCTTCCTCTCTCCCTATCCGTGCGATCCTTCCCCCCTTTTCAGCCATGCAACACTTCCCTCTCTCTTTCCTTTCTTTTCCTTTTCCTTTTCTTTCTCTTTCCTTAGCGAAAAGTCCTTGTCTTCCTCCTCATTAAGCTGCAGCCTCTGTTTTGGCTTCCTCTTGGCCGACCAACGCAAAACAGTAGCCAAGAAAACAGAGCTCTGTTTCGATGCTGCCAAATCTGGTGCAACAACCGGTCCGACTTGGCTGAGGAACTAACTTCTCAGCAGTAGGCCGAGAGCCTTGCCGGCCTATGTAGGGCCATCCTAAGGTGTCCCGGCACCTCCTGGGGTTGTGACCTTGCCATCATCGCCGGAAGTGCTTGGTTTTAGCATAGGTGAGTTGTTTTCCTAAAACTGGGTTAGGGGGTATGTACCTCTGTTTAGGAAGTTAAATAACTAAGAAAGGTTTAGATGGGGTTAAATATAGTTTAGAGTTAGTTTAGAAAGGTTAGATTAGCCATAGAAAGGCTTAGTCTTCGTTTAAATAACAAGATCAAAACCATAGAGGACAGTTTAGCCAAAGACGAGGGCTGTGTCCCCAAAACTGCTTTCTAGACGTGTGCGGTTTGTTATTTTTGTAGACTGAGATCGTTGCGATTTTGGAGTGATTTCCTTCTGAAGAAATGTTCTAGACATCTTCAATCATAACATGTATTTTTCTCAGAATTTTTGGGAATCAATAAGAAGGCGATTTTCGCTCCGTTATCTTTAAACAGAAAGTCAGACTGTACTGGAAATCCTAACCTATTAGGATTCTAGTGGTTTTTACTGACCCTTAGGCTTCGAATTTCCAAATAGTTTCTTCATAAAAGTTGTCTTTCATATCTTCTAGTTTAACATACTCGAATTTCAGATCAAACAGGCCTGTTTTGGACCCCGAACCGAGCTGATTTTGAAAAATGGACCCTCTGGAATTGGACCCGATTTTGGTGCTGGATTTAGTGAATTACTGGGCCGCATCCAGAAGGATATGGGTCTCGGTGTCTTCATGAAAAATGTTTTTTTACATGTCCTTTATTATGTGTTCAAGTTTGAGAACTTTTTGAACTCGTTTGAGTTGGTTTCTGATTTTAAACTTGGAAGTGCGCAAATGGGCAATTTCTGCCAATTCCGATCAGTAGTAATTATATCTGTTCTCAAGGTGTTTCTTGTTGGAAATTTGCTTAATTGATGTTATGAATGAAATATGCAGTTGATCATTGAATTGTGATATTGGGTGAATGCATACATGACATAAGAATCCGTCACAAGCCTTTGGGGCCGGACAATGCTCCTTCGGGAATACCCCAAGTCAACGGATGCCGATCGCAGTGGATGCTGAACCAACGCTCCTAATCAGAATGCCGTCTTGGTGTAGACGTTGCCGTGCTCGACGGTGCGAGGCGATGCCCGGCCATGCCGGAGGACTGTTATCTATGGAGTTAGTCATATCCAATGAATTGAAATTTGTCACGACGCATGAATGATCGAGATTTGAGGGACCTAATTAAAAGACGGAACTGTGTGGTGCAGTATCGAACGTACCATCATAATTTAGTCTAGTAATTGGGGGCCTGTACAATTGTGTTAATATTTCCATTCCTGCAAATACATCTGTGGAAATATTATTATGATACATGACCTCGATATTGTTATGTATGACTTGATTTGATTGAGACTAATGTGCAGGGAAATGCTAGTGTTAAAGGAGTTGTGAGAAACGTGACTAGGTTGCATGTAGAGTGTACTCTTCTCCTAATTTGGATTTAGGGATTAAACTCGCTGAGATGTGATCTCACCCCATCATGGGCTAAATTTTTCAGGTCCCTAGATGGAGGGTGGTCAGGCAAGGAACAAAGGACTATAGGTAATGGAGTGTGGATGCCTTAGTAGCTTCTGCCAGATACTGACGGGTCTACCGTCTGATCTGGATAGTGGGTGACTACTCACCCAGGTCTATCGAAGAGTCTGGCAGGGTCGTAGGTAGGAACTTGGCCCCATGGACGAGGAGCTCGGAGCATAAATAGCCTATAAGCTCTTTATTTTGAATTAGACCATGTCGTGTTAGATTCTTCTGTATATAAATGCTACTGTAAAAATATGTGTGGTCTGTAAAAATATAATCCTATGTTTGCTATCTTAATTCTGTGTTGGTTGGAGTTTATGATTTCGCTTCCGCATGCTTGATAAAACAAATGGGTCGGCAACAGTTTCTAGAATGTTGCAAATTTATATCGACCACGGAGGGATGTGCATGCGCTCGGAGTTCGGGTCGTGACAATCTTTTACTCATATGGAATAATCTTTCGCATCTTGCAACTCGCAACAAAATTCAATGTCCGCGGCTCTTTTATCATCTATAGCAAAAACTCACAATGCCTCGTTATGAAATTTCTCCATTGTCTGCCCCCATCTTGGCAATATCTCTAATCAAAACACAACAGTGAAACCAAAATAAGTACATATCACCAGCGAACAATTCGAAGTTGTACAGATAATCATATTAGGCAACTGGTTACCCTCAGAAGGCTAGAGTTTTGGTCCAAAATGAGGCTTCTGCGCATCAAGATCATTCTCTGGTACTTCCGCTCCTACGTAGTATCCCTCCTTAGAATCTCCTATAAAACATCCATGAAATCATTACTACTTGACTGGTCTTCAAAAAATGATAATTATATAAATAATAACAAGTTTCATCTAAATCCTCGTTGTATTGATCATGGTTTCCCGTTAGCACTTCAAACAACTCGCTCCTATTTCTGGGTCAGCTCTGATGAAGTATCCTCACTCCTCCCAGAATATAATTACAACTAGGAATAATAACTAACTACTCACAGCTTCCTTTTGTCACGCCCCGATCCTCGGTCACGTGCCCATCCTTCACTTGGTCGATTTTAAAAGCGATATCTCAGGACGTATCGCTGACCCTTTCATTTTAATATTCTACATGCGGAAGTAATTATAAATCCCCAAACAATAAAACAATGGGATAGAAAAGTAGGGCCATATTTTTCATACTGAAATTCACAACCATACTTTTATATAAGCACACCTCATAGTATATATTACAATACTATTCACAAAGGTCTTACCTAACACCTATCCACAAAAAGATAGGGTTCATAAAACGGGATGAGATCTCAGTTCTCATCCGAGTCATACTCAAGATTATCATCCCGATCCTCCTCAGACTCCTTTTCACTCAGCTCATTTTCCTTAAGTTCTTCCTCTTCAGGCTCCTCCTTTGGCTCTTCCCACTCTTGGTCCTCCTCCGGTCCTTCCTCCTCCTGCTCCACGATCTCACCTTCCTCTTCACTCTAGTTGGCGTCTTCCACTATGTACGTTGGAGAGGTTGGCTCACTCCCAAGCGCGGGATCCCTAGCATCATCTATCGCACCATCCTTGGGATCTACAATCCCCTCACCAAAGGCTTCCTCTAAAACATATTGTGGCATGTCCTCTTCTGGTATGGGACCCTCTCTTCGCCCATCAAAGTAGTAACGGTACCACGATCTATACTCATGGGGCATCAGGTCATCCTTACCCACGTCAACCCAAATCGTGGACTTTATCAGGACATACTCGAATCCTTCGGGGTCAAGGTGGATGTGGAAGTGAGTCGCCTCCTCTGAAATGCTCTCGGGGATACCAATCTGCTCAGGAGGAGGGGGAAGTGAAGGTACCGGTGCTGCCATCTAAGGGCCTGAAATTGGTTATACAATAATCAATGAGACTACATCTCAGCAAGTTCTACCCTCCTAAGACTCGATTAGAAGGCCAATATACCAAAGGATTGCCTTTGCACAACATGAGTCAGAGGACTTACCTTGACCTCAAATCCCACCTGCAATTCAATATAATTCAATAGACATTTAATTATTTCACACAGATCGAACTATCGATCAATCGACCTAGTCGATTACATGTCATACCGACATTTCCTCGGTCATTTAACTTATCTCATACATTCCCCAAGATGGAATATCTAGTCGTCGAGCCCACGTGCATTCTCCCAGGCGATATACCAACTCACCGAGCCCACGTGCATTCTCCGAGACGACATACCTACTCATTAAGCCCACATGCATTCTCCAAGATGATGCATCAAGTCACCGAGCCCACGCGTCTTTCCCAAGATGCCAAATTTACTCATTGAGACCACGTGCATTCTCCAAGGTGATGCATCAAATCACCGAGCCCATGTGTCTTTCCCAAGATGCCAAATTTACTCATTGAGACCACGTGCATTCTCCAAGGTGATGCATCAAATCACCAAGCCCACGTGCATTCTTCTAGGTGATATACCAACTCACCAAGCCCACATACCTTCTCCGAGGTGATATACTTACTCAACCAACTATCAAATCTTAAAGCCTTTCTCCGATTTCCATTATTTTCCATAGTTCACCAATTTTTTTTGATACGGCAGAAGAACAGCCCAAGTGCCATAACTTGGCACGGGGGACACTTAAGTGCCATAACTTCGAAAAGGTACACTTAAGTGCCACTTTTTTTGAAAAGTGGGACACTTAAGTGCCACCTCCGGCGACCCTTGTCGGAAATCCTACGTGGCAATATTTTATTATTTTTATTGCCTACGTGGCTCGCCGGAGAGCTGAGTCGGCTCTAACTCACCAGAAACGACGTCATATGCATAATAAAAGACCCGAATCTTCCAAAAATGACGTCTCCCCAAATGCCCCAAATCTAAAACCCTAAATCGGCCAAATGCCCTATTGAAGTGCTCGAATCTAAGTCTCGAACCCTAATTTTCATTTGCCCAAAATTCCTTCGTCGAATCTTGGAAATGGAGAGCAGGAGTCGCAGCAGCGCCTCAATTTCCTCTCACCGAAGTGAAGGAAAAGGCCAGCGTTTCTGTTTTTGTGGGTTACCGAGTCCAAGAAGAACATCGTGGACTCGAAGCAATCCTGGGAGAAGATTTTATGGATGCACCCAATATAAAGAAGCGTCGAAGTGCAAATACTTCAAATGGGTCGATGCGAAATTCTCTGACCGAGCCACAGAGGTGATATTGGATCTACTTCATAAAAGACAGCAATCTCCATCTGTGTTCGTGGATGACTTGGACGATGTTGACGCAATGCAAGCTCAAGCGTCTTCAGTTAAACTTTTCAAGAATGAAGTCTCAATGCATGCTCAAGCATCTTCAACTAAACCTTTCAAGAATGAAGTTTCAATGATGAAAATTGAACGAAAGTGTTACCAAGCATTTATTATGGTGTTGTTTTGTTGTTTATTATACTTTATGACAAAATGTAAAGCACTTGAAAATAAGAAAAAGTTTCGCCAACTGCCATAGTTAAAAATGGTGTTGTTCTGGATTAAACGTAGGTTTTTTTTCTTTTTGAAAGATGCGAAGAAATTTGTGTTGTTCCACAAGATCATTGTGGCTTTGTTGTTATTTGTGCTGTCATATGGAGTTGCCAGAAGTTAAATTACCATCATCTTCTCTGTTTTGATGCAGACCAACATATATACAAGACAAACATGAGTGATTATCCGAGTGCCATAAGTTGTATTTAGTAATCACTTAAGTGCTAGTCGCGATGAAAAAAGGAGCACTTAAGTGTCAAGTTATTATTAAAGTGATCAATTAAGTGTCACTTGTAGTTAAAAGTGAACAGTTAAGTGCCAAGCTTTTTAGAATATGACCAGTTAAGTGTCAATTTTTTTGTGGGTTTTCTCTAAAAATTGTGCTAGCCACCACCACTGGCTACGCCACTAACCATCACCACTAGCCACACTACACACTAGGCGCTCCAGCCACCACCATGCTGGTGGTGTTGCTGCACAGGGTACTAGTGCAAGTTGAGCCTTGCACTAGCTTGCACCAGTACACATTGTGTAAGATGTGCAAACTGCACACTTGCACCAGGTGTAGATGCAGCATAAGTCTATAACCCCCACCACAAACCCATAATCACCGGGCATCACCACCAGCCACACCAGCACCCCAGCCACCACATTAGCACCCCAACAACAAACTCACTACCACCAAACATCACCATCCACCACCACCAGCCACACCAGCACTCCAAGTACCACCACAGAACACTAATAATAGCAGCAACAAGTAAACGCAGAATCCATGACAAACAGCAAAAATTGACAAGCAGAGTAAGATCATTTCATTGATATTGAAATTAAGTCTCACAACATCAATGACAAACTAAAGAAAAAAAAAAAAGATAACCATCCATAGCAAGTGTTATTATAACGTTAACATTTACATAACTGTTTTGACTCCTAAGTTCCACAAATCCTATCACGTCCCATCTCATCAATCAATATGCACGACACCCCCTGTTCATGCTCCTTTCAATGGGCATTTCACTTGATTCATAATTCTTGCACTCTTTCTAACTGGACGTGCAACTTCTTCTTCAACATTCTCGGTATCCACTGACTCAGATGGAGCTGCAAATGTCCCAGGCCGAATTGATTCAAAAGGAGCTGCAACTGGGTTCTTTCTCTTCTTTCTTATTGGCACAATTGATGTTTTCTTTTTTGTGGGTGCAGCCGTTGATTCTTGAGTTGGGCCTGAGATAAGAACCTCTAAACTTCTTTCAGGCTACAAAAAACAACAATAAATTATCAGCAAAAGTCTACAACATAAACTAAATTAAATGCACCCAATAAAACTTACATTCAGAATAACTGTTCCAGTACGCTCATCTATATAAAGGCCATAGCCATATTGTCTTAACCTCTTCCCAAGTGCCCCTCTTGTTTGAATAGGAGCGTCACTTTCAGGAACTTGTGATTTGTTGGCTCTTTTTCTTGCTTTCTTGGGCCCTTTAGCTACAGCCGGGGCTTCTTCGACCAATTCTTCAGCTGGGCGTCTTCTAGATGGCCTTTGTATAAGTGCCCCTTCACCTGGCCTTCTTCTAGTTGTCCTTCTGTGTAGCCCTTCAACTTCAGTAACACCTCCTTCTGTTGGGCCTTCTGGTGGTACCGGTGGTGGTACTTATGGTGCCCCTTGTAGTGATTCTCCTGGTGGGCCATGTAGTGACCCTTGAGGTGGCTCTTGTGATGGCCCTTCATTTGGCAATTGAGTTCCAACTTGCTTTCTTTGAACCTAAGAAAGAGACAAAAGACACCATAAATATAACATTGGGACATATAATAATGTAAAGAAAATGAAAAACTGAATACAAATGGTTGAATTTACCACTGGGTATTTCTTTCGTTGCTGAAGAACAGTCGACTGAACTGGCCGTGATGCTGCTTGGGGCAATCCTTCAGCTGGCCGTGATGCTGCTTGGGCCAATCCTTCAGCTGGCCGTCTTCTACCTTGCCTTCTTCGAACAAGCTGTTCAGTTTCATGACTTACTAGGGTTCTTCTTGTGACCTAACAAACACATTACATACAAGGCCAAATAGGATATTATGTACATTTTTATGATAAATGACAAAGCAACATAAACATAAAATAAATTTCATGACTTACCGGGGTTCTAGTTGTCGATCGAAGAACAAATCGACTCACTTGGCCCCGTTGTTTGCATTTCTCCAACCGTCTCTTCACTAGGCCCTTCACCTTGCCTCAACGGTTGTTGTTGCTTCCTCAATTGACAACCTTTAATATTGTGGCCTGCTAGGCGACAATAAGAACACGTTATCTTTGCACTATGCCTGCTCATTCTTTGCTGACCCGAGACCTCTCCCTCTGCCATTCTTTGTCTTCGTTTTGGCCTTCCAATTTTCTTCTTCAGTGGCAAAGGTTGAGGTGCTTCATGATCCGTGGGCTCCCAAAACTTGCTACTTCCAATTGGCTGCATCATGAACTGATAGGAAGCAAGGTATTTTGATTTATGGTACCAATCATCGATGTAATCATCTGTATTGTCGCCCTTCAACTGGATGGCACATATGGCATGTGCACATGGAATTCCACTTACTTGCCATGCTCTACATGAACACTTCCTACTTCCTAGATTGACAACATACTTATCAGCACCCTTCATTATCTCATATCCGTCATCTCCATTCCAAATGGGATGACAATGCCTACTTGCAGCCAAGTTCTCATCCAATTTCTTGGCAATCCTAGGACCATATTGTCTTGTCCACTTTGCAGCCTCATCTCTTTGTTTCTGCAGCCGAGTCATAACCGCAACACGTATATCTTCAAGCATTGAGATGACTGGTTTGCATCTGGCATCTATTATCTTCGAATTAAATACTTCACAAATGTTGTTGTCGACGTTATCGCACTTGAACTCCTCACTGAAGAATGCCCTGCACCAATGCTTCGATTCTAGTTGAAATAGGGTAGCACAACCTTCCTTTGTCAACTGAAGCAGTCCTTCTTTGTCTATCCTAAAGTCAGCCATGTTTGCACTCTTTGCTAATTGCCAAAATTGCAACCGCAGCTTATCCCCTTTGTAGGTCTTTGCCCAATTTCCGTATATGTGCCGCGCGCACATTCGATGTTCAGCATGGGGCAACAACTCGGCTACTGCCGGAACCAATCCCTGCAATAATTCAAAGTAAGAAATACTATAGCAAATTACATGTTCATATTACAAAGCAAACTATTGACTAAATTTTTCAAAAAGCAAGCATTACCTTTTGTTGGTCGCTCATGAATGCCCGATTTATTCAATAGAAAACATGATTGAAAATCCAGGATGTCACAACTCTTTCACTCTTTTATAAAATTTCGTCCTCGAAATTTAAACCTTACACACTTTAAACAAAAAGGTGGGGGTACAATTGTCTCATCGACTTTTCAGTCTCCCATGTTACTCCTTTAGTACCGTGGTGTTACCAGACCACTTTGACCATCGAAATAGTCTTTGTACGCAGTACTTGTTCTTTTCTGTCCACTATCTGAACCGGGCTTTCAACGTATGACACACGGTAATCCACGTCCAATTTCTCGAAATTGAGCACATGGGTCGGGTCAAGCTCATACTTCCTTAGCATCGACATGTGAAAGACGTCATGCACTTGCGCCAATCTCGGTGGCAATGCAAGACGATATGCTAAGTTCCTGATTCTCTAAAGAATCTCAAATGGACCTACGTACCTCGGATTCAGTTTTCCTTTCTTTCCAAAGCGCGAAGTTCCTCTCATTGGTGACACTTCCAGAAAAAACGTGATCACCGACTTGGAATTCCAACAATCTCTGGCGCTTATCTGCATAACTTTTCTGTTTGCTCTGAGCGGTCTTTAATCTACCTCTGATTACTGCCACGGCATCCACTGACTGTTGGACCAACTCTAGGCCTATGATCTTCCTTTCCCTAACTTCATCCCAACACACCGGTGTCCTGCACACTCTGCCATACAACGCTTCAAATGGAGCCATCTGGATGCTCCGCTAATAACTATTGTTGTAGGCAAATTCCACCAAGTGAAGCTAGTCTTCCCAACTTCCCTTGAAGTCTAGCACAAAAGCTCTTAGCATGTCCTCGAGGATTTGAATTGTCCTCTCGGATTGGCCATCTGTCTAAGGATGATATGCCGTACTGTACTGAAGCTTTGTACCTAGAGCACTTTACAAGCTCTTCCAAAAAGCGGCAGTAAACCTCGGGTTTCTATCTGATGTTATTGTAACCGGCACTCCATGCATTCGAACTACTTCACGCACATACATGTCTGCGTGTCTATCCAGACTAAGGTCCTTTCGAACTGCAATGAAGTGAGCCGACTTTGTCAGTCTGTCGACTACCACCTAAATTGAATCATTTCCTCCCTAACTCGTCAATAGTCCGATCACGAAATTCATCGTGATATGCTCCCACTTTCATTTTGGGATAGCAAGAGGTTGTAAAAGTCCTCCCGGCTTATAGTGTTGAGCTTTCACTTGCTGACATGTCAAACACTTGGTGACATGCTTGGCGATATCCGCCTTCATACCTGACCACCAATAGTATTGACGTAGATTATGGTACATCTTAGTACTTATAGGATGAATGCTGTAACCGATGTGCTTAAGATAAAATATCATCTCTAAGCTCCACATCGTCAGGTACAACCAAACGTCCTCGGAACCTTAATGTTCCATCATCAGAGATCTGAAAATCGACATTTCTTTTCTTAGTGTCCTCTTGAAGAATTTTCTCTTAGACATACAGTTCAATTCTGAGGGTGGCCATAAGACTCAAAAAGTAGCCTATCTCAAACTTGAATACCAAATCTCGAGCTCTCTCGATTAGATTCCGGTGAGCCACTGAAGACTTCCGACTCAAAATATCGGCGACCTTGTTCGCCTTTCCCGAGTAATATAAGATATCATAGTCATAGTCTTTCAGCAATTCCATCCATCTGCATTGTCTCATGTTCAACTCCCTCTGAGAGAATAGATACTTGAGACTTTGATGTCTGTGAAGATTTGAAATTTTTCCCCCCACGAGTAATGTCTCCAAATCTTTAAGGCAAATATAATCGCCGCGAGCTCTAAGTCATGCATCGGGTAATTCTGTTCATGGGGCCTTAGTGATGTGGACATCGAGCCATATTGAGGAGGAGGTGCTAAGGACCCATTGTCTATTCCTACTGGTTCGATCACTCGAGCGCGGGCCAAGCAATTTAGGCAAGCTGTTGGCGTCATGGTTCGTGATCTTCAACGTGGAGATCACCTTAGATCAAATCTTGAAGAATCTTGGAAATCTTGGCACAATTTGATTATATGGACACCAAATATTTGACCAAGTCAAATATATATATAGATATATATTTATAGAGAGAGAGAGAGAGAGAGAGAGAGAGAGAGAGATATATATATATATATATATATTCTTGTTTAGGAATATTCTAGAATATGACGCATTATATTTCTAGAGTTGGTTTTAGGGTTTGTGTGGCGGCTAGAAGGCCTATATATAAGACTGACTGAATTTCTTTGGGGACAGATATATTTTATTTTTGAGGAAAAAGTTGAGACATTCTCTTCTACTGCTCTTTTGAGGACTTGACCTAATCAAGGTTCCCTTGTGATGGTCGATTCGACTTATCGAACGAGATAGCGAATTCTTTCGCTCACGGCGTCTATAACGTTGGTTGGTTGACACGCGTTCATCAACAGGTCACGTTCATACCGAGGTTGCCAATCACAGGTTTGATTGGAGGTCGAGGTTTGCAATTCACACCATCTGGGCCTTCGTAGAACGATCTTTCCACAGCGATTCACATCAATTGGTATCAGAGCTTGCTTCTACAAGGTCTATTTATCTTTAATTTTCTATTTATATTCAGCAATTTGAGATTTATTGAGCTAGGGTTTCAGTTCTAGCCAATTTAGGAATCTGATTGGTTTTGTGCTTCCATACGTAGTTGTTTGCTATTAGTTTTAATTTTTTTTTCCTAGCATCTTAAATTGTATCTGAGTTCGTCAAAAAAAAAAAGAAAGTTCTTAAAAAAAAAAAAAAAAAAAAACGCACAAAAAAAAAAGTGCGCAAGAGAAAATAAACAAATTCGACAAAAGAAAAAAATAGCCGAACAAAAAAAAAAAAAAAAATCAAGAAGGCGACTCATTTGTTAGTGGACCGAATTGAAACAAAATCAGTAGTGATTTGCGTTTCAATTGGAATTTTGAAAGTTGTACTTGTTGGTTTGAAATTGTTACTTGCTTAAACAAAATCAGCAGTGATCTAATCTTGTTTGATTAGTTTGATTGATTGTCATGAGGGGGTTGAGAGATAGGTTTTGAGTCCAATAAAAAGCTTGTGAAAAGAGAATACGAGAGGAAAAAGGCAAGAGTGTGTGAGTTTAATTGAGGGTAAAAAAAAAGCCTAGACTTGAGTTAAACACGAGGGGAGTGACAAACACCTTGAGAAAAACATGTGAGGGAGCGATTGGTGAGGATTTTTGTGACTAACGTTTATTTATAGGTCTAAAATATGTCGCGCAAAGAAAGCATGAATCAAAGGGAGGTTGACTCCATACGAAGGGATGAAGCGCTCGTGGAAAGCATCCAGCAATTGAGGGCCATAGTGGAGGAGCTTAGTGGCCGAATGATGGGGAATGGCATGAGGGTTGATGGTGACTGAGAGATGCCCTGAGGAAGGCCGCAACATCAGCGAGACGCCTCTAGAACACAACATAGAAGGCAGCGGCAATATGATGATGATGAGGCCGACATGGAGGATGATCGAGATGCTCGATTTGAAAGGTGGAATGGAGGCCGAAGGTTTAGACACCTAGGAGATGATGAACTTGGCAACATCAAGATGAAGATTCCGTCCTTCCAAGGGAAGAATGATCCCGATGCGTATCTAGAGTGGGAGAAACGCATGGAGATGGTATTTGATTGCCAACAATACTCTGAGCTCAAAAAGGTAAAAATTGCAGCTGTTGAATTTATTGATTATGCTATAATTTAGTGGCATCAACTTGTGACTAGTAGGAGGCGCAATGGTGAAAGACCAATAGAGACGCGGGATGAGATGAAAGCGGTGATGAGGAGGCGTTTTGTGCCAAGTCATTACTATCGAGATTTGTTTCAAAAGTTACAAAATCTCACACAAGGCAATAAGAGCGTGGAAGAGTATCACAAGGAGATGGAGATTGCCATGATCCGTGCTAATGTGGTGGAGGATCATGAGGCCACAATGTCAAGATTTTTGAGTGGTTTGAGCCGAGACATAGCAAGGGTGGTGGAGCTACAACACTATGTTGAATTGGAGGAATTAGTGGACAAAGCCATCAAAGTTGAGCGGCAATTAAAGTTGGATCAAAATCACAAGAGTGGAGGAGGTTTAAATCAGAATTGGAGATCCAATTGGAAGAGAGATGAGAAGCCGAATTGGAGAGGAAACAACACCAAAACCGAAACCTCAAAGGAGAAGGAGAGGGATGGTAAAGTTGGAAGGAATCTGGCTTCAGGTAAAACCGAAAACCCTAACATTAGAACTCGTGAAATTAAATGTTTTAAGTGTTTGGGCAGGGGTCATATGGTGAATCAATGCCCTAATAGGAGGGGATGATCATGACTGGACATGGTGATGTTGAGTCCGAAAGTGAGGGAAGAAGAGGATGATGAGATGCCACCATTGGAGGATTGTAGTGATGGAGAAGTGGCTATAAAAGGAGACTTATTGGTAGTTAGGTGTTCTCTGAGTGTGCAAGTAAAAGAGGAGGAGCATCATCAACAAAGAGATAACTTGTTTCATACAAGATGTGTGGTGAATGGTAAGATCTGTAGTATGATAATTGATGGAGGTAGTTGTGCAAATGTGGCAAGTTGTATTATGGTGGATAAGTTGGGTTTGAAGACGACAAAGCACCCTAGGCCTTATAGACTTCAATGGTTAAATGATAGTGGAGAGGTGAAAGTGTCGAAGCAAGTTCGAATCCCATTTGAGATAGGGAGATACGAGGACGAGGTAGAGTGTGATGTTGTACCTATGCAAGCGGGTCATATCTTGCTTGGAAGACCATGGCAATATGATTGAAAGGTACATCACAATGGATATACTAATCGTTATTCATTAGTGATGAATCAAAAGACTTATACCTTGGTACCAATGACACCTAGTGAGGTGTATCAAGATCAGTTAAAGTTACAACGAGAAGCCGAGAGAGAGAAAAATGTGAGAAATCCGAGGGCTTGCGTGGTGTGTCCGAGACGCAAGGAAAGGAGAGGCCGAGAGAAGAATTATGGTAAAAACCGAGGGAAAAGAAGAGAGGAAAGAAAATAGACAAAAGAATTTTTATGTAAAATCGAGTGAGGTGAGAAGAGCTTTAGTTCTAGACTGACCGATGCTTGTACTTTTGTACAAGGAGGTTTTGTTTTCTACTAACGATCTTGACCCAAGTTTGCCTAGTCCTATTGTGTCTTTATTGCAGGAATTTGAAGACGTCTTTCCTGATGAACTTCATGGAAGGATACCACCAATTCGAGGCATAGAACATCAAATTGACTTGATTCCTGGTGCGCCATTACCTAATCGACCCGCCTATCGAAGTAATCCCAAGGAGAACAAAGGAACTTCAGCGACAAGTTAGCGAACTATTGGAACGGGGGTATGTGAGAGAGAGTCTTAACTCGTGCGCTGTCCCTATTTTGTTGGTGCCAAAGAAGGATGGAACTTGGCGAATGTGTGTCGATTGCCGAGCAATCAATAATATTACGGTAAAGTATCGACATCATATTCCTAGGTTAGATGACATGTTGGATGAGTTGCATGGTTCTTGCATTTTCACTAAGATCGATTTGAAAAGTGGCTATCATCAAATTAGGATGAAAGAAGGTGATGAATGGAAAACTACATTTAAGACCAAGTATGGGTTATATGAGTGGTTAGTCATGCCATTTGGATTAACTAATGCACCGAGCACGTTTATGCGACTTATGAATCATGTTTTGCGTGCTTTTATTGGTCGATTTATGGTTGTCTATTTTGATGATATCTTGATATATAGTCAAAGCCCTGATGACCATATTGAGCATGTGCAAGCTGTCTTGCAGGTTTTAAGGGCCGAACAATTATACGCTAATCTAAAGAAGTGCTCTTTTGTTACCAACAAATTAGTATTTCTAGGATTTGTTGTTAGTGTTGATGGTATACAGGTTGATGAAGAAAAGGTCAAAGCAATTCGTGAATGGCCAACGCCTAAGACCGTAGGAGAGGTGCGTAGCTTTCATGGATTGGTGAGTTTTTATCGGCGATTTGTGAGAAATTTTAGCACCATTGCCGCACCTTTAACTGAGGTTATCAAGAAGCACATGGGTTTCACGTGGGGAGAAGAGCAAGAGAAAGCATTTAATCTGCTAAAAGATAAGTTAAATAATGCTCCTTTGTTATCTTTGCCGAATTTCAGTGCTACTTTTGAGATAGAGTGCGATGCTTCTGGTACAGGAATTGGAGCTATGTTGATGCAAGGAGGGCGTCCCATAGCTTATTTCAGCGAAAAATTGAGTGGAGCAACATTGAATTATCCTACCTATGATAAGGAAATGTATGCTTTAGTGCGAGCTTTAGAGACTTGGCAACATTATTTGTGGCCAAAGGAGTTTGTGATCCACACCGATCATGAGACCTTGAAGTACTTGAAAAGGCAGCAAAAGTTGAATAAAAGACATGTCAAATGGATGGAGTTCATCAAGACTTTTCCATATGTGATCAAGTACAAGAAAGATAAGGAGAATGTGGTAGCCGATGCATTTTCTCGAAGGTACGTGATTCTAACTATTTTAGAAGCAAAGTGTCTAGGTTTTGAGCATATCAAGGGCTTATATACTGATGATGATGACTTTGGGAGAGTGTATGAAGCGTGTGAACACGCTGCATTTGATAAATTCTATAAGCATGAAGGTTATCTTTTCTGTGAAAACAAACTATGTTTGCTTAAGTGTTCTTTGCGTGAATTGTTGGTGCGAGAAGCGCATAGTGGTGGTTTAATGGGACATTTTGGCATTAGTAAGACTTATGAAGTGCTACATGAACATTTTTATTGGCCACATATGAAGAGAGATGTTACACGTGTCTGTGAGAGATGCATTGCTTGTAAGCAATCAAAGTCTACGACTAAACCGCATGGCTTGTTATACACCATTACCTATTCCAACGCATCCTTGGACTGATATTTCTATGGATTTTGTGTTAGGATTGCCTAGGTCTAAGTATGGTAGAGATTCTATTTATGTGGTTGTTGATCGATTTTCAAAGATGGCTCATTTTATACCTTGTCATAAAACTGATGATGCACCTCATGTTGCTGATTTGTTCTTTAGGGAGGTTGTACGTTTGCATGGCATGCCTAGATCGATTGTTTCAGATTGAGATTCTAAATTTCTTAGCTATTTTTGGAAAACATTGTGGAAAAAACTACGAACACGGTTGTTATTTTCTACTACTTGTCATCCACAGACCGATGGTCAAACCGAGGTAGTTAATAGAACTTTAGGGGTATTGTTGCGTGCTATTATTCAAAAGAACATAAAATCTTGGGAAGATTGTCTGCCACATGTTGAATTTGCATATAATAGGAGCATGCATTCTGCTACTAAATTTACACCATTTGAGGTTGTCTATGGTTTTAATCCGTTAACTCATTTAGATTTAACCCATTTACCTGTTGATGAGCGTGTGGATTTAGATGGAGCAAAGAAAGCTGAATTTGTCAAGGCGTTGCATGAGAAGACGTGCGCAAATATTGAGCGCAAGACTGAGCAATATGCAAGGCAAGCCAACAAGGGGCGCAAGGAAGTGGTGTTTGAACCCGGCGATTGGGTTTGGGTTCATATGCGCAAAGAGAGATTTCCTGAGTAGTGACATTCTAAGTTATTACCACGAGGGGATGGACCATTCATGGTTTTGGAAAGAGTTAACAATAATGCCTACAAGCTTGATCTTCCAGGTAAGTATGATGTTAGTGCCACATTTAATGTTTCTGATTTGACTCTTTTCAATGCCAGTGATGATTTGAGGGCAAATCCTTTGCACGGAGGAGGGAATGATGTGGACATCGAGCCATATCGAGGAGGAGGTGCTAAGGACCCATTGTCTATTCCTACCGGTTCGATCACTCGAGTGCGGGCCAAGCAATTTAGGCAAGCTGTTGGCGTCATGGTTCATGATCTTCAGCGTGGAGATCACCTTGGATCAAATCTTGAAGAATCTTGGAAATCTTGGCGCAATTTGATTATATGGACACCAAATATTTGACCAAGTCAAATATATATATAGATATATATATATTTATAGAGATATATATATATATATTCTTGTTTAGGAATATTCTAGAATATGACGCATTATATTTCTAGGATTGGTTTTAAGGTTTGTGTGGCGGCTAGAAGGCCTATATATAAGACTGACTGAATTTCTTTAGGGACAGATATATTTTATTTTTGAGGAAAAAGTTGAAAGATTCTCTTCTACTGTTCTTTTGAAGACTTGACCTAATCAAGGTTCCCTTGTGACAGTCGATTCAACTTATCGAGCAAGATAGCGAATTCTTTCGCTCGTGGCGTCTATAACGTTGGTTGGTTGACACTCGTTCATCAACAGGTCACGTTCATACCGAGATTGCCAATCACAGGTTTGATTGGAGGTCGAGGTTTGCAATTCGCACCATTTGGGCCTTCGTAGAATGATCTTTCCACAGCGATTCACATCACTTAGCTGGCAAGAAGCATATGCAACAACTCTGCCATGTTGCATTAGTACGCAACCTAGTCTTTTGAATGACGCATCACTGTAGATCTTGAATCCTCCAAGACTAGATGGAATCGTTGGCACAGGTGCGGTAGTCAGCTTTTCCTTTACCTCTTGGAAACTACGCTCGCACTTGTCTGTCCATACAAAGTTCTCTTCTTTCTTCAAGAGTTTTGTCATAGGAGATGTTAACGATGAGAATCCTTCCACAAACCATCTATAATAACCTGTCAAACCTTGAAAACTTTTGATTTTTGTCACCGTAGTCGGTCTTGGCCAATTGATCACGACTTCTCTCTTGCTCAAGTTGACGGAGATTCCTTCTCCGGAAATCACATGTCCTAAGAACGCAACACGAGTCAACCAAAACTCGCATTTGCTAAACTTAGCGTACAATTGATGAGTTCTTAAGGTTTGGAGCATTAATCTCAGATGATTCTCATGCTCTTCATCACTCCTCGAATATACCAAGATATCATCGATGAACATGATCACAAATTGATCCAGATATTCCTTAAATACTCTGTTCATCAAATCCATGAAGGCAGCTGGAGCATTCGTCAACCCGAATGGCATCACTATGAACTCGTAATGACCATACCGAGTACGAAATGCTAACTTAGGAATGTCCTCCTTCCTAATTCTCAGCTGATGATATCCCGTCCTTAAATCGATCTTCAAGAATATTGACGCTCCTTGCAATTGATCGAAGAAGTCATCGATCCTTGGCAATTGATACTTATTCTTGATCGTGACTCGATTGAGTTGCCGATAGTCGATGCACAGGCGCAACGAACCATCTTTCTTCTTGACAAACAAAACTGGTGCTCCCCAAGGTGATGCACTAGGACAAACAAATCCCTTATCCAATAAGCATTTGCACCTTTAGTTCATTCAACTCAGATAACGCTATCCGGTAAGGAGCCTTAGAGATCGGCTCTGTCCCAAGAGCTAGCTCAATCACAAATTCTATTTCTCTTTCTAGCGGTAATCCTGGCAATTCCTTAGGTCAAACATCTGAGAATTCTTGTACTATCAAAATGTCTTCCATTTTCAACCCCTCAATTGTCGTATCCATGACAGTTGCCAGGTACCCTTGGCAACCCTCGTCTAACAAACGAGTTGCCTCTGGTGACAAGATCAAGGTAATCGAGGTCCTCCTCAATTCCCGAAAAACTCGAAGCTCTCACCCTCTAACGGGTCAAACTGAATCACTTTACAATAGCAGTCCATATTAACTCTTTGCTTGGTGAGCCAGTCCATGCCAATTATCTTTCAAGGGTGTAGATATGCAAATTGCCGACTCCAACAATATAGGTTTCAATCCTAACATCTTAACATATTGCTCGGCAATGAAGGAATGATTCATTCCCGAATCAAATAATGTGTAAGTAGGTTGGTCGTTGAGCGAAACCATACATGTGATCATGTCAGGCGCAGCTTCTGCCTGACCTTGTGTGATTGCATAAATTGTGCCTTGAGTTGGAGGTCTCATCTGTCCTCCCTATGGCGCGTTCTGAGGGGCATACCCTCTGATCTATCCAATTCATAGCGGCGATGGCAACTGTGGTTGTCCTCTTAGCTTTCTAGGACAAGTTCTAGCTATGTGGCCTTGTTGTCCACATTCGAAACATGCTCCCGTCCTAGATGGGCATGGGGCTGACCCGCGTCGTCTTCCACAGAAACGACACACTCCATTCATATTTGGCACAGGCTTGCCAATTCCACCTTTCCTATTCGGTGGTACTTGAAATCTACTTCCCGTCATGGGCTTCTTCCCTTGACGGATTCCTTCTCTATGAAAGCTGAACCTCGATCTAGATGAGGCAGCCTGTTCAATCAAACCTCTCTCTATTATCTAAGCTCGACGATAGATTTCACGATAATCTGTCAAGTCCAATGGCAGGAGAGGTTGCTTCAGCTCAGTACGAACACCATTTCTGAATTTTGAGCTTTCTCCTCAGGATCCTTAATCGATCTTGGGGCATACTATGAAAGTTCAGTGAACTTGACCCCATGCTGGTCAACCGTCATCGATCCTTAACGAAGGCATTGAAACCCTTCCATCTTTTGTTCCCGGGCAGCACCCAAGAAGTACTGATCATTGAAGGCTCTAAGGAAGGTGTCCCACACCCGGGGCACTCCTTCTGGAAACACGGTATCTTTGGTGGCTTTCCACTAGATGTTGGCATTGTCTTGAAGTTGGTATACAACCAATACCACCTTCTCCTCTTCGTTGCACATCAAGAGTGCAAATGCTTTCTCTAAGTCTTGTACCCATTGCGATGCGGCCTCAGGGTCTCCAGTACCCCTAAACCTTGGCGGACTAAGCTTCAAGAAATGTTCCATCAATTTATGGATTGGTCTCCCAGCGACCACGACTCCTGGCAGAACTTCAGCGGGGGCAACGGCAGGTGCAGCTGCAAGCGCAGCAGTAGGGGCAACTTCAGCAGCGGCAGTAGCGGCGGCTTGGTTCTGCGCTTGTTGATCCATCTGATTTCCTATGACTTCAAGCACCCACATGATCCCTTCTATCTTGGGATCACCAGGGGCTACTACCCCAGCACCAACGGGGAGGTGGTGCCTCTCTACTCGCGCTAGCCTATGCTCGCGCTCGACCACGGCCTCCTCGGGTACCAACTCGGGTTAGTGCTCTACCCCGAACTACAGCCCTACTAGTCCTCTTTGTAGGAGTTCTTGGTTCCTCGTCACTCATGGCTTAGCTTTCTCTACTAAAGCCTGTTTCCAATTCTATACCGAATTAGAGACAGAGTGACCCAAACAACAAGCAATTCTAGCACTCGGCTACCACAAACATGCACCAGTCGTGAATATAAAGGTCTTCCCATTACTATCCCATAGGTCATCGCACCTTATCACTCCAATCCCTAACCATTGCTCTAACACCACAAAAAGGGATGTCACGCCCTAATCCTCGGTCACGTGCCCATCCTTCACTTGGTCGATTTTAAAAGCGATATCCCAGGACGTATCGCTAACCCTTTCATTTTAATATTGCACATACGGAAGTAATTATAAATCCCCGGACAATAAAATAATAAGATAGAAAAGTAGGGCCATATTTTTCATAATGAAATTCACAACCATATCTTTATACAAGCACAACTCATAGTATATATTACAATACTATTCACAAAGGTCTAACCTAACACCTATCCATAAAAAGACAGGATCACAAAAAGGGATGAGATCTTAGTCCTCATCCAAGTCATACTCGGGATCATCATCCCGATCCTCCTTAGACTCCTCTTCACTCAACTCATTTTCCTCAAGTTCTTCCTCTTCAAGCTCCTCCTATTCCCACTCTTGGTCCTCTTCCAGTCCTTCCTCCTCCTGCTCCATGATCTCACCATCCTCTTCGCTCCAGTTGGCGTCTTCCACTGTGTATGCTGGAGAAATTGGCTCACTCCCAAGCGCAGGATCCCTAGCATCATCTTCCGCACCGTCCTTGGGATCTGCAGTCCCCTCACCAAAGGCTTCCTCTAAAACATATTGTGGCACGTCCTCTTCCGGTATGGAACCCTCTCTTCGCCAATCAAAGTAGTAACGGTACCATGATCTATACTCGTGGGGCGTCAGGTCATCCTTACCCACGTCAACCCAAACCGTGGACTTTATCAAGACATACTCTAATCCTTCGGGGTCAGGGTGGATGTGGAAGTGAGTCGCCTCCTCTGAAATGCTCTTGGGGATACCAAATTGCTCAGGAGGAGGGGGAAGTGGAGGTACCAGTGCTGCCATCTAAGGGCTTGAAATTGGTTATACAATAACCAATGAGATTACCTCTCAGCGAGTTCTACCCTTCTAAGACTCGATTAGAAGGCCAATACACCGAAGGATTGCCTATGCACAACATGAGTCAAAGGACTTACCTTGGCCTTAGATCCCACCTGCAATTCAATACAGTTCAATAGACATTCAACTATTCCACATAGATCGAACTATCGATCAATCGACCTAGTCGATTACATGTCATACCGACCTTTCCTCGGTTATTTAACTTATCTCATACATTCCCCAAGATGGAATATCTAGTCGTCGAGCCCACGTGCATTCTCCCAAGTGATATACCAACTCACCGAGCCCCCGTGCATTCTCCAAGACAACATACCTACTCATTAAGCCCACGTGCATTCTCCAAGATGATGCATCAAGTTATCGAGCCCACGTGTCTTTACCAAGATGCCAAATTTACTCATTGAGATCACGTGCATTCTCTGAGGTGATGCATCAAATCACTGAGCCCACGTGTCTCTTTCAAGATGCCATACTTAATCACCGAGCCCACGTGCATTCTCCTAGGTGATATACCAACTCACCAAGCCCACATGCCTTCTCCGAGGTGATATACTTACTCAACCAACTATCAAATCTTAAAGCCTTTCTCCAATTTCCACTATTTTCCATAGTTCACCAATCTATTTTGATACTTACAACCGATACCCAGTTATTCCTCAATCAATTATCCAAGATCAATTCAATTTAGGAATAATTCCTAAAAATCCATAATTAATTCAATTCGGCATGAATTAAAGCTCAACTAAATAAACGGACTGCACCATGACAATCAGCACAAAATTCCAATCGTTGGCTATCCCTGCCTAATTTTCGGAAAATAATTAAGTAATTAAATAATTACAAATATTAATTAATAAATTCTAATAAATCCAATTTAGGCCCGTAATGCCTAATTGGAGGCCGAGACAAGCCGAGAAAAATCCCGAGATGCACTCAGTAAATACTAAAGACTATTCACAAGCTAATAGTACTAACCATTTGTCTAACATGCATCATTAAGGCATTAATTTAATTAATCTAAACTAATCTAACCATCTAATCTTACTTAATTAACACTAATCAACCATTAAGCATCATTAGTCTATTAAGCAAGGATTAGTGAGCTAAACTCACCCGTTTAACAATCTACTCGAATTGAAACGTCGGGAACGTCGCGAGGGACGCTTTTCTCCAAGGCGGGCCTAGGTTCTGAGGTCTATAACCACCTCAAAACGGGCTTGGAATGGTGCTGAAAACCCACTGGAAAAGCTTCTGATCTTGGCTGGTTGGTGCAGTTTTGGTGGCTGAAATGGCAAGCAAGGGCCGGTAATAGCTAGGCGAAGCTCCGGCGGGTTGAACGGTGGCTCCAGCGAGCTTCCTCAGCCACTCACGGCTGCTGGAACAATGGGACAGAGCTGCTAGTTAATGGCCTCGGGCTTGTGTAGGCGGAGCAAAACGCTAGGGTGCGCACACACGAGAAGGACAATGGGGTGGCGATCCGGCAAAGGGCAGTAGTGTCGCGCAGCTCTGGTGTTGCTGGCTGTTCCTGCTTCCGCTGGCTTCTTGCTGGTGCGAAAATGGAGAAGAGAGGGATAAGGAAGGTGGCCGGTTGAGAGACAGAGAAGGAGAGGATAGAGTTGAGGGAGAGATGGGTGCCACATGCCAAGTTTTTCCAATGTTTTGTCCCCCTTTGCTTGTCCATGAAGCCAAGAATCCATGGCTGCAATTGATCCACCAACGCACTTCTCACAACCCATGAATTGGTGCAAAATGGATAAAAAGAGGGGGAGCTACGAATTTTGAAAGAAATGGCTTCAATTGGTTGCTTGGTCCACTTCAATTCCACCTCAATTGGCCCTCCTAAATTGAATTGGTACCTCAATTATCACATTGACATTTTCCCTCACCCTTAGATCCATCTTGCATCTCAAATATGCGACCAAAAATAATCCTCGGCCTTGTTTGAACAAAAACGGTCCTAAACCGACTTTTTCCCAAAAAGTCTCAGTGTCACGCCCCGAACCTCGAGCACGCGCACATCCCACTGCGATCGATAGAAATGCGACTTCCCAGGACACGTCGCCGACCCATTCATTTAATTGCACATGCGGAAGCGGATAAATAATCCCCAGACAAAACTCAATTGGGATAGAAAAGCAGGATCACATTTTCAAATTCAAACCACACACCTTTATACATGTCAAACCAATTTAGTTACAGGACTAGGCTATTAACAAAAAGATCTATAAAAGATCAGTCCTCAAAAACTAAGCTGTCCTAAGATCAGCCAGATAGGTCCATTCGCCAGCTCTTCAGTCAGGATCGGCGAAGTCAAAAATCCTCTCAGCAACCCTCACTGGTCTACCAAAAAGCTCCAGAGGATCCGCCATCTAAGGACCTGAAATTATTATCCCACAACGGGGTGAGACAATGTCTCAGCGAGTCCTACCCTCTAAAACTCAATTAGGAAGAAAATAAGCCCCAAGGCGCTCTAATCACACAAAGAGGATTGAGGACTTACCTCGTCTCGGTCCATTCCTACACGTCGCACAATTCATACGTCCATCCATTCATACCATCTATCCATCCATTAATACAATCATGGCTCACACAAGTTGAAATGGATGCAATGCTCTCACAAGCTGATATAGATGGTAGCTCGCACAAGCTGATATATACATAGATGATAGCTCGCACAAGGCGATATATGGATCGTTGCTCTCACAAGCGATAAACGATCATTGCTCTCACAAGCTGACATACGGTGCTCACACAAGCTGACCCATATATAAACCAATTGCTCGCCAAAGCTGTACATATATTTAAACCATAGAACTTGATATACAATCCAATAACATCCAACGATTCAAACTACTCCTACAAACCAATTACGATGCCAAAAGCCAACACCGGGTATTTTCAAGTTAAATACCAAAACTTCTCCAATTTCACTCAATTCCACACTTTTGGAATTATTAACCACAATCATCATTTTCACTCAATTTCGTAATTACGCATACAATTGATACAAGCGACCGCACTGTTGCGATCAGTGCGAAATTCTAACGACCGGCCATCCCGGCAAAATTTTCGAAATTATTAAATAATTAAATTTAATTCCGAAAATTAAATAATTAAATATTATATTATAATATTATAATTTAATAAAATAATATATATATAATTCGAAATAATTAATTAAAATAATTAATTAGGGCTTAAACTATATTACACTAATTTAAACATACAATTAGCCCTAATTAAACATCCATTAAACTAATCATACAACTAATCTAATTTCCATTAAAATAATCTAATCTAACCACCTAAGCCTAATTAGACTAATCTAAACACCTATTAAGCATGATTAACTTACTAAGCGAGGTTTAAAGGATAAACTCACCGGTTTTGCACGCCAGTGAATTCACGACGACCACGACGCCAAGGCAATCGATAAACCACGAAGCGGCGACACTAACGGAGGCCGGGAAGGGCTTGAAAACGGGCCACGAAATCTCCAAAACCTTGCTATCTTCTGCTTCTGATCTGGGCTGAACTGCAAAGAAGAAACCAGCAACTTCAACGGCGAAAATGGGCCACTCGGAGCTCCGGCGAGCAGGTGGTTGGCAACCGGTGGCTCCCGGGGGTCAAGGAAATCTTATTGGAGGTTGGTATGGGTGAAGGTAGGGTAGAAATGGGGAGAAAATGGCTGAAAACCGCGAAACAGGCGAAATAGGCGGAACCAGGCGGTTCCAGACGGTCCGGCGAGCGGCGGACTCCAGCGGCCGTATGGGATGAACAGCGGCTCCGTTCGGGTGATTTTGGGCTTGTTGGAACGGTATGGATGTCCTCTTCACGTCGATATGTGGCTCGTTCACCGGTTCATCTAGGAAGATCACTTTTGACTCGAATCTTTGACGAAAGGTCGGCTGGAGCAAAAACCAACGGTGGCACGGGTGGAGGCGTGCGACGGCTGCAGCTCCTTCTGTTGGTCTTCTTGTTGGCTTGAGGGCTTCGAAAAAGAAGAGGAGGGGGTCTTGGATGGTAGAGAGGTGAGAGAGATGGAGAGGATAGAGGTGAGGGAAGAGATAAGAGAGATGAGATAGAGTTGAGGTGGGGCCTTGGCTGGATATTTTCCAATCTTGCTCTCCAAGATTCATCCTAGGCCAAGTAAGATCCCTTGACCTCCATTGATCCACACCAACACCTCTCATGACTTCACTTTTGGTCCATTTGGCTAGGGGGAAGGGAGGGTTACGAATTTTGCAAGAATTGTCTTCAATTGGTGGCTTGATCCACTTCAATTCTATCTCAATTGGCCTCCATAAAATCAATCAGTCATCCATCAATCATCTCGATATTTTTCCTCACCCATATATCCATCTTGCTTCCCAATTTTGCTATCAAAAATAATCACGACTTTTTCTGCACGAAACGACTCGGCGACGACTTTTTCCCAAAAAGTGTCGGGTGTCAGAAAAATCTTCTGAGACTGAATCGACGCTCCTAGAATTTATTGTGACATGACAGAATCTTCAATTTCTGAAATCAAACTCGAATTGACGGTTAATTTCTATTCGACGCGTTTTTAGCGTGACCTAGGCTATCGGGTAACTTTCAAATATTTTTAAGTGTAATTGACTCGTGGTCGATTTTCTTCAAGCCACTATGAACCCACTCGACTCATTGGCGACTCTCGATTGTCATGAAAATCCCGATGATCCAAATACGGACACAAGGTACCAAAACAATAAGAAAATCAGTCTAGTGCCGGTCGACAAGAATTTTCTAATTTAGTGGTGTCACCCACGATTAGCCACACATCACTGTCGATCCAGTCTATCTCGATTTCAAATCGATTTTTAACTATGCCGTAATGACCTCTAAAGATGGACACGATCGAGAAGCCGATTCCTGGTCAAATTCTCAAGTCTATTGCCTTAAAATTTCTTAATAATTTCCCCAGATAGTCTAGTTATCTCGAGAGTGATGAGAATAACCCTATAGACACGTCAATGAAATGCCCAATTCATTCAGTAGAAGACAGGGTTGAAAATTTGGGATGTCACACTCAGTTGGCAGAAAAATCTTCTGAGACTGAGTTGTGGGTCCTAGAATTTATTGTGACATGACAAAATCTTCAATTTCTGAAATCGGACTCAAATTGGCAGTTAATTTCCATTCGGCGCGTTTTTAGCGTGACCTAGGCTACCAGGTAGTTTTAGAACTTTTTAAGGCGAATGACCCGTGGCCAATTTTCTTCGAGCCACATTGAATCCACTCGACACATTGGCAACTCTCGGTTGTCATGAAAATCTCGAGGATTGAAATACGGACACAGGATACCAAAACGACAGTAAAATAAAATTAGTGCCGGTTGGCGAGAATTTCCCAATTTAGTGGAGTCACCCACGATCGGCCACACATCTCAATTGAACCGACCTATCTCTGATCTCAAATTGATTTTTAAGTGTGCTGTAATGGCCTCTAAAGATGAGCACGGTTGAGAAACCGATTCTTGGTTGAATTCTCAAGTCTATTTCCTTAAAATTCTTTAATGGCTTCCCTAGATAGTCTAGTTATTTCAAGAGTGATCAGCTCTGAGAACAGCCCTATAGGTGCATTGATGAAATGCCCGATTTATTCAATAGAAAACAAGATTGAAAATCTGGAATGTCACACATTTTCTAAGACCTGCTACTCAACCACCAGCTGATTATAGGAAGCTATCAAAATCACTAGCTATTCATCTAAATCATCTTTAAACAGCAAAATCTTCGGTAATCTAATGCCGAAAAAATGGAACAAATGAAATCATCAGATACAAACCCTGAATCTAAGTCACAGCATCGAGGACCTCATCGAACAGAGGAGAATAGCCTCGGTGCTTCTCGTTCCTCAATAGCTTCATCTTTCTCGCTCAAGGGCAAGCCGAAGAATCACCAGCTCTGGACGAAGACCTCCTCCATTAAGTCCTAGTCGATTCCATGATTGATCACATAGAAAAAGCGAGAACCCAAGCACGCCTGAGGCCAACGATCGGATTCATCCGTCAGCGTCGTCACGAATTAAAAAACCTTAGCTTCCTCGGTTCTGGTACCGGAAATCGAATTGGAACATTAGAAAGACTCGAGAGAATCGAGGATTTGTTTGAGCAGGGACGCCAACTGTTGGATATCAGAACTCGAGAGATCGATGTGGTGGAGAGCTGAGGGGAACTCCGATGACTTGAACGGCGTTTGCGTCATCCATGCTTGCTAATGCTTCTCCGCTTGGCAGGTCGTTGCTCGCTTGTTGAGATCACCATCCGTTCACTGGTCTGATTTGGCGGCGATGACGACGACGACTGACGATGATGGCGGACGGACGGGATTCTGAGTTACGAGTAGGTGATGGAGGGAGTAGTGAGGTTTAAAAAAGAAGAAGAAAACGACAGCGTCTATTAATAAAAAAACAATCAGCGAAGATATTTGGAGCGGCATTATCCTTTTGACAAAAAGTCAGCAAATTTTAAAGCATTTTCCATCAGCTACGTCATGGGTTCGGCGTAGAACAGGGAACTGCACCGAACCGGCCATAAGAACTAGTCTGATTTAAGTTTCCCACAGTTATTGATTCGATTCCAAAAAAAGTGAAACCAGTACTGTACAGTTCGATTCCCAGTTTTGTGTTGTAACCAGATCGAGAATTGGGAATTTATCCGGATCGAGAATTGGGAATCAATAAATTGGGGTTACATGCTTTGAACTTTTTATTATTTATTTTATTTTACATTGATAAATGAAAATTTTCGTCATTGGGTTCACTTTATTAAGGAAGGAAAAAATGAAACAAAAAGAAAAAAAATTTGCTAGTTCCCGAAGAAACTATAAAACCGATTGACAAAATAAGTTTTAGATTTCAGAGTATGCAAATTAGGTTCTAACTTCCAAATAATAACAAATCAAATCCGACGGGATAAGTTTCAACTTGACCTAAATTGAGTTGAAGCAATTGCTTGAGTGGTTGAGGGTTTAAGCATCACGCCAACTATCCGAGATGAGAGAAGCCTGACTCGATGCTAGACCTTTCAAAATGGATGATAAAATTATTTCTTAACCCATATCGATACTTATACAACTCGAAATTCTGTCAATGAGATATTGCATTGTTTCCTCATGGAAAAGAATGCCCTGACTCACTGAAACTTCAATTAAAATTCACGAGCAGTGTCATCAAGTTGTACCAGAAACCTTGAGAGACTTGGCTCTTCTATTTTCAAGAATGGATGAGTAGAAAGAGCTCTAGCCTTCAAACCTTTATATAGTGTCATATCTTCATATTCATTTGCAGTTTGATGAATTGAGAAGCACGCCATACTACTTTTGGGAGGGGGCTTGGGTTCATGTACGGCACATCACTAAAACTATAAATTTCACGGCCAATTGCAAGATTTTCTACATTTTGTTAGTTGTTAAAGTGCGTTACAATTTGATACCAATTTGGTGAAATGTATTCTTGCATAAATTACTTATCCTTAAATGATAGTATGATACAATTGGGCTTTTCTTTTAAGTGTGCTCATTGAACAAGTAAAAAGAGAAAATGTGACATCCCCTTTTGTCTTCTTCTCTCTCTCCTCCTCCCCACACGCTACCCTCTGCCACCCCCTCCCCTCTTCTGCCAAGTCCCATCCACCCCCCTTTCTCTCTCTCTCTCTCTCTCTCCTCCCTCATGCTACCTTCTGCACCCCTTTTCTTTTTATTTTTCTTTTTTCTTCTCCTTCTTCTCTCTTTTCTCTCCTCCCCCACGCCATTTCTCTCTCCTCCTTCTACCGACCAGCCTCCATTTCCTTCCTCCCTTTCTCCCCCACGTTCACCATCCATCATCATCTTCACCCCATCTCCACCACTACGCCACCATCACCATCACCATCTCATGCCACCTTCGTCCGCCGCTTGGAGCCGTGTTGTTCGCTGTCCTCACCGCCGAACCACCATCTTTGGCACCACCGTCACCGCCTCTTGCCGCCGCTTGCTTGCTCGCGCCGTCTGTGCCGCCGCTCACCACTGCAAGCCACCACCCGCGTCCCTCATGCCATTCGCTGTGCCGTCACTATCATCCTCATCTCGAGCCGCCACCACCACCGCCCAATCCAAGCCCCCCCTTTGGCCGTGGGTTTGAGGAACCGCCACCACCACTATCGAGTTCTCATTCAAGTCATGAGCCTCGTGTTTTCGTCGCCGTCATGCCGTTGTCGCCGCGAGCTTGCCATCCCCGAAAATCCGTGAGTTAACCTTCTAATCATGGATTAGGGCATTAATTATGTTTAAGGATAGATTAGTTTAATATTAAAGGCGGTTAATATTAGTAAATTTTAGTTAGCCTTAACTGCGATTAAGGATTTTTTTAGATTAATTTTAATTGTGATTAGTTTAGGTAATCACAAATTAATTAATTAATCGTGGTTAGATTAATTAATTGAGTTTAATTTATTTAATCATTATTTATTTAATTAATCATAATTATTTTAGTTAACGTTGATTAATTTTTAATTAACTATAGTTAGGTTAATTAATCGATTTTAGTTTAGTTAATCATAATTAGTTTAATTAATTGTGATTAGCTTAATAAATCGCAATTAGTGTAATTAATGACGGATTAGCTGTTAAGTAGAATTTTATACTCATTTTTCTAGATGAGATTATGTGTTGTTTGCACGGGTGATGTTATGTTATTGATTGCCCAGTTGTAAATTTTAATTATTATTTTCAAAAAGGGTTTTATAGGCAAGAAAATAGAAAAATATGAGGTGTCGGGTTCATACGCCAAATTTTACGTGCTAAATAAAATAATGGGATTTTAAAATAGAAGTGTGCAAAATTTGACGAGTTGATTTCAAATACGCGACAATGTACGAATATTTTACTGGGATTTTTAAGTGGGAAAAATTGCAAAAGTTGATTATTTAAAAATAAATTCTTTTGTTATGGGCTAATTAATGGCAATAATAATTGGTTTGATTGTTGGTATGCTTGTGTGGTCATTTAAATGAACCCGTCATCTAACAGGAGTTTGGGGGCGATGCTTAATTTTTATCAAATGCCCGATGGATGTCCGAATGCCGAATCGCAGTTGAGGCCGGACCGATGCTCCTTTATGTAATGTCGTCTAGGCGGGGGTTCTAGATGATGTTGTGTTTGATGGGGCAGGATGATGCCCGGTCATGCCGGAAGACCGTTGACTCTTGTGTTGACCGTGGCCCAAGGGGTCGTAATAATTGAAACACGTTTGTTTGATAGTGTGTTTGGCTATTATGGATTGTGTTCTGATTATCATTTATGTGTGTAGCACTAATATTGCCATGTGATGTACTAATATGCAGGGGTATGCCAAGGTGAGGTAAGATTGTATGCCGTCGCATGCTTAGGCTATCTTCAAGGTGAATTTGCGTCCTAATCAAGGTTTAGGCTATTAATTTGCTGAAATTTATATCTCACCCCATTGTTGTTAACTATTTTCAAGGCCGTAGCATGGGGAACTACTAAGTGCAGTTATGGTGGGCACGAGATGTGACACTTTTGGCTGGCGTTGCCGTTAGTGAAGTTAGAGTTAACCCTGATCTTTCTGACCCTTTTTGCTCATAGGTCGTGTAGGAGTTGCATTTTGTTGTAGGCATGTAAATGTTAAACTCCGTGGGTTAACAAGTGGATAAATAAAGGTGTAGCTTTTGGAAATCGTTTGTTGTGTTTTCTAGCCCTATTTTGTTGATTGACTAGGTGTTTATTTGAGTTGCTTCCGCATGCGTTTAATTGAAAGATAAAAAGAATGGGTCAGCGATGTGTCTTGGGACGTCGCATTTTTAATTGACATTGAGGGATGTTTGCGTACTCGGGGTTCGAGGCGAGATAAAAAAAAGAGTGAAACGGGGGGAGGCAATAACTCGGAGTTGTGCCTTAGTTGAGAATTTACTTCTTCATATCGTGCATTAGGCACTTAGGGCCTGTTTGGTAACCATCCAAATAGTGCGAGATTCTATTCTTTTGTTCCCAAGAGTAGTTTTGAAACAGAATCGTATTTGGTAAAAATTTTTGTCACACTCCGAACCCCGAGCGCGTGCACATCCCTCGGCGGTCGATTAAATTGCGACATTTCCAAGACGCGTCGCCAACCCTTTCTTTTATGCACATGCGAAAGCAAATTAAATAAACCCCGATCAATCATAAACAATTGGGATAGTAAAACACACCACAAAAGTTGCCAAAAACAACTTATTCATTTGACCATTGTTGTCCCTAGGAAGTTTAATGATTTACAAATCTTTACACTGGCAACTTCCAACCAACCCTCTCAAAATCCTTAGGGATTAGGGTCACCCTAAACTTTGCTAATGGCAGGGCCAGCCAAAAGATATCGCATCTCGCACCCACCATCAGCACTTAGTAGATCTCCACGCTACGACCCTGAAAAAGGTTAGCCCACGACGAGGTGAGATAAAATCTCAGCGAGTCAAAACTCTAAGCCCCAATTAGGACGCAAATTCACCTCGAAGGCAATCCTAAACACACACCATACAGAACTTACCTTGCCTTGGCGCGTACCTACATGTTAGCTCAACATATATACCATCATCAGTGTAGCAAGCGTAGTTTAATCACATTGGTCTCGATTTAAAAGCCAAACCGTGATGACACGTCCCATACCGTGCTACACAATTTTGTCTCATAATCAAACACAACTATCACAACCACTTAGGCATGTTCCAGTTATTATGACCCATCAGCCATGGCCAACTCACGATCATCCAACATAACTGGACGTCGTTCCACTCTGCTGGGCACAGCATCATCCTGCGTATTCATACGCATCAAGACAACATTCTACACAAGAGCATCAGCTCGACCTCCACCGCGACCGGCATCCGTTGCGTGGGGCATCCAAATTTAATCAGGTATCGTCCGACATATTAATACGCATCACAACGAGTTCATTACCCCACATATTCATATGCATCAGGGTATTAGGTGATCACACAAGCACACCCTCAATCAACCCATTTCTTATCCTCCTCATTAGCCAAGAATACCAAAAATTCATTTTAAAACAATAAACCTTGCAATCTCCCCCCCCCCCTTTTTTTTTCAAAACCTTTCGAAATAAATTTGTACGGGGTCACGTATTTGAAATTAACCCGCCAAACGTTGCACACATCTAGTATAAAACCTCCTCGTTTTATTGAACACATAAAATCTGGCGTCCAAATCCGACACCTCATTTATTTTCTATTTTCTTTTCCAACCACCCCTTTTTGGAACTAAACTTTAGTAACCCTTTTTTTTTTTGTTCAAAACTTTTAGAAATAAATTTGTAGGTGCTCACGTATTCAAAATTAACTCGTCAAAATTTGCACGCACCTAGTTTAAAACCTCATTGTTTTATTGAGCAAATAATTTTTGGTGTCCGGACCCCACACCTCATTTACTTTCTATTTAATAGTCCATAAGGTCGCCTTTTGCAATAGTAATAAACAACCAACATAGAGCAATCAACCTCATGATATCACACATGAGTTCTCAGCATGCCAAGCATCAACCAAATAACCAAATATACATTATCTAGCAAGCTAGATACCAAGAACAACCATAAAACCACTACCGGCCCTAACCGGCAGAAATCGGGCCGCTCGCACGCCTCCAAGTTTAATTCCAGAAACCTAACCAAACGAGTTTGGAAAATTCTCAAATTTGAATATGTTATAAAGGACACTTAAACAAACATTTTTCATGAAGACATATTGACCCAAAATATTTCTAGAATGAGAGCAATAAATCGCCCAAACCGTTACAAAAACTGTGTCCGTGTCCAAAAATTCTATTTTCCATTGGTTTGATGTCCAAATCTTGTCTGTTTGATCTGAAATTTGACTATGTTAAACAAAAAGATGTGATGAACAACTTTTTTCAAGAAACTATTTTGAAAATAGAACTCTAAGAGTTGATAAAAATCCAGTAAACACCAAAAGGTCATTGTTTCCAGCATAATCTGAGATTCTGTTTTGCAAATAATGAAGCTAAAATCTCATCCTTTTAAATCCCTAAAATATCAAGTAAAATATATGTCATATTTGAAGATGTCTAGAACATTTCTCAAGAGGGAAACAACCTTAAAATCGTAGTACATTTTTCCCCACAAAAATGGCAAACGGCAAGCGTCCGGCAAACAAATCTAGGAGAAATCCACTATACCAAGCTAAATCACCCTCATTAGTACTAATCCAATCAACTAGATTAACACTAATCCATATTAAGGCTAATCTAACCAAACTAGATTAACATTAATCCATCTTAAGGCTAATGTCACTTAATACTAATTTAACTAAGCTAATTAGCACTAATCCAATCCCTTAAGCGTAATTAACAACCTAATCAAGGATTAAGGAGTTAACTCACTGGAATTCGATGGCAGCGCGCTCACAGTGACGGACTATATTTTTTCGTTTCTATAGTGCCCTTGAATAAATGTTTCTTTTAATCATTGAAAGAATAAGAAGATATTATTTGATGTTTGCCTCTTGGAAAAGAATTATAACAATTAGAAAATGACTTTCTCTCCATGCAATTGAAAGGATAGTCTTATTACTATCCATCATGATGTTGCATAGGGAATGAAGATGATCGTATAGGTGTGTAATGCAAGCATGATAACTATATTTTCTTTGTTTAAGGCCAAGCTATCGTCTGTTCCATTTAGTTTGATTTCGCTTTACAATTTCAATATGGAGAAGTTAAAATAATCTTTTGTTGGATTAAAATAAATTATAAGTATTTTTTGTAAAAATAAAAGGAAGATTTTAAAAAAGAAAAGTGATCGAAATTGGCCCAAATAGGTACCGGGCCCAGGCTTGGCATGTGGGCTGGAAAGGCCTGGCCCTGCCCAGCTTGACACACAAGGCTCATGGGTTGTGCCTGGCGTGATGCGAGAAGACATCGAGCTTCAAGGAAACAATGGTCGTCATTGGCAAACCTACCAACTCTCAAACAAAGTCTTTACTTAGAAAACATGGTAGCTGCTATACCATATGAAGTCAGACATGAGTTATACTCTCGATTGCAGATCTAGTCGCGTTTTGAATTGTTTTCCTCTGGTCTAGAAAGCTTAAAAGAAGAATAGGAACTGTCTTGCAGAGTCATACACACAATGCAATAGAAATGAAATTACTGAGTACAAAATATGAAAATGCTATGTTTAAATTCTCTGAGCTGCTCTCGGCCTTGTTTTCTTCTCAAGGAAGTGACAACTTGATCTTGTTGAGCTTAACCATGACAGTTTTCATGTCCATTCTTTCCTCGGGCAAGTCCTTTGAACATTCTAGTCCTAACTCTAGTATCAATAGGACTATGCTATTGAATTTCGAAAGCATCAGATCTTCATGCCTTGTGCCAAGGATTTTGCTATCCGTAATTTCAAGCACTCTCTCTGGAATTGCTGCACCTACCCATTGCCTCAAGCTGATATCCACATTGAACATTTCATCGGTTGGCTTCTTCCCAGTAATCACTTCCAACAATAATATGCCAAAGCTGTATACATCTCCCTTTGTCGAGACTTTTCCTTCCAAGCCATACTCTGCAAGCATCATAGTTTGTGACATAAGCACATCAGCAATTGATCTATTTCTTTTTGGGACATAAGTAACAAGATCAAGAGGCATACGAGTGTTGATATATCTCTATTACATTATACCATTATATTGGCAATCAAAGGCTTGAATTAGCTAATATTCGACAAATGTACCTGGAGCAATGTAACCAATCGTGCCAAGAGTTTGGGTTTGTGTTTCAAGCTTGTTCTCGGCCAAAATCTTGGCAATTCCAAAGTCGCAAACTTGTGCGACCAGGTCCTTGTTTAGAAGAATATTGCTAGGCTTCATATCACAGTGCACAATGGGTTCCCGTTGGCCATAGTGGAGATACTCGATCGCCGTTGCAACATCGATCATTATGTTCACTCGTTGATGGAGATCCAAGTTGTAGTTATTGGAGTACAGCCACTTCTCCAAGCTCCCACAAGGCACGTATTGCAACACAAAAGCTCTCATATTGGCATTCGTGCAGGTGCTGATCACCTTGACAAGATTGCGATGCCGAATCATACGGAGAACATTGCATTCTACATCAAAACTTTTCAAAACGCCTTCGATATGAAGATTTAATACTTTGACCGCGATGTCTATCCCGTTGGCCAAAGTCCCTTTATATACAGAGCTAAAGCTTCCTACTCCAAGCAAATTGCTTTCGCTGAAGTTGTTAGTAGCCAAGCGAAGCTCGCTATATGATATCATCGGGTGGTCAATTCTTGGCAAGTTCTCCATCAAAACTAAAGCTTTTCTACTGGTGTTCCCACGCTTTCTAAGCAAGCAAATGACGAGGACTAAAAGTATAGCTGATGCAATTGGCACAATAATGTATAGTACATGGAGCCATTTGTCCCTTGATGATTTCATTCCATTTACTTCGCAACGTGGGACTTGAAAAATCGCATTTCCACAAAGTGCTTCATTCCCAATGAAAGAGAGAGCTGAGAAATTTTCAAAGGGCCTACCATTAGGAATCTCTCCTAATAGTTTATTAAAGGACAAGTTCAATGTTTGTAGATGTACAAGTCCTTCCATGGACTCTGGTATCGTGCCCGATAACTCATTATAGGAGAGATCAAGGAAATCCAACCCTTTGAGATAGCCGATCGATTGTGGTATCGATCCTTGAAACAAGTTCCTTGACAAGTTGAGAGAAGCAAGGCTCTCAAACTCCTTAATGGAACTCGGTATGGCACCAGTAAGTCGGTTCCAAGAAAGATCGATGCTCACTATAACTCTCATCTTCCCTATTTCAAGTGGTAGTCCTCCACTGAAAGAATTGAGTGACAAATTGAGGAAGATGAGTTCTTGAAGGCCCCACAGACTAGACGGTATAATCGATGTCATGTTATTCGAGCTTATGAAAAACTTTTGAAGGCTGCTAAGGTTTTCAATGCAATTCGGGATTGATCCCGATATCCTATTTTGCCAGAGCAACAACTCTCCTAAACCTGTCAAGTTGCATATCTCATCGGGGATCGGTCCTTCGAGATGGTTGTTATCAAGATACAGCCTTTGCAACCTTTCTAGTCCTCCGATCGATGATGGGATGTTGTAGTCTAGAGCATTATTGCCCAAATCTAGGAAAGTCAATCTCTTCAAGAAACCCACTTCCTCGGGAATACGACCTCTTATTTGACAATTAGGAGCATGTAGAATTTGTAGGGAACTGGAGAAATTTTTTATAGATTCTGGTATGAATCCACGAAGCGGGTTGCCTTCCAAATACAAGGCTTGCAACGACGGACAATTAGATAAAGCGGAGAGAAAACCGAGCTCCGAATTGTAAGTCTCCCCTGTTAGCTGATTAAACTGAATAATAAAGACTTCGAGGTTCTTCAAGTTGCCCAAACCCGTAGGTATGGGTCCGCTAAGTTGATTGTCCTCGACATCGAAATTGATTAGGTTCGACAAATTCGAGAAATACAGGGGGATGTTGCCACCAAACCTATTGTTTCCTAGATATAGTCTTTCCAAATTCGGAAGGTCTAGATCTCTACCTGAGGGAAGGCTTCCAGAGAGGGAATTGCGTATCAAATTAAGCAATTGGAGTGAAGAAATATTAAAAACCTCTCGAGGCACCTCACCGGTTAGCAAATTCTCCATAAGGTTTATTCGTTGCAGATTGACCAAATTGCCAATCTCACTCGGAATCTCCCCTTCAATGTGGTTAGATCCCATGTCCAGCTTGTGCAAGCTCGACATGTTACCGATGGTTCGAGGAATCGTGCCAGTCAAGTTGTTCATACCAATATAGAGCTTTTGCAGCTTTTGCAAGCTGCCTATATCTCGAGGAATGCTTCCTTGCAAACGATTGTATGACAACCACAATATGATAAGCTCTTTGCATTGGGTTAGCATCTCTGGTAGCAGGCCGCTGAATTGATTTTGACGTAGTGAAAGAATTTGAATGTTAGGCCAGCGGTAGCAAAGATTGGAGGGAAGACTTCCAGAGAGATAATTATCCATCAAATTGACCCACGTGAGCGACCTATTGAAAAGTGCTGACGGAATCGAACCTGTGAGAGTAGCATTGGCAAGTATAATGACTCGCAATGTGGATATGTTACCTAGGAAGCTTGGAATTTGACCCCGTAAGTCATTCGAGCTAAGATTCAGTTGTTGCAACTTAGGGAAGGCGCCAAATTCTCTTGGTATACCACCCGTTAGTTTGTTCGTCGCAAGTGACATGACTTCGAGGTTCTGGCACTGGGTTAAGATAGGAGGAATGTTCCCTTCAAACTGGTTCGATTCGAGTATAAGTTCTTTCAAGCGGCGTAAATGACTAATTTCTATCAGAATCATGCCATAAAAACTGTTGTTGCGGAGATCAAGAGAAGACAGGAGAGAAAGATTGCCAAGGTAGGGAGAGAGTCTTCCCTGGAGACCCATGTGTGAGAGGTCTAAAGCTGTGACTCTCTGTCTGCGGTTGCTGCAAACGACACCAATCCATTCACAGAAATTTGCTTCCACGGTCCAATTACCACCTTTGATGGTGTTCGTCGGGTCGACTTCCATCATCGATTTGAAGTGGAGGAGAGCCACTTGATCAGTGAAGTTGCTAGAACAGATGACGGGCTGAAACATCAATAGGGAAGCCAATAGAGCATCAATAATTGCTAAAAATATGAACTTCTCCATAATGAACAAATTTTATTTTGATTGCATCAATAGATGGTTCACTAATTTCGACCTATTCTTAGTATTTAATACCAAAACATACCAAATGCTTGTCTCAATTAGGAAAGAAAAAAATAATGTAAAGAAAGACTAACTAACAAACGATGTCCCTCAATCACGTCTATGGCTTGTTCTTTACATTTTCACCTTCACACTTACTTTCAACTTTGTGAGAGTGCAAATGGACCTTTGGACCAATGCTCTAAGGCATGAATGTGAAAAGGTTTTGTGATAATTGTTGTAACCTTCCCGCAAAGGCAATATCAAGTGTCTCGTGGGAAGTTGACTCATTGAAAGTTCCTACCGTTGGAAGAGATAATGTTATTAGTAGTCTATCAAATTTTATCCATGCTTCATGGCATATTTGAACTTTCAATCGATTCAATAAAACCACTTTTGATTAATGTGAAATATCTTCTTGCAACTTTCAATCAGTCTAATAAGATATGTAATATATTTAATATGTTTTTTATCATCCTGTCATTATTAGTTTAAATGAAATACGTCATGGATAACAATTTTGTGAAGCTGATAACTGATGGAGAAAATTACGAGGACTTTTTGCACGTCATGATGACTTTAAATTGTAAAATTACAACACCCGTTCCTTCACCCTCACCCAGATCTGGCAAAACATCAATTGGGAAGCCAACAAAACATCAACAAATGCTAAAAAGATGAACTTCTCCATAATGAGTAGAGTCTCTTTTCATTGCATCAATAGACGGTTCGCTAATTTCGAACTGTTCTTAGTGTTCAACACCAAAACCTAAGAAATGGTTGTCTCGATGAGAAAAAAGAAAAAGAAAACAATGTAAAGAAAGACTAACTATCAAATGATGTCTCTCGATCATGTCTATTGCACGTTCTTCACATTCACAAGTCCACACTTTCTTTCACACTTACTTTTGGACCTTTTACTTTCAATCAATTCAATTAAATCACTTTTGATTAATGTGAAATATCTTCCCGCAACTTTGAATTGGTCTTGTTGGATCTATAATATATTTAATATGTTTTTGTCATCCTTTCACTTATTAATTTAAATGAAATATGTCATGAATAACAATTTTATTAAGCTGATGTTTTATGGAGAAAATTACGCGGACTTTGTGCGTGTCATGATGACTTTAAATTGTAAAATTGCAATACCCGTTCCTTCGCCCTCACCCAAATCTGGGAAAACATCAATTGTGAAGCCAACAGAACATCAACAAATGCTAAAAAGATGAACTTGTCCATAATGAGTAGAGTCTCTTTTGATCGCATCAATAGACGGTTCGCTAATTTTGACATGTTCTCAGTGTTCAACACCAAAACCTACGAAATGGCTGTCTCACTTAGAAAAAAGAAAAAAGAAAACGATGTAAAGAAAGACTAACTATCAAATGATGTCCCTGGATCATGTCTATTGCCCGTTCTTCACATTCACACGTTCACACTTACTTTCACACTTACTTTTGGACCTTTTATTTTCAATCAATTCAATTAAATCACTTTTGATTAATGTGAAATATCTTCCCGCAACTTTGAATTGGTCTTGTTGGATCTATAATATATTTAATATTTTTTTTGTCATCCTTTCACTTATTAATTTAAATGAAATTGTCATGAATAACAATTTTATTAAGCTGATGTTTTATGGAGAAAATTACGCGGACTTTGTGCGTGTCATGATGACTTTAAATTGTAAAATTGCAATACCCGTTCCTTCGCCCTCTCCCAAATCTGGGAAAACATCAATTGGGAAGCCAACAGAACATCAACAAATGCTAAAAAGATGAACATGTCCATGATGAGTAGAGTCTCTTTTGATCGCATCAATAGACGGTTCGCTAATTTCGACCTGGTCTTATTGTTCAACACCAAAACCTACCAAATAGTTGTCTCAATCAGAAAAAGAAAAAAAGAAAACAATGTAAAGAAAGACTAACTTTCAAATGATGTCCCTCGATCTTGTCTATTGCCCGTTCTTCACATTCACACTTTCACACTTACTTTCACACTTTCTTTTTGGACGTTTTACTTTCGATCAATTCAATTAAAGCACTTTTGATTAATGTGAAATATCTTGCCACAACTTTCAATTGGTCTTACTGGATCTATAATATATTTAATATGTTTTTGCCATCCTTTCATTTATTAATTTAAATGAAATAGGTCATGGATAACAACCTTATTATGCTGATGTTTGATGGAGAAAATTACGCGGACTTTGTGCGTGTCATGATGACTTTAAATTGTAAAATTACAACACCCGTTCCTTCGCCCTCACCCAAATCTGGCAAAACATCAATTGAGAAGCCAACAAAACATCAACAAATGCTAAAAAGATGAACTTCTCCATAATGAGTAGAGTCTCTTTTCATTGCATCAATAGACGGTTCGCTAATTTCGAACTGTTCTTAGTGTTCAACACCAAAACCTAAGAAATGGTTGTCTCGATGAGAAAAAAGAAAAAGAAAACAATGTAAAGAAAGACTAACTATCAAATGATGTCTCTCGATCATGTCTATTGCACGTTCTTCACATTCACAAGTCCACACTTTCTTTCACACTTACTTTTGGACCTTTTACTTTCAATCAATTCAATTAAATCACTTTTGATTAATGTGAAATATCTTCCCGCAACTTTGAATTGGTCTTGTTGGATCTATAATATATTTAATATGTTTTTGTCATCCTTTCACTTATTAATTTAAATGAAATATGTCATGAATAACAATTTTATTAAGCTGATGTTTTATGGAGAAAATTACGCGGACTTTGTGCGTGTCATGATGACTTTAAATTGTAAAATTGCAATACCCGTTCCTTCGCCCTCACCCAAATCTGGGAAAACATCAATTGTGAAGCCAACAGAACATCAACAAATGCTAAAAAGATGAACTTGTCCATAATGAGTAGAGTCTCTTTTGATCGCATCAATAGACGGTTCGCTAATTTTGACATGTTCTCAGTGTTCAACACCAAAACCTACGAAATGGCTGTCTCACTTAGAAAAAAGAAAAAAGAAAACGATGTAAAGAAAGACTAACTATCAAATGATGTCCCTGGATCATGTCTATTGCCCGTTCTTCACATTCACACGTTCACACTTACTTTCACACTTACTTTTGGACCTTTTACTTTCAATCAATTCAATTAAATCACTTTTGATTAATGTGAAATATCTTCCCGCAACTTTGAATTGGTCTTGTTGGATCTATAATATATTTAATATTTTTTTTGTCATCCTTTCACTTATTAATTTAAATGAAATATGTCATGAATAACAATTTTATTAAGCTGATGTTTTATGGAGAAAATTACGCGGACTTTGTGCGTGTCATGATGACTTTAAATTGTAAAATTGCAATACCCGTTCCTTCGCCCTCACCCAAATCTGGGAAAACATCAATTGGGAAGCCAACAAAACATCAACAAATGCTAAAAAGATGAACATGTCCATGATGAGTAGAGTCTCTTTTGATCGCATCAATAGACGGTTCGCTAATTTCGACCTGGTCTTATTGTTCAACACCAAAACCTACCAAATAGTTGTCTCAATCAGAAAAAAGAAAAAGAAAACAATGTAAAGAAAGACTAACTTTCAAATGATGTCCCTCGATCTTGTCTATTGCCCGTTCTTCACATTCACACTTTCACACTTACTTTCACACTTTCTTTTTGGACGTTTTACTTTCGATCAATTCAATTAAAGCACTTTTGATTAATGTTAAATATCTTGCCACAACTTTCAATTGGTCTTACTGGATCTATAATATATTTAATATGTTTTTTGCCATCCTTTCATTTATTAATTTAAATGAAATAGGTCATGGATAACAACCTTATTATGCTGATGTTTGATGGAGAAAATTACGCGGACTTTGTGCGTGTCATGATGACTTTAAATTGTAAAATTACAACACCCGTTCCTTCGCCCTCAACCAAATCTGGCAAAACATCAATTGAGAAGCCAACAAAACATCAACAAATGCTAAAAAGATGAACTTCTCCATAATGAGTAGAGTCTCTTTTCATTGCATCAATAGACGGTTCGCTAATTTCGAACTGTTCTTAGTGTTCAACACCAAAACCTACGAAATGGTTGTCTCGATTAAGAAAAAAGAAAAAGAAAACAATGTAAAGAAAGACTAACTATCAAATGATGTCTCTTGATCATGTCTATTGCCCGTTCTTCAGATTCACACGTTCACACTTTCTTTCACACTTACTTTTGGACCTTTTACTTTCAATCAATTCAACTAAATCACTTTTTATTAATGTGAAATTATCTTCCCACAACTTTCAATTGGTCTTATTGGATCTATAATATATTTAATATGTTTTTTGTCATCCTTTCGGTTTTTAATTTAAAGGGTTAATACCTTGAAAAACCCCAAACTGGTACACTTGTGACAAATTTACCCAAACTATTGTTTTGACCACCAAAAACCCAAAACTGATACGCTTGTGATAAATTTACCCTCTGTTAGTTTTCATTTAAATGACACGTGACAATTAACTGGTATACCGATTTAGGATTTTACGCTTCGTTTGTCACAGTTTACAATTTTTGTTATTTTTTTGCCGTATTAATTCAATTTAGCGAAGGGTATATTTGTCACAAATTTACCAGTTCGGGGTTTTTTGAAGTCGAATAAATTAGTTGGGGTAAATTTGTCATAAATGTACAAGTTTAGGGTTTTTTATGGTCAGTCGGGGAAAATTTGTCATAGGTGTACCAGTTTGAGGTGTTTCATTGTAAAAAAAAATAGTTTGTGGTAAATTTGTCACAGGTATACCAGTTTGGGGTTTTTCAGGATATTAACCCTAATTTAAATGAAATATGTCATGGATAAAAATTTTATTAAGCTGATGTTTGATGCAGAAAATTACGTGGTCTTTGTGCGTGTCATCATGACGTTAAATTGTAAAATTACAATACCCGTTCCTTCTGCCCTCACCCAGATCTAGCAAAATATCAATTGGGAAGCCAACATAACATCAACACATGCTAAAAAGATGAACTTCTCCATAATGAGCAGTGTCTCTTTTGATTGCATCAATAGACGGTACGCTAATTTCGACCTGTTCTTAGTGTTCAACACCAAAACCTACCAAATGGTTGTCTTAATCAGAGAAAAAAGAAGAAGAAAACAATGTAAAGATAGACTAACTATCAAATATTGTCCCTCCATCATGTCTATGGCCCGTTCTTCACGTTCACACTTACTTTCACACTTACTTTTGGACCTTTTGAACTTTCAATCAAGTCAATTAAATCACTTTTGATTAATGTGAAATATCTTCCCGCAACTTTGAATTGGTCTTATTGGATCCGTAATATGTCTAATATGTTTTTTTGTCCTCCTTTCATTTATTAATTTAAATGAAATATATCATGGATAACAATTTTATTAAGCTGATGTTTGATGGAGGAAATTACGCGGACTTTGTGTGTGTCGTGGTGACTTTAAATTGTAAAATTATAATACTCGTTCCTTTGCCCCCGCCCAGATCTAGCGAAACATCAATAGGGAAGCCAACAGAACATCAACAAATGCTAAACTGATGAACTCCTCCACAATTATTAGAGTCTCCTTTGATTGCATCAATAGACGGTTCATTAATTTCGACCTATTCTTAATGTTCAATACCAAAACCTACCAAATGGTTGTCTCAAGCAGAAGAAAAGAAAAAGAAAACAATGTAAAGAAATATTAACTATCAAATGATGTGCCTCAATCATGTCTATGGTCCGTTCTTCACATTTATACTTTCACACTTACTTTCAACTCTGTGAGAGTACAAATGGAACTTTGGATCATGCTCCAAAGCACAAATGTGAAAAGGTTTTGTGATAACTATTGTAACCTCCCCACAAGGGCAATATCAAGTGTCTTGTGGGAAGTTGACTAATTGAAAGTTCTTATTATTGGAAGAGATAATGTTATTAGTAGTCTGTCAAATTTTATCCATACTTCATGTCATATTTGAACTTTCAATTGATTCGATTAAATCACTTTTAATTATGTGAAATATCTTCCCACAACTTTCAGTTGGTCTAATTAGACCTGTAATATATTTAATATGTTTTTTGTCATCCTTTCATTTATTAAATTAAATAAAATATGTCATAGATAATAATTTTATGAAACTGATGTTTGATGGAGAAAATTACGTGAACTTTGTGTGTATCATGATGACTTTAAATTGTAAAATTATGATGGTTGTTCCTTCGCCCTTGCCCAAATCTGGCGAAACATCAATAGGGAAGTCAACAAAATATCAACAAATGCAAAATAGATGAACTTCTCCATAATGAACAGTCAGAGAAATGGCTTACGATCTATATATCTTTTAGAAACATCTCAGAAAAATTTCTTGGCAAGTGGCGGCCAACGTGGCTAAAGTGGCTTACAATCTCGGTAAGTGCACTTGCCAATGCTGCTCATAGTCCTTTCCACATGGAAATTTTTTTCTCTCTTTAGTTTGTCAAAATTTCCAATCCTTTGTAGGCTTAGCAACATGCCCACCTCATCCAGAAATCTCATCAAGTACGCAAAAAGTTGCATGTGCAGTCCAATCTACGTAACTATCGTCAAAAAGCTGATAGACCCATCTGTTGAATCGCAGCAAAGTCGATGCTTAGACATGAGTGTGGGGATAAGTACACTAGAAGTGCCAAAAGTTGTATACGATGTTCACTTTGGTGCCAAAAGCTTATTTTGGATCATTTAAGTGCCAACAAATTTAAAAAACGATCATTTCAGTGCCAACGCCGATCTAATTGGCCGGAAATCCAACGTGACACTTTTTTATTAATTTTTGAAGCTGACGTGGCTCGTCGGAGAGTACAGTCAGCATCCAAACAACAAAATGACACCATTTGGCGTCTTTCCCCCAAGTAAGAACCCTAAATCCCCAAATTGAGAGAGAGAGAGAGAGAGAGAGAGAGAGAGAAGGCATGGGCTTCCTCCTCATCTTCTTTCCCGAAGAACAACACCAGCAGCGGCACCAGCAACGGCACCAGTAGCGGCACCAGCAGCGACACCAACAGTGGCACCTTCGACCTCCCTTCTTCCTCCTCCTCCTCCGCCCTCGCCTCCTATTCTTCCTGCCACTTCTTGCCTAAGCAACAACCTTAGCCTCTCCTTGCTCACGTGGTCGAGCAACTACAATGGTGGCCGAGCGACGGTGGCCGAGCGACGGAGGGCGAACAACATTGGCCGAGCGACTGCAAGCGAACGACAGTGGCCGACGTTGGGCGAGGATCGGATAAAACCCTAATTTCAATCCCTATATGAGCTATACAGCGTTGTTTTTGTGAGGCTGTCCACGTATGATGGAAAAACGATGTCCTTTCTTAAGGAGGATGGAAAACAACATCGTTTAAAAGCCACCACAACTTTTTTTTTTTTAAATATAAAAGCCACATAATTAATTTGGCCGGAATCTCTTGCTGGGGGCACCAAAATGATCGTTTTTTCTCTGATTTAGCACTTAAGTGATCCAACGGAAATTTTTGGCACCAAAGTGAGTGCCGTACACAACTTTTGGCACTTCTAGTGTACTTTCCTCCATAAGTGTGGCATCTCCTTTTCACTTCCTTTCTCAAAGTGTTGCATGTACAAACAGCCAATTTAGGAGCAAAATAAGGCAAAAGCGACTGAACTATTGCTTCCATGCAGAAACATAAACAGATCATTGGTTGTATATGCATATGCATGTACATAAAGGTACCCCATTGGATGCCCTTCTCTAAGCTCATTACGCACATCTGGACAAGTTCTCAAAGCATACCCCTACTTCGGGCAAACATGACTTGACAGGCTTCCACGCTCACTAGAAAAATCTAAGCTCTTTCCCTTCTATATTCATTTAAATCAGCATGAGTATCGTGGAGTCTTTGGGACAAGTAGGGCTGACATTGGACATGCGGAAACCTGCACATTGATGCAATTTTGAACAAACTCAGGATCCCATGCTGGTGTAAATTCGCTAATCTGCACCATGTCTAATCATTAATGGAGCAGCTATGTTAAACGCATTTCCAAATCCCCACGCGAAAAAGACCCAACCCTTTAAAGAGAATGCAAGTGTGTGGTTGATCGTATCAATTCATCAAATCTACCACAGGTCAATGCCTAATTCACGAGCAAACATTTTTTTCCTCATGAATCATGTAGTTAAACTTGATGCAGTCCTCTTTACAGAGCTTGAATGATCCCTGGATATGCAATATCCACTTCAACATGCATGTGTTGGAGAAAACTCCTATGATGTTTTGAAGCTGACAAAACTTATCTAAGTTCTATTATGAAGATTGCCAAACTTTTGTGTCAAAGTCTATCTTACATCAGAAGTTTGCCTATTCTGACAAGTTCCAAACTAAACGAATGAATGAAGACTTAGTTAGACTCAGGATTATTTTTCTTCCTTCAAGGTTTCAGTACGTACAAGATATATCAGGCTTTCTGGTTGGAAATATCACTTACCATATTGGTTATCTTAATTGAAATCAATTTCGAAGAAGCAAATCATTTTGGAAGGCAAACTTTTTTGAAAAGAATCTACTTATGGAAACCAAGATCCTGATTGTATGGGCGAACAGGATTGACGGGCTTTCATCTCAATCTTCAAACGGCTCGAGATCTCCTTGATTGATTCCGTCCAACAAGTTGATTGAAAGAATTTATCTGAAAAGTGCCAACGGTCAAGAAGGCATGGAGGAGTATTTAAGGAGGTTTTTCAAGTCATTCGAAGAGAGCATGAAAGAAGAATTCCAAAGTTTGAAGCTTCTAAATCACTTGTCCTTCATCATTTAGTGCTTAAAATTGTATTCGAAAGAGAGAAACTCTAGAGAGTGATTCTTAATAGTGCTAGTATGAACACCTAGAGGAGGGGTGAATAGGTGTAAAGAAAATTTTCGCGTAAAAAAGTAAAGTTATTTTGCTTTTAAAACTGAGTCTAAATGACAACAGACTTTGAGCAAGTTCAGATTTTTAGCAGTTAAATAGAAGTACGAGTAAAATAAAGGAGTTTAGGGAAGAGAATAAGAACAAAAAATTTATAGTGGTTTGGCTTAGATCAAGCCTATGTCCACTCTCTCACGTTGGCAGCCTTCGAGCTAGTTTCCACTATGAATCAAAGGAGAATTTATAGTTTTGTGATCTCAACTTCACAGTAAAGAGTCTGCTTCTCTCTCACGAAGTCACAGTATGAATCTTTCTCTCTTTTGAGTACAATTTTCAACTCAGAATATCGAATAACAAGAAACTAGAAAGCTTCAGACTTTGAAATTTTTCTTTCACGCACTCTATCAAATGACTAGAGGTGTCTCCTTAAACACTCCTTCATGCCTTCACGACCATTGGTACTTTCCAAAGGAATTCTTCCAATCAACCCGTTAGACAAAATCAATCAAGGAGATCTTCGAGCTATTGAAGATTGTGCTAAAATCCCATTAATCCGATTTACCCATACAATCAGAATCTTGATTTCCATAAGTAGATTCTATCCAAAATTACTTGTCTCCGAAAAGATTTGGTGTTTCTAAATTGATTTTAATAAAGATAACTAGTCTTCGTTGGTGTTGAACCCAGCCAGTATGTAAATCCTATAATAAACCAAAGCTTTGAAGAATTTAAGATAATCTCAAATCTGACTTCATTTTCGTTCTTCATCGCGTTCAGTCTGGAGTTCGCCAGTGTGGGTAGAATTTAACACTAAAGTCTGGTAGTTTTCAGACTTTGACACTAAAGTCTGGAAATCTTTAGAGTAGACTTTGGATAAGTTTTGTCAATTTCAAAACATCAAGGAGTTTTCTCCAATAATCTCCCCCTTTTTTATGGTAACAAAACTTCCCTGCAGATTTAAAAATTTGTACCCTGTAACAAAACTCTTTAGCAATACATGATATCTTAAGAAAACAAATAGTTATGGATTTGGATAGTATCAATTCTGCAACCACAAAAAACATGTTAATCTTGCAAAAAGTTAGATAAGAACAAGATTAAAACATCTAAACCATCCACATCCATAAATATCACTAATGCAGAATAAGTGTTCAAAGCAAAATTCAAAGTCAAAACAAATCTGCAAAAAATCAAATCTAAAAAGTTCAAAGTTAAAAACGGGATCAAATCTGCACAATTCTCCCCCTTTTTGTCAACAGCAAAAAGTGGAGAAATTCAACATGTATTGAAGATGAAAGAAATCAGGGCTGTCTGGGAACTAGAACGAGTTGGAAATCCCCCGTAGGCTTAATTGCCTCCTCAATCTTCTGGCACTGGTGAGAAACATTATGAACTGTAGTCTAAACAATCATGAGCGTCTTAGCATTTTCATCATTCTTGACCACAGTCTAAGAAACTTGCTGATTCAGAGTTTGTACCTGTGTGTCCAGAGACTGTACCTTCCCAGTGTGAAATTAAGAATACGATTTGAGGGCAGTATGAAGTTTCTGTATCTCAATTTCCATAGCATATTGCTGGGCTTTCACCTCTAAAAGAAGTTCCATCATCCTTGGATAATCAGCAGTTGGTTCTATTTGCGCACTAGCCTCAGCAAAATTAGTTCGTGGAGAGTTGAAAGTAGAGGAAACATCAACATGTCTTGTCCTATCGCTTAGAGTTGAGTCTTCAATGTCTGCTTCAAGAAAATGAGAAGCATAGACATCTTCTGGATCGGCAGGAGATCTACTGATATCATCACTTGCAAAATGCTGAGAAGAGGTCTCTGTTTTCTCACGAGCTCCCCCTATTTTTGTGCCTAAAGGTGGAGAAGGGATTCCTTCTTCTTGAGTCTTCTCTATTTTAGAGTGATGTCCTATTTGTTTTCCTATCCCTACTGATCCACTCCTAGTTGCTTCAAAATCTTCAAACAATGTGATAGCAACTATTTCATAAGAATCATCCTTAGCCCTTTCAAATGACCTTCATCTTCAGCTTATGTTCTTCCTTCTTCTCTTTCTGCTTCTTTTTCTGCTTGTTCTTTCTCTGCTTCTTCTTCTTCTGCTTCTTCTTTCTCTGTTTCTTCTTCTTTGTCTCTTGCTTCTCTGTCCAAGGTTTTCTGAGGACCAACAAAACTTTGAAGATTCTTTAAGGCAAGTGCAGAAAGGGTAAGATCATCCTCATCCTCTTCGTCTTGCAAGATAAGTGACATTCTCTTCTTCACCGGTTCCTTCATAACTTTCCTTTTCATTCCAGTAGAAGAATCTTCTTTAGTCTTGCTTGAGAACTCCTTCTTCAAGCGCTCTATTGCTTTGTTCAGATCTTTCAACCTCATTTTCGAGATCATTTTGAGTCCTATAACCATAGGAGCAATAGTTTTAGAGCAAAGTGAGGCAGGAAACTGGATCTGAAAATGTCTGAATATCTTTGTGACCAGCGCTGAATAAGGTAGTTGCCCATTGTCCTTTGAAACTGTCCAATACATGTGAAATAGGATAGTATGAGGCAGAGAAAATCTCATCCCATTGCTAATAGCAAACATCAGTCTGGCTTCGAATCTGGAAACATCAGTTTTTTATGCAACCTTTGGTCTGATGCAGTTGATCACGATTTTGTGCAGCAGAACATTTGAGGCTGTCAATCTTGAGTATGTGATGCCTCATTCTGATAGTTTATCTCTAACAAGAAATCTTGTTGCTTGATTAATATCGAGACACTAATTGGTTGGGAACTCCTCCTTTCCACCCCCAATAATGTTAGCTATTGTGTCAACATCTACCATAAAGGCTTTGTCACACATAGTGAACTGTATCCGATTTTGGTCAAGGAAGGATAATTTCGAATAGAAGAATGCAATCAACTAAGGATATGCAACAACAGTTTCAGAACAAAAGTTTTCAAGTTGAAGGGAAGCCGGCTTTTCCCTTAAATTCACCCTGATTGAATCTAGGAGGTTGAAATCAACAGACTGAGGGTTCATCACCCCTCTTCTCAGCAATTGGGTGTAAACTTGTTTGTGATCCTTAGAACGAAAAAGTTTTGTTTTGTCACCTAGTTCATCTGCAGCCACTCCCATTGAAAGTTTGAAGACTTCATTTCATCATCGTCTTTACTTTTAGGCTGATTGAAAGAACTAAAACGAGGATCAACAGGAAAGTTATGAAAAGCTTCATCTACCGCTCCTTCTAGTGCTATTCCTAATCTTTCCATCGCTCGCAAGAACAAAGTCTCGTTCTTATATCCTCTTTCCTTCAGAAACTCATCGATAAAACTCATAGGAGTACCACCCTGCTTTAAATGAGTGTAAAGCTTATAATGAACCTGGGGTTTCAATGTTCTAAGAGGTTCTGCATCTTCTTCGACTTCCTCTCACAAAGATTGGCGCGGAGGTTTCTATGAAACATTCTGTGGAGAATGTTGTGGAGACTTCTGCGGAGAGTCTTCTTCTTATGTTAGATCGAAATGTGTCTACCCTTCAAGCACATTCTTAAGCCCTCGACTTGCGATCCGAGATGATTTCCTTTGGTAAGACATGTTTGCAATCTTGGAGGATTTCACGGACAGGTTTGAGTGAAAAAGATGGAAACTTGCAGAACAAATTTGAGAGTAAAAAGAAGAGAGTATAGAGTCTATATAATAGGGTTTGATATAGTGTGTATAAAGGAATACTCTACGGTATATAAAGTAGATGAAATGGGGTAATCGAATCGTCAAAAGGAAAAAGAAAACTGCCTTTTTCAAAAATAAAAATTGCCAAAAATTTAAAATTTGAAAAAGATAATTTCTAAAAATAAAATAGGCAAGCAACAATTCGAATATCAATGTACTTGTTCAGAATTTTCATACTAAAATTAAATTACCTGGAATGAAGAAATATTTTCTTACTGAAGAAATTTCTGAACATCTTGAGTCTGACCAACTTTACACTTTAAATGGTAGGAGATAAAATATTTGTTGACACCTAAATTTTGACGACCCGTTTAGTCATTTATTAGGGGTTAATTTTATTTCTAAAAAAATTTAATTTAATTTAATTGCATAGCATATAGATTTAGATGCATTTATTTTTTTATTTGCATTTTTTGCATTTTATTGGACCGGTGGCAAATGGATTCAAATTAGATGGATCAGGCCCACGAAGCGAGCAAGTTGGCCCAAGCCCATGTTTTTTTAATGATTGAAAATTATCTCGTGGGAAAATAAAAATTTTGAAATTTTTCCAAGATATGAACTTTTTTTGGATAGGGCAGATGTGTGAAAGAATATTGCAATTTATCTTTGCAAGATTTGGAATTAAAGAATAATCTTATCGAAATCTTGAATCATTATCAACATGTGAAAAATTTGTGAAGAAATATTTTGGATGTTGATTTGAAGAAGAAATTGAAAGTTTAATTCTTTTCCCTATAAAAAGCCATACGCGTATGAAAAGGGGAGGTTCTTTTTTACTTGGTTTCAAAACATTCACCAAAGGAAATAGTGTTTTTGTGAAGGAAAAGTTAAAAGTTTTTTTCTGCTGAAAAGCAGAAGACAAGAAAAGTGTGCGGCTGCGGAGAGAGAGAGGAAAAGAGGAAAAATTTTCCCTATTCATCTTCTTCAGCGACGCTTCCCTAGTGTCCAGTCCTAGCCCATGTCCAGTCGATCACCCGCGCGCACCGCACCTGAGCACCGCTCGCCGCTCCACCCGACAACCCACGAAGCTCCGTCGCGCATCCGTCTCTCCCTGCTGCCCTACCAGACGCCGAATCTCCTCACTGCGACTCATCGAGCCTCCGCCAGAGCATCCCGCACCAAATCTAGACACCCTTCGCCGGTAGTCCGAGCCGCTCCGCCCTGCCGCGCCGCGACCCACCACTCCGTAGCCAAGCCCGAGCACGCCCATCACCCGCCAGCCGCTTCGCCTCCGATTAGTGACCCAGATCGAAGCCAAGCGGACCCGCGACACCCTACTAGCCTCCGGACGCCGCACACACACACAAATCGCCAAAACAGGACCCGAGTCTTCTGCTCCACCCCTGTGATGCTACCACCGCTGCCGACTCACCTCGTCGAAGACCCTCACCGGACCAACGACCAGCTCCCCCTTGGAGACCCACGAGCATGCTTGGGAAAGGAAAGAAAAAAAAAAAAAACAAAAAAGGGAAAATTAGGTAGTCGGGTAGTCTTTTTTTTATTTTACTTATTGTTTTATTTATTTTCCTTGTTATCTTGTTTTTTAGTGAAATTGTTCCTTTAAATATATGATTGAAATTCCAACATGGATAGCCCCTCAAATTAGGGATTAATAGTCCGATTTTCGAGCCCGAAATCCGACTCATAATCCCTTGCAAAAATCGACAATCTGATCTCACGCCCGAGATTCGATTCGCAATTTAATTTCAAAATTGGTCAACCCGATCTTATGCACGAGATATGGTTCGTCAATTTTTGGATATCAATCTTATATTGTTTGATTTGCTATGGTGATTTTATTTTCATGAAAAAAAAAAATTGAATTAGGATTAGGTTTGTTTTTTTATCTTGCATGATTAGAATAGGGATTTTATTTTGAATCATGAAAAAAGAAAAAGTGCATTCATTTAGGATGTTAGTTTTTTTTTTTTTTTTATTATGCTATTATAATCTAAATTGCATGTTTAATTTTAATTTCGAATTTCATAAAAAGGAAAAAAATTAGAATTAGGGCATTCTCTCGCATGTCATTGCATATTAGATAAAATTGCATGTTTAATTTTAGGTTTAGATAGATCTTTAGATGAATTGCATGATAGGTTTTTTTCTTAAATGCATGTTTAGAAAGCATTTAGAATAGATAGTATTTCGCTTGAGTTAGATTTTTATTTTTGGTAATTTTAATTACGAATTTTCGTTAAATAAAAAAATCATGTGCATGTCATATAGAATTAGATTCATGAAATGCATGTCATTTAGTGGTTATTGCTAGGTTCATTTAATCAGAAATTGCTCGTCATTAGAATTAGGTCATTTTTGTTAATTTAGATTGCATATTTAATTATTGCACGTTCATTAAAAAAAATCACAAAAATTTTTACTCATTCATATAGTTTAAGACATTTTGCCATGCCATATTATTTCATATTAGGTTAAAAGCACTGCATTGCATTGCTTATGGATTATATTCTCGTTAAAAAAGTGAAAACAAAAAAAAAAAATTGAGTAATTGCGTGTTAATTAGAAATAATATCTAGGACCGTCGATGTGAATTATGATCTAACACTACAGATGCTTTTATTGCTATGAGGTAAGTTATGCATTTTTTTAATTGCTTTCTTGGATGTTAAATCGGTGGATTGCACACACGTATGATCATCTCACATGTTAGGGAGATAAATTAAAATCAATTCAAGTTGCTTACCAAACATTTTTCAAAATAAAAGAGAAAGGTACCGAAAGAGTGTTAGAGAAATCTAGCGTAATCAAGTCCCCGAACTCACAATCTATGGTTCGTAGAAGTAAAATGATTCTCCCATTATTTTACTTAGGTGTCTAATCGACCTACCATAAACTGATTAGTGGCGACTCCTTGATAAAATCCTTTTGCATGCTAGAATTTGAACCTAAATCGCGAATTCGTATGGACTTGAGAGAGCCCGAGCTAAGTTTAGGTTTAGTAATCCATTAGCCAAACCCTAGGTGGTTCACCAAAAATTTGGTCGCGACAATATTCAGTCTGGTGCGAATAGACTCAAATAAATTTTTCTCAAGAGGCTTCGTAAAGATGTCTGCCAACTAATTCTTCGAGTCAATGAATTCAATCATAATCTCCCCATTTTGTACATGATCCCTTATGAAATGATGTCAAATCTCTATATGCTTTGCCTTTGAATGAAGAATTGGGTTCTTGGTGAGATTAATAGCACAGGTGTTGTCGCATCTGATCTCAGTGTACGATTCTTCAATCCCAAAGTCTCTTAACTGTTGTCTTATCCACAATATTTGAAAACAACAGCTCCCAAGAGCCACATACTCCGCTTCTGTTGTTAATGGAGTTACAGTACTTTGCTTCCTTGAGAACCAAGACACCAACATGCTACCCAACAGTTGACAAGTACCAAAAGTACTCTTTTCATCAACTTTACAACCTGCCAAATCAGCGTCTGAATATCCAAGAAAAGTAAAGTCTCATTCTTTTGGATACCACAGACCTAGCTTTGGAGTAGTTGCAACATATTTGATTATGCGTTTTGCAACACTTAAGTGAGATTCTCTGGAACCTGACTGAAATTTAGCACAGATGCAAACATTAAGTAGAATGTCAGGTCTAGAAGCAGTAAGGTAAAAAAGAGAAACGATCATGCTTCTGCATAACTTCTAATCAACTTTCTTCCCTCCTTCATCCTTATCCAACTTCGAAAAATTTGACATCGATGTCTATGTCTTCTTGCAATTCTCCATTCCGAATTTCTTAATGAGATCTTTTGCATACTTCTCCTAGTGAATAAAGATACATTTCTTCAATTGTCTAACTTGCAATCCCAAAAAGAAAGTTAACTCACCCATCATACTCATCTCGAATTCATCCTGCATAGATCTAGAGAATTTCTTGCACAAATTTTCATTAGGGGATCCAAAGATAATATTATCAACATAAATTTGTACCAGCGGAAAATCTTTACCCTCTCTCTTTATAAACAATGTAGTATCTACTTTTCCCTTTTCAAAACCATTTTGAGTTAGGAATTTACTTAACCTTTTGTACCAGACTCGAGGTGCTTGCTTTAGTCCATACAAGGCCTTTTTCAATCTATAGACTGAGTCTGGTTTCCTTGGATCTTCAAATCCTGGTGATTGTTCCACACAGACTTCTTCTTGAATAAATCCATTGAGGAATGCATTTTTTACGTCCATCTGGAATGACTTGAAATTTTTATAACAACTAAAAACAAGTAATAATCTAATTGCTTCTAACCTCGCTACTGGTGTATAGGTCTCATCATAGTCTATCCATGCTTCTTGTGTGTATCCTTTGGCCATGAGTTTTGCTTTATTCCTAATCACTTTTCCTTTCCCATCCATCTTGTTCCTGAAAACCCATTTGGTCCCGATAACAAATTTACCTTTAGGTTTTGGAATTAGCTCCCAAACATCGTTGATACTGAATTGTCTGAGTTCTTCTTGCATAGCTTCGATCCAACTTTCATCAGACAAAGCTTCTTCTATTCCTTTGGGTTCTATCTCAAAAACAAGTGCTAAAGCATTGGACTCTTCTAGTCTTTTGGATATGGTGCGAATTCCTTCATTAATGTTGCCAATGATGAGTTATGTGGGATGACTTAACTTATTCTTCCAATTACTGGTTGGTTTGAGAGTCTGCTAATCATTTGCTTCAATTGAAACTTCTTGATCTACTAGTTGTTGTTCTCCAAAAGTCTGAACCTCTTCGGGGGAAGTAAACTTTGTAAAGCTTGAAACAGGTTCAAACTCTTCAAGTTGAGTCTGGTCTAGTTGATTCTCCTCAAACTTAACGTTCATAGATTCTTTCACAGATTGAGTCTACTTGTTAAAAATCCTGTAAGCTTTGCTTGTAATTGAATAACCCAGGAAGATTCCTTCATATGATTTCTCCTCGAATTTTCCAGATTGATCAATAGGATTTTTCAGAATAAAACATTTACATCCAAAGACATGAAATTAGAAAACATTCGGCTTCTTTCCTTCGTATGCTTCATAAGGGGTTTTATCTAGATTATGCCTCAAGAATACTCTGTTGATAATGTAGCAAGCAGTGGACACTACTTCTGCCCAAAATCGAGAAGAGATTTTACTTTCTATCAAAAGAGTTCTGGCCATCTCTTATAAGGATCTGTTCTTTCTTTCCACAACCCTATTTTGTTCCGAAGTATATGGAGAAGAGAAAACATGCTAAAAACCATATTTAGCACAAAACTTCGCAAAGTCCTAATTTCAAACTTACATCCATGGTCAATTCGTATGCTCGAAATAGCATAACCCTTTTCATTCTAAACCTTCTTCGCGAACTTTGAGAAATAAGAGAAGGCTTTTAGACTTACTTGCCAGAAAGTATACCCATGTAAAGCGAGAGTAATTATCCACGATTACTAGGCAATATTTCTTTCCACCAATACTCTGAGTTATGGTTGGTCCAAACAAGTCCATATGAAGAAGCTGTAGAGCTTGATTTGTGACATCCTGAAATTCGAGCCCTATAAGGGATGAATGAATGTGAATTTCGTTAATGCATTGTTGGTTGATCTCACTCGGAATTGATCACTCCTGAGATACTGACCTTGAGGGGAAAGGCTAATGAGGACAGAACTCGTGTGACTAAAGGACTTCACTTGGGAAAATGACTTGACCGTGAGACTTACGTGAGGAAGATCCTGTAGATAGACGGGCCGATTTCAAGGACGACTAGAAGTTGATTCGTGAATAGAACATAACGGAACGACGGGTGATTCCGTTTACCATTATCAAATCCGTGAATGACCCTATGTTAATCCTCAATGATCGTGTACTTTGAAATAAAAATATATCCTCCGTAATTTCATGCAGTCAAGGACGTCCATGCGTCGAGATGTCTTGAACGTGGTTTGGCAAGAGTTGGTTACGCGTGAATTCTCGAAGCCACCTGTCAGTCTGAGTTGTGACCAAAATGGCATTAGGCGAAATTGACATGGCTTGAGGACTAAAGATCCAGCTTTGAATTGTCAGGAATGTCCGCATCAGACTTTGGATGAAGCTACTTCAAACAGTCGACAACACCAGTTAAGCCGAGCGGTTGGAAAAGGGATTTTCATACCAAGGAAGCGAGTCCATGAAGACATGGGCCGGGCCAAGTCAGTGTGGGCCTTAGGCCCAAGGTGGGACAGCCCATGATGGGCCCAAAGCAAGCAAGTGAGTCAATTGGGCCCAATCCACTATTCATCTTCTAAGCCTATGGACCAATTCTTATCCATTTCAAGCCTAACTTATTCCCAAGCCCATTCCTATTCATGGCCAAGCCTAATTCTTAGGCCCATCCACCAATTTCAGCCCAAGGACAGAATGGTAATTGTGCAAGGTGAAATGACCAAAATACCCTTAGTTGTAGGGAGAAAAGGCTAGAGAAGAGAGAGAATGTGATGTCATATTTCATGGGGAATTGAAGTAGCCATTTAATGGCCTTAATGAGATGTGCTCTCAACCCTCACATCACTCTCTCTCTCCCCTCATTCGTGTCTCCCTCGACGAAGCTCTCTCTCCCTCGTTCTCCCTCTCTTCCAGTTTCTATTCCAGCAGACCCTCCTCCAAAGAGCTGAGTTGATTGTTAGCTTCCCGGATGAATCAACCTCCGTGCCACCCACCATTGTCTTTAGGACATCCAGATCGTCCGCCTGGACCTCGCTGTTCATAGATCGGAGCCACCGTTTAACCTGCCGACCGGCCAGAAGCCAGCGGCAGTCCGACCACCTGAAACTGTTCTGCTCCAAACTAACCTTTCGTCAAAGATACGAGTTAAAAGTTACCTTCCCAGATGAATTAGCTTACGCTACACCCACCATCACGAATTAAATGATGTCACTCAATCACGTCCAATTTAGTAAATGGCCCATCCTTTACATTTACATGTTCACACTTACTTTCAACTCTGTGAGGGTACAAATGAACCTTTGGACTAATGCTCCAAGGCACAAATATGAAAAGGTTTTGTGATAACTATCGTGACCTTCTTGCAAGGGTAATTTCAAGTGTCTCGTGGGACATTGACTAATTGAAAGTTCCTACTGCTGGAATACTAGTAGTCTATCAAATTTTATCCATGCTTCACGATGCTAAGGGCTCACCCTCACTGTCGCAACTCTAGGCAAGACCTCGCCCAGCCAAGGAGAGGCTCGCCCTCACCAAATCCTTCACCCAGATCTAGCGAGGGCCAGCCTCGCCGTCATGGCGCTAGGTGAGCTCACCCTCACCATTGCAACACTAGGGGAGCCTCACCTAGCCATGGCGAGGCTCCCCCAATGTTGCTTGCGATGGTGAGGCCTCGCCGGCTATAGCCTCTGGTTGGTCACCGAACAGCTAAAAGAAGAAAAAAATGAAATATTATTAAAAAATTGTCACATTAGCATTGGCCGAGCAGTCGGCGTTTACATCGGCGCCAACCAATAAAATTTGATTGAGTTGACTAAATTGACAAAATTGCAAAAAGTTTATGACTAAATTAGCAAAAAAAAAAAAGTTTTGGACTAAATTGGAAAAATTACAATCAATTTAAGATTGTTTTGGTAATTTTCCCTTCTTATTTACATGCATGATTATCCCGTTTTTAATTTACTCTTATGTTATTTCATTATTGATTCTTCAGAGCTATTCCATTTTGTGTTACTCTTATTCAGGTGCTTGCGGACTCGTAAGGGCTTATCTCAAATGAAGAGATATTTGAATGGTATGAACTCGCAAAACTGTGTCAATTGCATTATGCAAATCATATGAATTACTTACATGCTCATAAAAAGTACAAAAGCTGAATGAATTCCTACACTTTAATTTACGCTTTATGTTATATAACGCAAGCAACATTAATATGAATAGATACAAATAGGGGTGAGCACTGAGCCTGATCCATCTTGGAAATTAGACCGAACCGGTCTAGACAGATTAGTTTAAGGCCAGTACTTAGCAAAATCAATTCCATTCCACGAATCTTGGACTACCTTAGTTCTGAGTTCCAAGGCCAAAACCACCGGTTCTACCCAAAAACCAATTCCTCTGATTCGGCTCCTTGGTTAAATCGATTTCGAAGTTCTTTTTTTAAAAATTAATAATAATTGCACGCCTAACGAGAATCAAATCATGGTCTTCATCATGAATAACCAACAACATAATCACTTCACCAATGTTTTTTTTTTAAGTGAAAAGAAGCGACTTTTTTATTCCATAGTAAGAATTTCTTTTTTTTACACATAATAACAAAGGAGGACTAATTCCCAAGTTGAATCGGGAACAAAAAAGATCAGGGACCAACAATTCCAAGACCGACCGATTTGGTTCTCAATTCCAAAAATTTGAAACATCATAGGGTCGAATATCTGGTTCTAACTCGGGACCAACTCACTAGGGAATCGATCACCCCTACATAAAACATTGCCACAATTTCGAATTTAGTGGGCCAAACAATAGATGTCAAGGCCTGTTTTCACTATATATCTCCATTTCCATCTCTTGTATAATCAACCTTTTCAAATACAAGAAAGCTAGAAGAGTGTAAATAACTAATTACGCTCCCCATCACTGTTCTCGGGTCTTGGGGAGATTTTGCACCTACATAGAGGACAAGGGCTATAGACAGAGAGAGCCAAGCCTTTGTGTCTAAAGCATGTTTCTGTGTTTTAACAGAGGGGAAGCGTTAGAGAGTCAAGCGTCACAGGAGTTTTGAGAAGGAACTGATCTATATATCTTTTAGAAACATCATAGAAAGATTTCTTGGTAAGTAGCGGCCAACGTGGCTAAAGTGGCTTACGATCTCGGTAATTGCACTTGCTGATGCTGCTCATAGTCCCATCCACATGGAAACTTTTTGTCTCTCTTCCTCAGCCCGTTAAATTTCCAATCCTTCGTAGGCTTAGCGACATGACCACCTCGCCAGAAAAATCTCGTCAAGTACGCAGAAAGTTGCATGTACAGTCCAATCTATGCAACCATCGTTGAAAAGCTGACAGACCCATCCGTTGAATCACAGGAGAGTCGGTGCTCTGACGCATGTGGCATTTCCTTTTCATTTCCTTTCTTAAAGGTTTGCATGTACAAACAGCTAATTTAGGAGCAAAATAAGGCGGCAGTGGCTGAACTATTGCCTCCATGCATAAACATAAACTGATTATTGGCTGTATATGATGTAGGTACCCCCTACTCCAGGCAAGTGCGGGGTTACAGGTTCCACTCTTGCTGGCAAAGTCTAAGCTCCTTTCCTTCTGTATTCATTTAAATCAGCATGAGTATCGTCTAATTTGCACCATGCCTAATCACTAATGGAGTAGCTATCTTAAACGCAGCGCCCAAATCCCCATGCAAAAAGGACCCAACCCCATAAAGAGAGCGTGCGAGCATGTGGTTGATCATATCAATTCATCAAATCTGGGACAGGTCAATGCCTAATTCACGAGTAAACATATTTTCCTCATGAATCATGGAGTTAAACCTGATACAGTCCTCTTAACAGTGCTTGAATGATCCTTGGACATGCAATATCCACTTCAACATGCACGTTCAAAGCAGAGCACCAGCCAAGCACAATGCATAAAGACACTCATTCAAATCGGGGAGAACTAGACCCTAGGACTGAGAACTGATAAGAGAGTAAGTAGAATTGTGCCATCTTGTTGATATATAGGAAAGTAACTAATCTGCAGAAGACAACTTACTTCGGAGGATTTTCCTCCGACATACATGTTGGGAAGCACTCAATGAGACAATCATGGTTAGGCTCCAGGAAGAATGCAATCTGCATTTCATGACAACATGAGCATAAATAGAATCTTTTTTTAACAGAAATATTAGCAAAAGAAGTCAATAAGAATAGAGAACGTAATGAATGAAAGATGCTAACAAGGGAAGGCAAAACAATTAGGCTTCTTTTGCGAAAACTAATGTGGATTATCCCTGATGATAATCTCAAGTTGAGAAGAATTTCCTAAGAGTATGATCACAAGTTCAACTGACATTCCCCCAAATCGTGATCTCAAAACTAGGACTTTGTTTTAATCAGCTTACAACTATCCAAGATCAGCTTCAACTGCCCTTTTTCTGGTTGAAGTAGTCACGACTTTGGTCACCAATCAATCAGACTTTTTGCAATACATTTGACAATGCTTAAAAGTTCTCTCAAAGGTGTTTGAAGAATATTTCAAAAGACAAGGAGAAATGCATGTTTTTGTGTGTGGGGGCGTCTCTCTGTGTGTGTTTGGGAAAGAAAGAGAGAAAAAAAAAAAAAGAGGGTTGGGGGGAAGGGAGAGAGAAGGCCCTGCAGAATACTGTTCTTGACCATTCCCCATAACTCGATGGCGGGTGGACCTGATTGCAAAAGCAAAGGAAAAGTATAGATTTGACAAACTGAAGCAAAAAAAAACAGCAACTCAAATTCAAAAAAGAAAGAATAGAGAATGACTCACTAAATATAGAGAACAGCAGGACACCAATTAGATTCAAGCAAAAAGCTCATATCATGTATCATTTAAACATGTTCTCGTGCATGAAGACAATGCATGTTAAGCCTTTCTGTGGTCAGAGATCCCCGAACACATGCACAGTTTAGTACCAAAAGTTGACCAATAAGAGCTTAGTGATAATAAAAGCACTAGAATAGCAATTTTATTGTTTGATATTCATAAATTTGTCTCCGTGTACAAATTAATGTTGGTCACCAAAATATCATACCATCTTCAACAACCGTATATAAAATGGGAATTTTTCCTGACCAATGTCAAGAGTAGATGCTCTTTCACTACTAATGGGCCACTGATATCAGAAAGAGCCAAGAGAGTGCAACAGAAGATATTCTGGTGGAGTTTGGGACAGGTTAGCAATATACAGTAGCCTGCCATAAGATAGTCTCCAACCTTCATGTTCAAAGCTCTCCTCATGCCAATTTATCTATAGAGACTGTTATTAAAGCATATTACCTGAAAATACGATTGCTCCATCGTTCTAGCTATCACCAAGATTCACTATGAACGCTCTGTACAAAATAGTCACAGAAAGAATGTTACTTTTCAGGATTACTGTGAGATTATTCTGTTCCGTCTTTGTGATGATTATGCATAACTGAATCTAAGAAATAATCTGAACAACTAAAAGAGGGGTAATGACATAAGTAATTGTAAAATGCATATGATGCGTGGTAGTTCTATGACTGTGGACCTGCTCAAAATGTACCGGGAAAGAATGGTGGAATACCATTGTCTGCATGTGCGTGAGAGTGTTTTCTCGTAGAGGGAGGGAGGGAGGGAGGTTCATCAGCAAGGCACCAGAAGGATTAAACTGATCAAAGTTAATATGTACACTTAGGTGCAAATTGCAGAAAGGAAAGGAAATGTGGATGAGGGCGCCTCTCTTAAGTTAATTAATGGAAATCCATCTTTATCACCCATCTGACAATATTACTTGCTCTCTAAACTGGCATATCGCTGCCTTTGTACAAACAAGAACTATAGTAGCAGATCAGGGTCAGACAAAGAAGGATTTTTGTCAGAAAGCTGTCACAAGTATTGGGGTAGTATTCCACCCAACATTGGCATGAAGCGATCTTCCAATCATGCGTATAAGGGGAAACAGTGCACATTCCCCAATAAACCAGAAGTACAAGAATAAAACAAAGTTATTGCAAGTTATATTTGTAAGCCATGACTCATAAGAATATATATCTTAACATGATGATCTTCCACCAAAAGCGTTACTCTAAATATGAGATCTCTAACATAATCATCTCAAATTCACAATTATAATGTAGATGGGCTTTACCCTCTCATAGGTTGCACATATTCCCGTGTCGAGGGTTTAGCATTCTTGTTCTTGCAAATCTGAATAAGTTCAAAAAATTTCATGCATTATAACTAGGCATAAAGTCTCCACCAACAGTTTTATAGGAGAAGATTTCACACTTGGACACCTGGGATATCATCTGTTGCCGACAAGGTAATAAATCCAAAGTCCAAATGTGCCCCAGCTCCATATATTCCTTTGAAGGAATCAGAGACTAGACCTAAACAAAGAAATGAATTTCCACTGGATGAGGATAAAAATTTGCATGGTTTAATATAAAGTTTTTCGAAGTAAAATCTACCTTCATAGTGCAACAAGCGCAACGTCACAATAGGCTCACCGAGTATTTTTGGCTTGTCAAAAAAATCAGCCTCCAGATCAAGTGCTAGAGTAATGATCCTTGCAACTACTTTTGCCACATTTCAGAGTGTGCACATTTACAAATAAAAAAATTACCAAATTGACTACCATCGCTTTGTTTAAACCAATAAATTACACTTAATCTTGCCACATAGATCATCTAGGCATTACTCTTGGATCCAAAAGTCAAATGATTTAGAGTTGGAGACCCTATTGACTGAAATATCAGCCATCGCACTGTAAGCAATTAGACATTTGCGTTGAGGCTCTTGGTCAGTGTGATTAATGGTAAATCTTGACAGCTAAAAGTAATTGGTTCATATTGTAGTGTAGTAGCTTTGGAACGACACCCCACAAAATTGTTTAATTAGCCACTACAAATAACTAGAAGAGTTTTACTTTGGCCAACATAGGATAAGAGCCCAAGAGAGCATACTCAGTTCAAAAGTCAGAGGCAATTTAACTCCCATTGGGCCACCTTCAAAATTACAAGAACTTGGCAATATCTGATGCATATAGAAGGGGAAGATGGTGACTATCAGGTACTGAAAATGCCCAAAATACCCCATCACAGAAACAGAAGATCTCTGTATTATCTTTTACTTGGACGGAATAAAATTTACATCCTGGAACTAGCAAGAAAAATTAATGCCTATGGTTCTACATCATCTATAGTAAAAACTCACAATGGCTTGACAACCAAATTTTTCCATCGCCTGCATCCATCTTGGCAATATATCTAGTTAAAATACAATAATGAAACCAAAATAAGCATCCATGATCAACAACTGATTTAAGTTGGGCAGAAATTACATTAAACAGTAGTTTACCCTCAGAAGGCCAGGGTTTTGGTCCAAAATGAGTCTTCTGCGCACGAGGATCATCCTCTGGTACTTCCCCTCCTATGTTGTGTCCCTCCTTATAATCTCCTATAAAACGTCAATAAATTCATTACTACTCAAACAATCTTCAGAAGATGATAAGCAGATAGGTCATAACAAGTATCAGCCAAATCTCTGACTTGAGCTCATGGTCATGTGTTAGCAATTCAAACTCCTAATTCTGTGGCAGTTCTCTCCAAGAATACAACCGAAAACAGGAATAATAACTAATTGATCTTCCTTTTCTAGGAAATGCTACTCAACCACCACCTGATTACAGCCATCAAAATCACCAGCTATTCATCTATGTCCACTTTAAGCAGTAAAATCTTCAGCAGGATGATCAGACACAAACCATTTATCTGATTTGCAGGGTCGAGGACCTGATCGAACAGAGGGGTGTAGCCTCGATGCTTCTCGTTCCTCAACAGCTTCATCTTCTCGCTCAAAGGCAGACCGAAGAACCGCCTGCTCTGGACGAACACCTCCTCCATCAAGTCCTGGCTGGCTCCATGATTGATCACGTAGAAAAAGCCGGAATCCAAGCACGCCTGAGGCCAACGGATCGGATTCATCCGTCAGCGTCCCTCTCAACTCGGAAACCGTTTCCTCGGTTTCACGCAACGGAAATCGAACTGAAAATAGCGGAAAAAGGCGAGAAAATCGGAGACCTGTTTGAGCAGGGACACCAACCGTCGGTTATCGGCGCTCGAGAGGTCGATGAGGTCGAGAGTGGAAGCCGGAACTCCGGCGACGTCGACGGCGTTCGCGTCATCCATGCTCGCCGTCCCGTTCGCCTGACTGATTTCACGGTGATGATGACGACCGACGACGATCGAAGTCGGACGGGAGTTTGAGTTGCAGGGGCTGAGAAAAGAAGCGGAAAAACGACGGCGGGGAAGATCAAAGAACCAGCGAAGATATTCGGTGCGGCCATCAGTGACGTATTCGTTCCCGTCTTAATGCTTTCTACAAATTTTAAAGCATTTTTGGTGACGGATTATTCAATTCGATATAATCAATCATTTTTAAAAAAACATTTTTGAATTTGTTCAATTTTTACAAAGCAAACGGCTCCTAAAATTCGAAAAACCTAAATAATAATCAGATTTACATGCATGATTGTTCTTTTTAATTTACTCTTATTATATTTCATTTTTGAATGGCTAAGAAAATCATAGATTCTTGAAGAGCTATTCCATTTTCTATTACTCCTCGTAGTAACGCCTCATCTCAAATGGAGAGACTTTTGAACGATATGAACTCCATGAACCATATCAATCGCATTCTGCAAATCATATGAATTACTTGCATGCCCGTCAAAAGTACAAAAACCGCATGAGTTCCTATAGTCTAACTAATGCTCTATGTTACATGATGCAAGCAATAGTAGAGTGAGCCAATGCAAGTAGGGGTAAGCATCGAGACTAATTCCATTCGAGAATCGAATTAAATTAATCTAAACCGATCGATTTAAGGCCAATTTTAGGGAGAATTGATATAGTTCCCAGTTTCATGAACTTAGAACTTGTAAGGACTAGTAACAACATCTAGAGGGGGTGAATAGGTGTTTAAACAAAACATTGGCAAATATATGCGGAATAAAATAAAGTTTAGGGAAAGAGAATAAGAACACAAGATTTATAGTGGTTTGGCTTAAATCAAGCCTACGTCCACTCTCCCACTCTAACAGCCTTCTGCTGGATTCCACTATGCAATCAACAAGAGATTACAACTTTGAATGCAAACACTTAGTAGTAGATCACACTATCTCACTAAGTCACTCTTTTGATATTTCTCTCACAATCACAAACGTTTAAGCTCACCAAAGACAATAGTATGATCGAAGTTGCTCAAATTTTGAAATTATAAATTCTACGCTCCGTCTCTTACTTGCTCATTGGTCCTTGGTCTTCTTAAATACTCTTCCACTTCCAAACTAGCCATTGAACAGCATCTTGAGGATCGTCTTCCAATCTACCCATTGGACATATCTGAATCTAGAAGATTTGGTAGCCATTGAGTGACAAAAGTAGAATCCCAAATTGATTTTGATCGCTCATACAAACAGAATCTTAGTTTCCATAAGTAAAGGTTCTTCATATAGAAAATTCTTGTCTTCAAGATTTAATTGTCAATCAATTAGATTGAGTCAACCAAATCAATCTTGATATAGAATCCAAACCAGATCACTAGCCATTATACATTTGGGCTTGTGTTACGTTCTATCGAGTTCAGCATGGAATCTGTCTTCTGGTTCTTCCAAGTATAGACTATCCTTTCCATATTCTATCATCTGCATAGTCTATTTACTCAATCAATCAACACGTTAGTAGCCTTTGATTTATTTTGTCATCTTCAAAACATCATAAGAGATTTACTTAACAAAACCAACCTAGGACTGGCTCGATTCCCAGTTCTAAGGCCAAAACCACTAGTCCTACTAGAGAATTGATCTAAGCTTTTTAGGTTGAACCGAATCATGGTCTCCATTGTGAATAAACAATAACATAATTATTTCATCAAATATGTTACTAGGTGAAAAGGTGCAACTCTTACATTTTATTATAAAAAATTTGATCTTTAACACAAAAAAGAAGAGTAATTCCCAAATAGATTTGGAAACCAGCAAAATCAGGAAGCAACAATGCCAAAAATGACCCATTCAATTCCCAGTCTCGAAAAAAAAAAAAATCCCAGTCTCGAAAATTCGAAATCGAGAATCAACCCACTCAACAACCAATCATCTTGCGTAATCGAGAATCAAACCACTCACGAGATGGATATCTAATTTCTAATCGAGAATCAACCCACTCAACAACCAATCATCCCTAGATACAAGATTGTCAAAATTTCCAATGTAACGGGCGGAACAATGAATGTCATGTGATCTGTTTCCACTACATATTTCCATTTTAATCTCTTGCATAATCAATTAACTGTTTAAAATACAAGAAAGCTAGAAGAGTATAATTAATTTGGTAACTGCTAATTTAACTGTCTATCTCACTGTCTTGGGAGATTTTCCACCTTCATTGAGAACAAAGAGCTAAAGAGATAGCCAGGTTCTTGTCGGAAGTTCTGTTTCCAGTGCTTGCTTCTCTGTTTTTACGTAGCGGAAGCGTCAGCTAGTCAAGCATCACAGGAGGACTTCGAGAAGGGACTGATCTAATCCACCCTTGAGAAAGATCAGAAAGATTTCTTCGAAAGTAGCAGCCAGCTCAGTCTCTGCCCTTGCTAATGCTACTCCTAGTCCCACCCACACGGACATGCTTGCTCTCTCCTCGTCTTAGCCCGTTATATTTTCAATCCTTCGTAGGCTTAGCGACACGCCTACCTCATCCAAAAAATCTTGCTAAATATGCCAAAAGTTGCATGTACAGTCCAATCCGCTGAAACTATCGTCAAAAAGCAACTGTCCATCCGTTGAATCACAGGAAAGTCGGCGCCAAGAAATATGCATGGCGTCTCCATTTCATTTCATTTCTTAAAGAGTTGCATGTACAAACTGCTAATTTAGGAGCCAATTCATGAAGGCAAGAAGACCAAAGTAAGGCTGAAGCCGCTGAACTATTACTTCCATGCATAAACATAAGCAGATTATTAGTTGTGTATGCATAAGTATGTACACGCGTTTACCCCATTCGATGCTCTTCTCTAAGCTTATCATGCACTTGTTTACGAGCTCTCGAAGTGTACCCCCTACTTCTGGCAAGTGCTGGTTGACAGGCTCCAGCTCCTCACAGGCAAACTCTAAACTCCATCCTTTCTGTATACATCTAAATCAGAATGAGTATCGCCGTATCTTTGGGCCAAGTAGGTCTGACATAAGATGGGAGGAAACCTGCACGTGGATCAATTTTGAAGAAATTTAGTATAGGATCCGATGCTGCTGGTGTAAATTTGCTAATTTGCACCATGTCTAACAACTATTGGAGTCACGATCAAAAAACCAAAAAGTTAATTACTGGAGTAGCTATGATAAATACAACGCCAAGATCCCCACGCGAAATGGTTCAAACACAATGCGAGCACGCAATCGATCTTATCAATTGATCAAATCAAGGACAGGTCAATGCCTAGTTTCCGTATAAACATTTTTCTTCATGAAAATGGAGTTAAAACTTAGATGTAGTCCTCTTAACATAAACGAAAAGTCCAAGCACAAGCATACGAATTTGGATGATCCTTGGTAATGCAATATCTACTTCGACAATCACGTACAGAGCAGAGCATTGACACTCAAACAAAATGCATAAAGTCCGTCATTTGAATCAAGGAGGAGAAGAACTAGATCTTAGGGCCGAGATTTGACAACATGGGAAATACAATAGCGACATCTTGATGATATATAGGAAAGAAACTAATTTACGGAAGACAGCTTACTTGGGAGGATTTTCCTCTGACATACATGTAGGCAAGCACTCAACGAGACACTCGTGGTTAGGCTCCAGGAAGAAAGCAATCTGCATTCCGTGAGAAAATGAGCATAAATAGGACTTTTAACAGAGATTTTAGCCAAAAAAACTCATCAAGAAAAGAGAAGGTAATGGACGAAAAATGCTAACAAGGGAATGAAAACAATTAGACTTTTTTTGCAGAAATAAATGTGCATTATTCCTGAAGATAGTTTCGAGTTGAGAGGATTTTCCTAAGGGTTTAATCACATGCTCGACTGACTTGCCACTAGAACGTGATCTCACACCTAGGACCACTTTTAATCAGCCTACAACTATCCTAGATTGGCTTCAATTATACACTGTTCTTCCTATTAACCAACCAATCGGACTTTTTTCAACAGACTCGATAAAGCTTCAAAATTCTCTTAATGGCTTTTGCCAAATTTTCCAAAAGATGACGTGAGAGAGAGAGAGAGAGAGAGAGAGGGCCATACAGAATACCGTTCTTGACCATTCCCTATAACTTGATGGAGCGTGGACCTGATTGCAAAAGCCAAAAATATATAAAGATTAGTATAAATTTGACAAAAAGAAGCAAAAAAGCAGCAAGTCAAATTCTTAAAAAAAGAATAGAGAATGAACTTGCTAATTATGAAGAACTGCAGGACACCTATACAGCTCATTTCCTATATCACTAAACACGTTCTCAAGCATGACGACCGTGCATGTTAAGCCTTATCTGTGGTCAGCAATCGAAGAACACATACAAGGAATAGTATCAAAAAATTGACCAATAAGAGCAATAAAAACAAAAACACTAGGATAATTCTTATATGGTGTATCATTCATAAAGTGGACTCTGTGTAGAAAGTAATGCAGGTCATCAACATAGCATTCCATTTCAACAACTGTGTTTAACTTGGACTTTTTTCCCAAGACAACTCAGCCAGTAATTAGGCAATGTCAAGAGTAGATGCTATTGCACTACTAATGGGCTACTAATATCAACAAGAGCCAAGAGGGTACAACTGAAGATATTCTGGTAGAGTTTGGGACTGGTTACTAATCTATAGTAGCTTGCTTTAGAAAATCTCCAATCTTCATATTCAAGCTTTCCCCATGCCAATTTATTTGAATAGACTTCTATTAAAGCATATTACCTGAAAATACAATTGCTCCATCGTTCTAGCATATCACCAAGATTCACTATGAACGCTCTGTACCAAATAGCCATGGAAAGAATGTTAGATTTTAGATTTCAGGATTGTTGTGAGATTGTTATGTTCTGTCAAAAAGTTATGCGGAATAAAAAACATGCTTGAGCAATGACATATTCTCTTCCAAAATTTTTCCCTCTCAAACTTCTTGCAACTGGACATATGTCGTAAGACATGTTCTAATAATTGGACCAGCAAATGATTTATTAAGAAAGAATGGTGGAAAACCACCATGTGAGTGTGTGCAACGGTGTTTGAGAGAGAGAGAGAGAGAGAGAGAGAGAGAGGGAGAGGGAGAGAGAGGGAGAGAGTGGGAGGGTCATCATCAAAAGGATTGAACTAATCAAAGTTATGATGAATACTTATACAGATGCAAATCGCAGATATGAAAGGAGAAGTGGATGAGGGCGAGGGCACCTCTCTAAATTTCTAAGTTGGAACCAATTTTTATCACCCATCTGACAATAATACTTTCTCTCTAAACTGGCATATCATTGCCTTTGTACGAACAAGAACTATAGTAGCAGATCAGGGTCAGACAAACAACGATGTTTGTCAGAAAGTTGTGACTAGTCCAGGGGTAGTATTCCACTCAACACCAGCATGAAGTAATCTTCCAATCATGCGTATAAGGGGAAAATGTTATCATTTACATGCTCCAATAAATCAAAAAAGTACAAGATTAAATCAAAGTTAGTCCAAGTTAAATTTGTAATCCACAAATCACTAGAATGTAAATCCTAACACAATGGCTTCTACCAAAAGTGTTCAAGTTAGTTTAAATATGAGATCTCGAACATCTTCCTCTCAAGTTCTGTTGGGCTTTACCCTTTCAAAGGTTGCACATATTCCCATGCCTGAGGTTTAGCATCCTTGTTCTTGCAAATCTGAATAAGTTTAAAAAGTTTCCTGCATTATAACCATGCATAGAGTCTGCACCAACAGTTTTATAGGAGAATATTTCATACTTGGAGACCCGGCACATCATCTGTTGCCAACAAGGTAAGAAACCCAAAGTCCGAATGTGCCCCAGCTCCATATATCCCTTTAGAGGGATCAGAGATTAGACCTAAAGGAATATCAACTGGATGAGAAGAAAGAATTGTCAGTCTTTTTGTAGTTCACTGAAGTAAAATCTACCTTCATAATGCAACAAGCGCAAGATCGGAGTAGGCTTGCCGAGTATTTCTGGCTTGCCAAAAAATCAGCCTCCAGATCAAGTGCTAGATTTTGCTACTTTGCCAAAAAAAAAATTACAAGATTAACCTCACAGATCAAGTGCTCGCCACATAGATCAATGATCCTTGCAACTACTTTGGGACTACAATATCAGCCCTACATTTCACTGATGAGCTTGGTTATATTTACAAATCAAAAAAATTATTTTATCCAAGTCAAATTGTTAAATCAGCAGTTACAAATAACTTGAAGAGATTTACACTTTGGCCAACATAGGATAAGAGCCCAAGAGAGCATAAGCAGTTTGGCAGTCAGGGGCAATTTAACCCCCCTGGGGCATTAAAAGAACTTGGCACAATTTGATGCAAGTGGAAGGGGAAGATGGTGACTATTGGGGTACTGGAAAAGCCCCAAATTTCCCGTAAGAGAAACAGAACATCTCCATATTATCTTTTACTCAGATGGAATAATCTTTCGCATCTTGCAACTCACAATAAAATTTAATGTCCATAGATCTTTATCATCTATAGCAAAAACTCACAATGCCTGACTATGAAATATCTCCATCGTCTGCCTCCATCTTGGCAATATCTCTAGTAAAAACACAACAGTGAAACCAAAATAAGTACATTTCACCAGCAACAGTTTGAAGTTGCACAGATATCATATTAAGCAACTGGTTACCCTCAGAAGGCCAGAGATTTGGTCCAAAATGAGGCTTCTGCACATCAGGATCATCCTCTGGGACTTCCGTTCCTATATAGTATCCCTCCTTATAATCTCCTATATAATGTCAATGAAATCATTACTACTAGACCCAATCTTCAGAAAATGATAACCATATACATACTAACAAGTTTCATCTAAATCCTCGTTGTATTGTTCATGGTTTCATGTTAGCACTTCAAACAACTCGCTCCTATTTATGTGTCAGCTCTGATGAACTATCCTCACTCCTCCCAGAATATAATTACAACCAGGAATAATAACTAACTAATTGCATCTTCCTTTTCTAAGAGTTGCTACTCAACCACCAGCCACCAGCTGATTACAGGAAGCTATCAGAATCACCAGCTATTCATCTAAATCAGCAATAAGCAGAAAAGACCTTCAGTAATCTGACACCGAAAAACGGAACAAATTGATTCGTCAGACACGAACCCTGAATCTGATTCGCAGCATCGAGGACCTCGTCGAACAGAGGAGTATAGCCACGGTACTTCTCGTTCCTCAACAACTTCATCTTCTCACCAAAGGCAAGCCGAAGAACCGCCTGCTCTGGGCGAAGACCTCCTCCATCAAGTCCTGGCCAATTCCGTGATTGATCACGTAGAAAAAGCCAGAATCCAAGCACGCCTGAGGCCAGCGGATCGGATTCATCCGTCAGCGTCGTCACGAATCAAAAAACCTTAGATTCCTCGGTTTCGGCACCGGAAATCGAATTGGAATATCAGAAAAACTCGAGAGAATCGAAGACCTGTTTGAGCAGGGACACCGACTGTCGAATATCGGAACTCGAGAGATCGATGCGGTTGAGAGCCGAGGTCGGAACTCCGGCGGCTTCGACGGCGTTCGCGTCGTCCATGCTCGCCGACGCCACTCCGCCTGGCAGGCCGTTGTTCGCTTGCTGAGATCGCCGTCCGTTCACCCGTCTGATTTCGCAGCGATGACGACGACGACTGACGATGATCGAAGGAGGACGGAACTCTGACTGAGTTGCTGGTAGGTGATGGAGGGAGAAGGGGAGGGTTGAAAAGAAGAAGAAAACGACGGCGTCTATGACTCAAAAAAGGACAGCGAAGATATTTGGCGCGACATTATCGTTTTGACAACAAGTCACGTGACTTCCTCGTCGCACATTTTAATGCTTTTCTGTAAATTTCAAAGCATTTTTTCGTCTACCATCTTATGTATGGTGTTAGCAAATTAGTATGTGGAGTTTCTCAGAGGCATTTGTCGAATCAGTGAAGTTGACCGTTTTGACATTTTGAACACCGTGCTTTATCGATCTCACTGCGCCATCAACATCCGAAAAGCACATCTCCACATGTGCTCGTGGGTGTAACCATTGAATGGATAGGCCGAATCAAGTTAAGACGGATTTTAAGATGGGTCAAAAATGGCCCAATCTAAATTGATTTATTTCTGTATAATATAAATCTAGTGATCTTTACTCAATTCGATTTATATTATCAAAACACTTAAACCAATTTAGAAAAACTCAAATCCAAAACTAATAAGAAAGACAAAGAAGTGGAAGACGCAGATCGAGTAAAGGGTGAGAGAGAGTGTAAGAAAGTCATAGAGATGTATTGAGTTTAAATAAACCATGAACCCATCTAATACCAATATTATTTTGAATTTTATTATTGTAAATTAATTTATAACACATTTCCTAAATATAATTGACTTATATAACAACTTAACCAATCAACTATCAATTAAGAAATAGGCTTATGACCCATTTGGATAAATCTACCCGGGGCTAGCAAGGGCTTGTGTCTCAAATGAGGAGATATTCGAATTATACTAACTCAATGAGCTGCATCGATTATACTCCATGAATCATATGAATTGCTTGCATGCTCATCGAGAGCACAGAAGCAACATTAATTCCTACACTTTCTTCGACGCTCTACATTATAAAATACAAACAACAATGAAACGAGCTGATACAAGAATGCCATCGCGATTTCGACCTTAATGGGAGGAACAATAGACGTCATTGCATCCGTCCCATACCATGTATTTCCATCTCAATCTCTTGAATAAATCAATTAAGTGATGGTAAAAGAGGGTAATCAATTAGCTAGCTTTGCTAATCGAACTCACTTTTGGTGTTGGTTCTTGGGGGGATTTTGCACCTACATAGAGGACGAGCTGTAGAGAGAGAGCCAAGTCGCTAAGCAAGTCGAATGGTAGACATGACCACAGCAGCGCACCTGTTTGGCCTCCCCGCCACTCTCGAGATCGCCGAAGCCTTCCATGCACGCCGCACGAGCACCAGCCCACGCCACCGCGACCCCGCGAACCGTTTCCATCACCGGGACTGCCACTTCCGACCTCGCCTTCTGATGGCAAAAGCATCGATGATTCATCGGAGTCAGAGCTTCGTCGAGGTCAAATATGAGGTCGATCGGTTAATCTGGTTTTGTCATCAGCTCCGAAGTAACGGTGGCCATGAGAGAGAGGGGGAGGTTTTGATTTTGAAGGAAATATGGTTGTCAAATAGTAATTTCTTGGTCCCCTTGGGAACTCATGGAGCTAAGGGAAATGATCCTCGTTCAATGTCCGGCCATCTTTTTATTTGGTATGGTTTTGGACTCGATTGCTTACGAGCTTTCGATGGATGCCGCCCATCACCTACATGAAAAGTAACTAAAAATAAATATGCATAATATCCAAGTTTATGACATGCCAATCGAAATGTTATTCAATAAATTTTTCATTATTAATGGAGAATGTATGATGTAACTCATTTTGTTGCATAACCCATCTCCATCACCATGGATATAAGAATTATAATTTGAAAATTCATTCAACTGTCCTATTCAATGGTGATGGATGGAACTGTATAATGAAAGATTGGTTAGGGCATGTATGCTAAGTTCCCCCTTTTATTGTGACAAGTGGTATCCAAATCTTTCGGATCGTCCGGACATTGATTCCACTTTTAGGAATTGGAAATCGGACCAATACTTCTAAAAGTCAAACCTAACTAGCCAATTCAAACCAAACGGTCCATTTTGCACGGTGGACAAAATTCACTACACATCCTCAAATTTCATATAAAACCAGCTATGCAAATCCCAAATATCCCATTGCCCAAGTCAAGTCCACCTCTCCAGACAATCTTTAATTTTTACTTTTGTGAGTGCTCGCGCAATTACGCTTGAAATCAAGACCGCAAGAAAATGAGCAAATTTTGTTGCCATCTAAGTCAACATTTGTTGGTTCCATCTAATGTCTTTAATTCCCTTAGTAAAATAACCCAATATGAACTTGCATGTGTTCCGAACTTACCCAAACGAGTAGACATGTACAAACCACGGGTGCTTTAGTGTGCTTTGGTTGGTTGTTCTTTTAGATTCTTCGATCATATTAGAGACACCTTGTCTCGAAAAGCCTAGAAAGAAGAGAAAAAACGCAACAAAGACTATCCTCCTAATTCTTCCAATCGAACCCAAACTTGATTGTTAATCCTTAACACCCTCACCAAATTGTTTGTACGACCAAAATCCCTAGCAAACATAATCGGTTCCGTGGTAAATCCCTTTGCTTAAAGCTCTAGCAAAAGTAACTTTCGCAGATGCGGTTGCCAAGGGGCAAGGGCCCATGAATGGGATACAAGAGACCTTCGTAGTGCAACATCTGAGTATAATATTCAAACAAAAGGAGCATTTGTTTTATTGTACACTTTATAATAAAGAAAAATGATTAATTTTCATTTGTTTTATGATTTATAAAAATTGATAATTCATAGAAAATATTTTCCGTTATTCAAATACAGAAAATTCGAAAAATATTACTTCAAAAATAGCTTTTCTTCACATAGACGGACTCGAAAAAACAGATATATAGAAGGGTAGGACGGGGATTTTGAACGAATGGCAAGGGTGGAATTTGGAAAACTGCAGAATTTAAAAGCCCTTCGATTTCAACGCTCTGCCAAACATTCATATCGAAAACAGAGGGCACTTGACATGATCACCACCTAATAAAGGGCTTTGCTGCGTGGCATCAAATGGAGAAGAGCGAGAGAGACCTTTGCCGTACTTTGACATGATGACTGCCTAATAAAAGGCTCGTCACGTGGCATTCTAGAGAGATTGTGTCGGGGATATTTACACACATTGCAAGCGAACTGAGTGACTACGACTTATCGACATGCCATACGGCTTTTGCTCTTTGGACAAACGAGAAACGAAAGTGATTTGGACTGTTTATATGCCCGGTCCGGTAGGCTTCTAAATCTTTAAGAAGTACATCGAATGCAAAGATTATGTATGTTGCATTCCTGCATATACTCCTAAGCATGATCCTCTAGTGGAAAGAGCGAACTGATGTAGCATATGTAGGCACGTATACCCCTTCACAGTGGTACACAGTCAGTATTTGATTGTGAAGTATATAGTTCATAAATATAAGACAAATATTAGCCTCTTCAAGTTGTAAATGGCATGCACTTTGGTAGTGTTTTTTAAAATCTTTTTTGATTCAAATGTGAGAAAGGAGAAGGAGAATAAGAAAAGATATTAAGAAGTAATGCTGTCAATATCAAGATTATTTTACTAAATTGATTCGGATGTGACAGCATGTAATTGGGTCTTTAAATAAGTGAGTGCCGTTTGACATCCAAAAATTTTGTTGCGTCACTTACTAAGCCAATTTAGTAAACTCATCCTGCCCTCTTAAATATGGCAACGTGTAATGTATATAGAATATGAGAATTTGGAGTCTTAGCACTATTGATGTGATGTTGAGTGGACCTATCTGGTACTTTTTTTTTGTCAACCCAAATCAAACTCTACTGTGATGTTTATAGGTGAACTGTTTTAGGTTCCATTGCTCATCAAAACAAGTTCTTTAATTTTTGAAACTCAAAACGTATCATGTATACTCAAGAATCTCGAACTTATCATGTCAAATGTGTCAATATCGGTTTCAAGGTGCACTCAAATTCTACATATACCCTTAATTGAATAATTATGGTGAATCATCACTTCTAACTTCAATCTACTGATAATAACTCATATTTAGACATAAAGATTATCGGATATTAATAAACTTAAAGTCTCGTTCATGTATATCACCAGAAAATGGAAGCTCAAACTAGTAATTTTAAATTACACACATCATTGGACACCATGAAATGGTGCAAGATCCCGTGAAGACATAAAATAATAAAAATACAAAGACTTTTTTCAAGTTCTTGGTAGATCGGGAATCTACTCACCAAAACACGTTCTCCAATTCTTGAAACTTGAAATATGTCATGCACATCCTAAAATTTGGAATGGGACTAGTTTATATTAGTTCTATTCTTAGGTTTTCAGTCCTTCCCTGAAAAATGCCCACCCCAACCAATATTCCTTCCTTTGTATCATAATATCCAAGGAAATGAATACTTGTCTTCCCTAAACGATGCCCACCCTACCTCAACCGATGTCCCTTCTGATTGCTCCTAGAACCAATCACTTTTTTTTTTACTAATTGATGCTATATATTATGAAGAAACAGATAAGTAAATAAATAAACGCCGATTGCTTTTATTTCTTTAAGATATAACTATATGTAATTGATCTGGTCTGATTTCTCTTTGAAATCGGGAATTGGACCATCAAGATACAAGTTTCACTTCTAGGAACCGAAAATCGGATTGACGCTCCTAAAAATAAGACCCGATTGGCCGATTTGATTCAATTTAATTTGAGCAGTCTATTTTACATACCCCCGGCTAAGAGTGGACAAAATTCACTACGCATCCTCCAGTTTCACGTAAAACCAGCTACGCAAATCCCAAATATTCCATTTCCCGAGTCAAGTCCACCTCTCTGAACTATCTCTAAAGGTGCACTCCTCCTTATCGATCTAGTACATTCTCGGTTTTTTCTCCTGAAGTGCTCCCAATTACGCTTGAACCCAGACTCCACCAAAACGAGCGAATTATGTCGCCATCGAAGTCGACACTTGTTGGTTCCATCTAATATCTTTTAAGTCCCTTAATAAAATAACCCAATGTGCGCGTACCTATAAGCAAATTCTACTACAAAACTTCTTTTTTCCCGCGTGCATTCCGAACCTAGTAAAACGAATATACATGTACAAACCACGGGTGCTCTAGTATGCTTTGGTCGGTTGTTTTTTTGTACAGTTTTCTATCGTACTAGAGACACCCTGTCTCAAAAAACCTGAAAAAAAAAAAAAAAGATGAAGGAAAAAAACACTGTAACGAGGACTGTCCTCCTATCTTTCCGATCGAACCCAAACTCGATAGTAAATCCCCGCCAAATTATACGGGCAAAATCCCTAATAAATCCCTTGCTTGAAGCTCTAGCAAAAGCGCCTTTCGCAGACGCGGGTGTCGAGAGCCCGTGAATAGGACACAAGGGACCTTCGTGATGCAACGTCTGAATGTAATGTTCAAATAAAAGGTGCGGTTGTTTTATTACAAACTTTATAATAAAGAAAATTTTACTAATTGTCATTTTTTTTATGATTTATAAAAATAATTTCCGTTCTCATTAGAAAGGAAAGTAGTTTTTCTCATCTAAATTTATTTGTTTTTAATTCATAAAAAAATGCTTTTCATCATTTAAATATTGAAAAGTCGAAAAATTTTGAAAACAATTTTTCTTCGAATAGACGGACTAAAATAATATATATAAAAGGGTAGTACAGGGATTTTGAACGAATGGCAAGGGTGGATTCTGGAAAATTGCCGGATTTGAAACCCCTTCGATTACGACGCCCTGCCAAACATTCAAATCTAAAACTGAAGGCACTCGATATGATCACTGCCTAATAAATTGGCTTGCTGCGTGGCATCAAACGGAGAGAGCGAGAGGAGAGAGAGACCTTTTTTTTCCGTATTCTGGCATGATGACAGCCTAAGAAAAGGCCGGTCACGTGGCATTCTAGAGAGATCGCGTCCGGGATATATATCGGAATCGTAACTGAATCGAGCGATTACGACTTATCAACTCACGTACGACATTTACTCTTCGAGCCATCGGAGAAATGAAAATGATTCAGACCATTTTTACATGCTCGGTTTGGCATGCACCTAGGCATCATCCTCCCGTGAAAATAGTAAACTAACGTAGCATTTGCACGTGGACATAACCCTTCACAATGATATACATAATAATGACAATAATTTGCATCTTCAAGTTATAAATGACACGCACTCTCCCAATAGGAGGACAATAAGAAAGAAATATTTGGAAATAATATCGATAATCTATTATACATATTTTAAAGTTTGAAATTGGACCGAATTCTAACCGGTCTGATTTTTCAGATTTTCGATTCTTCCCGAGACATGCCCGCTCCTACCGATGTTCCTTCCTTTGTATGATACTCGTGGAAACCAATCTCTCGTCGGTGGATATGTGTCCACAAATAGCGTGGGGCCCCCCCCCTGTGGTCGACCTGTAGGCTGTAAATAGGCCCCTCGCTAGTCAGCTGTAAGCCGTCCGATCCAAATCCGAATCTGAAGAGGTGTCTCATCGGCGTTCGCCTCACACGTGGCCGGTCCCGAGAATGCTCTGCCGGGTGAAAAGATATCGCCTGACGTGAGCCCTAGTGACACGTGGACTCCGACAGAATAGGTAATGAAAGGTCAGTTTCAAGCCTTAGCTGGAAAAGTAAAATTCATCGAAGCTCCTAGTAATTTTTTTTCCAAACGTAGGGTTACGAATTGAAAAAAGGAAAATCTCATTTGATATCAATTTCTAAGGTCGGCATAGCTGATTGCGAAGATTTCTACCTCGGGAATAGAAAATTATCAATTTAAATATCATCACTTCCGTATAGATTACTTTGAATTAGAGTCATCTACTCATATTAAAAGTTTAATCGAATCAGTCTATGAAGTTTATTGATCGTTTCGTAAATCTCAATACAACAAAATATCTATATTAGCGACCTTGAATTAAAAAAAAAAACCACTTTTATATTGTTTTGCTTGCATTGATTGATTTTCTTTTAATGGTCCGAATAAGATCTTAGTTGAAAGGGATAGGAAAAGATAACGATAGATAAGATTGAGATTCTAGAGCTAGGTTATCCATACAAAATTAAATACAAATGAATAAATGATTAGTAACATCAACCGATAGTGAGATAACTTCCGGATTTTTTCGCTGGGGTTGCCTTTAAGAGAATCGGGCGTGTGACGTGATGTGATTTGTCATGATGAATTAGTTCATTATCAACAAGTGAAGTAACGATGAACGAGATATAAATGATGATCGATAAAGTCACAGGTCCATGTAAACATAAGGCGAAGAGAGACGCACGTGCGCATAAGATGTTTGCATATAATTATTCCATGTCTATGTGTAATTTTTCGCATGATTTCATGAATCAATTTTGATCCATCAATCTATCACTTGAATGGGTATCTTCATGGCAAAAATTAAGCTTCATTGCAAACCAAACATCGTTATAAGTGCACCATCAAATTGAATGAATCATATGCAGAAAAACAAAACCGACCAGTGAGCATGGAACATGTCATTTGATTCCTCACCCCTTTCATACCTTGGCAAGGTGTCCTGAGATAGATGGGCAATTTAATGTCGTGTGATTAGGGATGGAAAAAAAAAAAAACATCTGACGTGGCCATTCAAGGAAGTTTCCTTTGCGGCGAGACTTTAGACAACAAATACCGTCGTTTTAGCGAAAGGTCCCCATCAAGAGGTCAAATTCTACCTAATGCGCGGGCCCCAGTCGGGACACTTAACTCGCCACGTAGCCGTCTAGGATGGTGCACCTGTCGCGGTGGGTGGGGCCCCCGCCGAAAGTTCCTACCGATGATTTTCAGATTCCTCGTGATCCGGTGTGGGCTAGCGTAGGCAAAGGCATCACGTTAGCCCGTCGAACGCTCTCTCTGTTTTTTTTTTTTGGCTATTTAGTTTAGAAAAATAAGCTTGTAATTATCATTCAGATGAACAGAATTCTCATATTTTTTTTTTTGAAGAAATTGAACTTGATATTCAAAGATGAGTTTGTGATTGATCACTTCAAAAATTTAAATTATCACATGAGACGGGGTGTATTTTTATGTGGTTGTAACAAGTTTTGCGAGTAAATAATATGAAATTGATTTTTTCATCTCTTCTCATGTACAAATTCGACGAAAAGCGACTTGCAAAGCTCAATAACAACGAAAACTTGGCGATTTATCAAGGGTTCGATTTTTTTCTGATTTATTGATGCGAGAATCCACAAATACATAAAATTGTGATTTTTTACAATCATATCTATTATGAGGTGTCTTTTATAATCTGGGGGCACGGCGCGTGAGGGTCCTGCTATCTGCAAGTCTCGTAGACGGACCACTAAATATTAAAAAATGATATTCATATGGTTCCTACCCATGAGATATTATGATAAGCAATTAGCAATTTGCACGCATAAAAAATAGCGTTGACTCGCAGGAGTGCCTCACGGAAAAAGTGCCTGTCCACATTTAAGTTTATTTGAATTTCGAAAGCATAAGTCGAACTTGTAGCATATGACGACAGGTCAAATTGAAAAACGATTTATTCTTTTGAAAAAAAAAAAAAGCAACGTTAGATGTATGACAGATTATCTACAAAATTATTATTCTTAACAATACGACGGACTGTAAATAACCATTTAAATAAATCGAGTTGTATTTAATCTCCCAATAAGTGTTTGTAACGTAATTTAATAAATTAGACTTATTATACTTAGCATCATCCTATTAAAAGAGCCAGAAACTAAAATTAGGGATAGATTATGTGTATGCTACATAGACATCAAAGTAGGCCATATTAAAATTTTAGCCAGAGGGCTGGAATTACCGTCTTCAACATTTCTCATTTAAGTTATATTAGCTATCGAAGCGCATGTACGATTATTTTATGTGCAATATCACAATGAATTAATAATCACATTAATAGCTTCGCATGGAGGAATAGAGTTATTTTAATTGTAACACCATACAGATTTTAATTTAGAAAGCAAACTTTCGGTGAACACGTCGTGATTATCTTTATAAAAAAAAATTAGAAAGAGAAAAGTGAGAGAATGATGAAATTGGATGTGGCCCCGTAAAGTCAATTAAGGAACTCCACAGCATAGCTTTTAGGGGAAATTAGATATGCTACCCCTCTTTTTGCCTATCAATTTTATTGGTCAATTTTCACTTTTATCGCTTTCATGATCAAATGCATCACGCTGTGCGGAGGACACGTATATGACACTTTTGATTTTAATATATAGGCGGACATCTGGAGAATTTTATTTTATTTTTATTACTCCGTCTTTCCACGGCGCACCAGTGTCAGTCGCCTCTTTTTCCTTTTCCCTTTTTTCCCTTTTTCCGCAAAGAAGCGCCTTATAAACGTGGGGTTCGATTTTTTATTTAAAAAATAGTTTCGGGTTCGCTCAGATAAAAAAAATGGTTTTTTCCGCTGCCTCGAAACTTGAATTCAACGCCTTTTCTTTTATTTTAAGCCCGAAAAAAATAATTAAAGAAAAAAGAGCCTCCGAGCAAGCCGCGTCGAGAATAAAAAATAAAAAAATGGAAAAAAAAGCCGGCCATTTATGACGCACCGTACCGATCACCCGGACACGTCATGCGCGGGCAACCCGAGCGCACAGGCTCCCGTCGACGTCGCGAAGCACCCGATCCCCCGCCCTCCCTTCCCCGCGCGACCCGCAGAGACGGTGAAAGGACACGTGGCGGTGGAGCGGGAAAAGGGAACTGAATACGACTCCCAATGACGCCCTCATTCCTCTCTGCGGATGCGTGTGTCGTCCGACTCATATCCTCCAACACGTGTCGCCATCCTATATGCTCCCCCTCCCTTCTTCTATCCATCTCCTCGCCCTCTCTCTCTCTCTCTCCTCCTCCCTTTCTCTCTCTATAGGTTTTCCTCCGGTTGATGAGAGAGAACTAGCGCGGAGAGGAGAGAGGGATCCGGCCGTTCGGATTATATAGCGGAGCTAATGAAGCAGCCCGAAGAGGAGGAGCAGCTCGAGAGCTTCGACTCGGAGAGCTCCGGCGCGCTGTCGATACTGACCATCACAGAAGATCCCACGAGCACCAGCAGCTCCGGCGACCTCTGCTCCTCGAGCGGCCCCGGGAGCACCGGCAGCAGCAGCAGCGGCGGGAGCTCCGGCGAGATCCCGGCGTGCGCGGAGGAGGCGGCGGCACCGAGCCTGCTACCGGCGGAGCCAGCTCGGCCGAGGGAGGAGGGGCTGGCGGAGGCGACGGAGGCGGACGCCGCGGCGGCGGCGGCGGCGGGGAAGCGGAAGTGCGTGGGGAGGAGCAACAGGGGAGTGGCGTGGGGGTCCACCTCGATCATCGGGCGGCGGAAGGAGATGGAGGACGCCGTCGCCGTGGTGCCGGGGTTCATGTCCCGCGCGTGCGACCACGTGGGGGGCTGCTCGGCTCCCGGCTCGAGGACCTCCGGCGAGATCTCGCCCGTCCACTTCTTCGGCGTGTACGACGGCCACGGCGGCGCTCAGGTAAACTCCCGCTCGCGAACCGAGCGCATCTCCCCCGCGTTCATCATGTTTAAATTGCCTTTTTAATCCATTAACGCCGGCAATTAGGCCCGGAACTAATCTAAACCGATGGATATCTCACAATGCACGGCCATCCCAGTATTTTGGAAAAATCGGAATTAATATCATTATCTTCCTAATTTATTTCCATATCATGCAGTATTTCCATTCGAGTCAGCCCAGTTCAGTTTAATTTATCCTCCTCCCAATATAATTTAAAATTTCTCGGCCGGATCCTAGATTGGCACCTTTAAAAATTTTTTATTAGGCAAAACGAAAAAAAGCGTAATTTTTTTTTTCACTTTTACCGACATTTTAAGTGATCTTTATTTTTTTAAAAGACATTGTTTTTTTCTATTGAATGACCTTGGGGGTTGAGCAATAATGAAATCCTGATGGAAGCCGGGAGCCACTTGTCGATCGCGGAGTGGTGTGTGCGTCGCAGCTTTCCCCCGTGCTTTTTCGAGAGCCCGGGACACGCGTCTCCGCTCAGGCCGCGACAGGCTTTCCATCTCCTATTGAAATCCTGGGGCCGCGGGGGAGGCATCGTGGCCGTCCACGTAGCCCGGGCCTCTCCGGGCAGATAGGAACGTGGAGCACGAGGAGGGTGAACGATCCAAGGGAGGCGATCGCATCGCTTGGTTTATCTTAATCCTTCCTAATCTTAGATCATCCTTAGGAATTCCAAATTTGATTTTGGAAGCGGAAGCCAACGGAAGGATGAAGATGATAATTTTATCGTCTAGTTTGTCCTAATTAAATTCCGGGTCGGACAGAAACTGGGGACGGACCCTGGCGTTTGCGTTTGCTGCCACGTGTGGCATTAGAGAGACAGGTGGTCCCCTAGGCGCTTTTATGGCGAGCATAGCTTGTCGCAGCGTGTTCTCATGATCGGGTTTTCCATGTGGTCGCGTCCAGTTGGATCTTTTTCGTGAGGTGGGGACCCCGGAAACAAGGCCCAAAGGTGGATTCACTGTTTAAAGTTCGCTTTTTTATCTTTGCCTTTTCTACATGGAAAGCTCACGGTTATTCGAGTTCGGTGTAGAGGATTTCCAAGCGGGGGATTGTTTGCGCCTTGTCTAAGAAATTTGTTCCGACCCGATACGATCAGATCACGGCTGCCGATCATTCGAGACCCACACGTGTGCCGAGTTTCGGCAAGAATTTGCCTAGAGCGCTGAACGTGTGTTACGTGATGACTTCTTGATGAATTAAGTAGTCAGGATTTGAATGGTTCCCAATGCTGCTCTAGTTTTTTATACACCGTTGATGTTTGCATGTCAGCGGAAGGTGCCATGCCAAATAGGGACAGCTGTCGTGTATGACCAACAGCTATCAGAGACCCATCAACATCAGAATATAGCTGGTACCGGTACATTTTATTCCAGAAGTGGCCTAACTATATAGATGGAACTGTAATATTGGCGGGGAGGGGACCCAAATAAAAAGGAACTTGTCTACAGTTCATGATGCCTTCCGGTACTAGGTAGAGACTAGGAACTTGCTCAATTTTAGGGGGTGGGAGGTAGTTCACGATACCTTCTGGTGCTTGTGTACTTTTGTGTATGGTTGGTATGTGACAAATGGTATCCAACTAAAAGGAGCAACACGTTAATCCCACTTTTCTATTGCTTTTTTCCTGGTCTCATTCAATGTGCTTATTCAGTGCTTAGGAGAGTATATTCAGTGTGATTGGTCTGCGTTTGTCGGGTTGAAGGAACTTTTACGAACTCCAGCACTTTGACATTTCATGTTCGTACTTTGTTGATTACATGCGTTCTAGTAGATTTTGCAAGAGCAGGAAACTGTCTACTTTCCGTTTGTGGTTATGCTGGCACATGGCCGATAAAATTGTTATGGTAATTGGGGTCATGAAAATAATGGTATTGGCTCTAGTTGGTTGTCATACGTTGGTGCAGTAATCTTTTCGCTGAAAGATGGTGCTAATATTAATGTCAGTTTTGTTTGATTTTCATGGATCTTGTTATGGTATTCGAGGTAATTAACATTTGAGAAAAATTGAAATTTTTCTCACTTTTAAATGGATAAGTAACTTGATTAACCCAATTTAGTTTCTTCATCTATAGAGGATGTACTTGGAAATCCTCCTGGATCAATATGAAAATGACCTCCTTTACTTCATAAGTCGTAAAGCTAAACTTAACAGAGGACATTTTGTGGTATTCTCCTGGAAGAGATCTGGTCTGAAAATTATGTTTATAGTATAGTGAAATGTAGCATTGCAACAACGACACATAATCCTGATCACCATATGCGATACAGTTATAATAATTTAAGAGTATGTAGGTGGCCAATTTCTGTGCTGCGCGAATGCATGAAGTTATAGCCGAAGAATGGAAAAGGGAAGCAATGGATGGGTTTGAGTGGCAGAGAAGGTGGGAAGCAGCTTTTTCTACTGGTTTTGAGAGGGCTGACAGTGAAGTCATGACTGAAGCGGCTGCACCTGAAATGGTAGGATCAACTGCGGTTGTGGTGATTCTATCCGGCTGTCAGATAATCACTTCCAATTGTGGTGACTCAAGAGCAATTCTTTGCCGTGGGACTCAAACAATCCCTTTGACTGTTGATCAAAAGGTTATTCTATGAAGCACTTCAAATTTGACAAAACCTCTTGATGATATTATTCCTGTTCAAATCTTTTTTGCCCATTTGAAACATCTGCTGTGATTCTCCATAATATGACCTTCGAGAATACAACTATGCCGTGTTGGCCATGTATGTGCATTTAATGGGATTACATTGAACATGGGTTACAAATCAAACTATGGTGACTTTTTGTCACATATTAATATCATTAACGTCCATGAATCCAGAAAGGATGCTAGCCAATTATGGGGTTATCTAAGTAATCCGGGCAATGTTCTTTGATGTATCTTATGTCTATGCTGATATGACCTTTAAAAAGTTTGTTGTTTTTGCTGATTTTATACAGCCAGATAGACATGATGAACTGATGAGGATTGAAGGAATGGGAGGGAAAGTCATAAACTGGAATGGTGCTAGGGTGTTTGGAGTACTTGCTATGTCCAGAGCTATAGGTTACTCTCATCTCTACCCTTGCCATTCATCTGGTATCTTAATTCTTTAAAATCGTTACCATTTCTCTTCAAAGGAGGTATCTCTCAGAGCATCTAAAATAGGCTCTCATCCCTCTAGAGTGCTTCTTCATCCTCCTTCAGTTATGACTGTAGAATAGATCTGTGGAATTTTTAGAATTCCACTAGAACGAATGCTTTTAATGTGAAGAAGGATCTCGGAGGAGGATTTGAGTACTGTGTCCATGTTATTGCTCCTTATATGCTTAGGAGTCCTCCCGTTTGATGATATAACAGATAGGCTTTTCCTTTTCCTTTTAAAGCATGTTGCTTTGCGGGTAACCTTTATCAACTAAATTATTCCACCTTGAAGCCGTGAAATTTTATCGTGCTTCTGTCACAGATAGATTTTGAAGAGAACTCAAAACTGCCTAGACTTACAATGACAGGACCAAGGTGATAGGTGCCCTGATCAAATTTTCTGTTTTAGAAGTGATGATATGGAGCAGACAAAAACAGGGAGCATGACGACATTGCAAACGAAGACCTTATTATCTATAGCTGTTGCCTGGAAGTATGAACTGGGAACATCATGAAGAAAATCTACCATGTTATGGTTTGTCTAGTATAAGAAGTATGACTTTGACAAAAAGAAAGTATGACAAATGGCGACTTCTCTAATCTTGATTTTATAGGTGGCTTAATTTCACCATCCTACTTGTGGGAACTTAGGACTAGATTCTTGGGGATTAACTAAGAGAACCAAACGGCCATACTTTCAAAGCTTTGACTGTGGATATAAATAGTGCCTGACCTTTTTATACCAGCTTGCGATGTAAAAGAAATTTCTAGTCATGTATATTTGAACTAATGAGCTTTGGTTTTCACTTACTAATCATCCGATGAGTTTTAAGAGCACCACCTGCTGGCATTGCCACCAAACCACATCGAAAAGTCAGAGCAGAAAACCAATTTTCTGAATTGTGGTCTAATGGGCTTGGATGACTGTTTGCCGTTGAACTTAATCAAAATTGGTCATCCTCCTAGTTTCTGAGAAAGCCATAAATGTTTGTCTTAGGAATTAGCAATGCAAAAGAAGCAGGAAATTACATGGCGATCATATTTGATTTTTGCCATGTATGGTAGTTTCAGACAGATGTCAATCAACGTCAAGGCGAGTAGATTTCTCTGAGCTCAACATATGGTGGTTGTAACTTCAACAGAAACATGATTTTACCGGTGGAGGTTTTCTTCTTGACTCCTTTCGGCAAACCAAATAGGAAGAGATTTTTACGTTTGTCATGTCTTATTGGATCAATTGTTGTGACAATCATAAAGCAGATTCCTTAAAGGGAGTCCTTCATGAGTGAACATGCTTTAATTTTCAAGATGGCACACGACTGTGCTTATAGTAATTTATTTTATTTTCTAGTAGACTTATCCAGAAGTGCACTACAGAGATTGTCACTGCGATATTCTTGAAATTACATTTTGTATGAGCATATATTCTGGTTCTGGAAGTATGAGCAGATTAAGTTTAACAATTGTATGCAGTACTTACACATTGGTGCTTAGGGAGTCCATCCATTCTACTGTCGGTAATTTCCATCTACTAATATTTCAGGTGATCGGTATCTGAGGCCATGGATTATTCCAGTGCCTGAAATCACTTTTACGACAAGAATGGATGAGGATGAATGTTTGATTTTGGCAAGCGATGGGCTCTGGGACGTCATGACTAATGATGAGGTTGGAGAGGTGGCTCGGCGCCTACTAAGGAGACGCCGCCGCCTCATGATGGTCGATGAAATCTCTCCAGCACAAGCCATAGCTAATTATCTTACTGAGATGGCCTATGGGAGGAACAGTTCTGATAACATATCAATCATTGTTGTTGATTTAAAAGCGAAGAGAAAGCGCCAGCAAAGGCCACAAGAGGGTTGAAGATACGATCTTTATCCCTATTACTTACATCCCATTACTTTCCAGCTCTAATATCTGGAGACAAGGAGACCAGGAATGATCTAGTGATATTTTGCATTTCACAATGACTAAAGGAACGAATTTAGCTTGGATAGCTATCATCCCAACCTGTACAGAGCTGACTGGCGAAAATTTATCGCTTCCTGGAACTAGAATCGGTTGTTGCCATGTAACACTATGTCAATCCTCAATTTTAGTTGGTTTGGTCAAAATGAAAAAGATGACGAAACAAGCATTGTTCTATAGGAAGCAAGCACTGTTCTATGTAACTTATTCAACGATTATCCTGCAAATGAAAGCCAAATTGTTCTTTCTTTGCATATCTTCATTTGGATTACCATCCATTCACACTCTTTGCCTGGTTCCTTGGAGAACGTTGTGTGTTTGGATGAGGGCAACTCAGAGTCCCAAGCCATTACGTGCTTGTCGGCATTTGAAAAATCTGAGAATTATGAAATGTCTATTCCTCTGTCTCACGTGCTTTAGGAACAAATTATATGTATGTGCTGGCTTATAAACTTTGTGTTAGATTTATCAAAGCTTCATGTTTGTAAAATTACCACTGCTCTGAATATGCATCATGGGTGGATTGTCGAATCTGGTTTATCCTGCCAATCGTGGCCAACAAAAGAAGAGGTCTATGGATGTGTAGCTACAATGTTCTCTGGATAATAACAAATTAGGCAGAACAACTACTCCGTGTACTAGATTTAGCTGGAGGATGAAATAACTGTACTGTGTGGAAGGAAAATGCAGCAACTGTTTTGACAGGTATCGAGTTTACAAGGAAAAGGCAAAAACTGTTTTCATAGATTGGGATCATTGAGAAATGACACCGAATTTGTCTTTCTGTTGTGTCAAACTTTCTTCGTGCCATTTGTTGTCGCATAACCTTGCGGCATATTGAAGTGGTTATAGTAGCAACAATCTCTAACCTTACTTGTGAATTACGTTGCATTTCCTATCATGCATTATAGGATTATAAAAACAAAACTAGACATGCCATTAGTACTGATGTCATGATTAGAAATGCAATCCATACTCCATCATTATCTTCCTAGAAATGATTATGTGTTTTTTTCACATTTTCAAAAACGACTTCGTTTGACAACAGAATCACTCCAAAACTTGGATGAGTTGAACTTTGGCAGATAGAGTTTGAGAATCCTCTCGCATTTACTATCCGATCTAGAGGAAAATTTGCAGATATGGTGCAGGATCTGGCATTCACGCACGCGAATCCAAATCCTTGAGGCACAGTGCTCGAAACCAATGGCTTCAAAGGTTCAATGTGTACACAGCCAATCAGCGGCAGTTTATATCCGCGCGTGTTTGACACTGCCAATGAGTAAGCGACGCGAACGTCCATTCTGGGTAAGAAAAATTTCAATGCCAAAGCATCCTAGTATTCCTCTTGCTCATAAATTTCCGAATCTGAGATTTCAAGGATCATTAAATGTGTGCTCATAGAATTGCTCACACCATTAGCCTGAGTTTCAACTATAAATACGGGCTTTGGCTTGTCACTAGAACTCAAATCTACATACCCTGCATTTGCACTATCCTCTGCTCTATCTGTTTTATCAAGAAATGGCAGATCTGCGTCAACGGCTTGTCACCATGAGGCAGTCGTTGCTAGATGAGGTCCTCCCTGCACACCAATTCCCTATATAGCGATGGTTTACTAGCCCCGTTCATTTGTTTTCTCCAGATAACAATTTAATTACTTGGTGTTCCTGTAAGACTGTTTTCATTCTCTTTCGAGACGTGCACGTTCTCCATGTCTCTCTCTCCATATGCAAACTTGTGTCTGGATTTGCTTCACTACATTTACCATCAGTGGCGACTCATGAAAACATCCCTGCAGCCATGCCGTTTCCTTCAGTCTCATGGTTGCAATAGGACAAACCTTTTCAAAGTTGTTAATACTACTGAATGAATGTTGTACCCTTGCATCAGGAACTCCTGGACCAGCAGTTTGTTCAGCTGGAGGAACTCGAGGCTGAGGGCAACCCCAACTTCGTGGTAGAAGTTTTTTCCTTGTATTTCCGGGACTCTACCAAGACCCTGGAATCTGTCGGGCAAATGTTGTATGTGCTTCGCTCCTTTATAACCTCACATTCATTTTTCCCTGTACCTCACCTTAATATTAAATCGAAGTTCTAATGTATCCTGCGCGATCCTGTTCGCTTAGGGAGAAGACGCCTGTGGAGTTTGACAAGGTGGACAGGGCTCTTCACATGCTGAAGGGCAACAGCGCCAGGTAATCTGACTAGCATTTTCCCTGTAACTGTTCTGAAGAGGCTCTGTGAAATATGGGAATTGTTCGATCGGACTTTCCACGGCCATTACTAAAGCAAAACATCTGTTCTTTTCTTTGTCGTGATATCTATTCTTGCACGTCGCAGCGTTGGTGCTTACAGAGTCGTGACTGAAGTGAATTGCATGAGGGATCTCATCGAAGAGAAGAATCCGGAGAGGTGATGAAAATGTTTTAAAGTTACCTTTAAAATTTCTTGAAATTTAATCTGCATAATTTTTCCTTGGCAAGAGATGGAAATCATACTACTCTAGCTGACGATATATCCTTTTTTTTTGGGGGGTCATTTTATTTGAGAAGTTGCAACGCCGCTTATGAGCAGCTGAAGAAGGAGCACGACCTGCTCAAGGGGAAGATGGAAGCATATCTCCAGGTCTCTCTCGCTCTCTCTCATTTTCGTAAAAGCGTGCATATCGAACCCGCTCTTTTCCTGGGTTTTTAAACTTTGCACGTACTGATGGGTCGATATGCACGACCGTTTCAGCTGCTGAAGGAAGCGGAAGCTGCCGAGAAGCCTCGCCAGGGGGCCGGCAGCAGCGGCAACAACGACGAGGACCCGATGAGCGGCACGGAGAGCTCCTGAAGGCAGATGGAGCCTCCTGGCAGATCAGTAGACTGGAATAAAGTTGGCGTCTGTCGTTTCTGTTGAATGTGTCGTCGACTGGGCCTGTCGTTTTGGCGGGACGGTCTCGTTTATTTACCTTTGCGTCTATCGTGTCGGAGACCCTTTTTGAGGGTCTTCCTGTTGTGAGTCGTTTTGTTTCTGTAATGAGGGGCTTCCCTATGTTCTAGGATGTCCTCCTCTCCTGTTGTCCCCTCCCCTTTGGTCTTTGTCTTGTGTCTAAATGAGAACTTCCTCTGGTCTGCCATCAAATTATTGAGTCCTAAAATCGTTGCTTGGGTTCTTCTAATCATCATTTTATGGTTTAGACTGCATTCGCGCGGTACCAGCGACCAAACATCAACATGAATTTAAGATTGTGATTGTGCACATTGTTAGATGATAGCTCTGTCACGGCAGTTGAATTTCTTGCTTAATTGAAGAAAATATTTTAGGACATGAATACTAAAGAGAAAAATTGGATGCTACAAAGTTAATGGATGTGTTCAAAAGTTTTTATATTTCTAATGCGTTACATGTTAAATGGAAAAAGTCATATGTCAAGAGTCAAATTAAAGACATAAATACTGTAAATAACATATGTGAGAATGTAGCACCTTGTTCTCGAGTCTTGAATATAAAATCATTTTCTAAAATTATTTTTCCTAAATACATCGCTTAATTTATATAATCGATTTACCATTCAAAATTCGAGATTTCAAATGACTTAATTCACAAGTAATTTGAATCGAATCAATCAGGCTCACATGGGGCTCGATCCCTAAATCACTAAACACCATTTGGTTTTACTCGATTTCCATAAGTTGGAGTTTCGACTTTTCTCAAATTGTTCGACTTGTCTCAAACATAAATCCAAATGGTACATTAGCGACCAACACAAGTTTAAGAGCTTATGCGAACCGAAGTAATATAAATCGTTGTTCATCACAGATGGCAATTCATATTGGATTCACACGATCTAACGGCTCATAGTCCTATGTAGCCGTTAGTTGTTTCTGTCTCTTTTTTTTTTTTTAATTTGTAAGAGTGGTTTTTCTTCTATGGGAACGTGGTCGCCATCCGACCAGTCCGTGTCCGCCCACTGATCAGCAAACGGAGCCGTGGTTTGACCCGAAAGACCCGCCCCGACCCGCCCCGACCCGCATGTGAAGATGAAGAGGACAGTGTGTCAGAGAAAGTGGAATCACATGCTAGATTCCCTCCTCTCTCATCGTAAATCTACTTCCCTCTCTCTCTCCATCTCCGATCAGCGTCTCCCGCCGCCGGCATTGCATTCAAATCTCGGCCGCCGCCGCCGCCGCCGCCGGTGGTGAAACCGAAGCTGCTCCCGGCGGCGACATCCGCCTCCCTCTCGCAACTCCTCGCGGCACCCGTGAGAACCTCGCTCCCTTCCCCTCGCGCTCTCTCTTACCTTTTTCTAATCCGTTACATATTCGAGCGAGCGCTCTGCTCGGCAGTCGTTCGAGTCCGCGATTAACGGCGACGATGAATGTCGATTCGTATTCGATGACAGGTCAAGTTCGAGGCGATGGTGATTATCGCGGTGGCGGTTTTGCTGGGGATTTTAGGCGCTCTTCTGCTGCTTCTTCCTCGGAACCGCAAGTCCGGTAAGGCCTTCTCCTGTCTTTGCTTGTTTGAATATACAGCGTTGACTAAGTGAAGATCCAAGTCAAAGGAAAACATGTTCGTTTAGCCTCTTGATTGCACTGATTTCCACTTCTTTTTATCTTTTACTTCTTTTGTGCAGGCCATTTGGAAAAGGTTCAATCCAATTCCAGCGCTCAGGTAACCGTCAGATTTCCGAGGCTGATGTGTTCATGTATTGCCATTGCTAGGGCAGTTAGTACTCTATTGTGGAACTCTGGTAAAGGAATGCGATGCGATGCTTATTGTTGTGCGCGGGGAGGTTGTTCTTCGGCCGACTGATTCTTCCTTTATGTGTGCAATTACCTGCATACACCACCCACGAATGACATACATACATCTCTGGGTGTGCACGTGCAAATGCACATGCACGCGTGTCCTGTCCTGTCCTGTTTTCGTGGAGTCTGAAATTTGATCGGATAAGGAAAATGTTGAATGTAGTTTCCTAGATGTGTTCGGGAGATCCTTTATTCTGTTTCTTCACGTTTTGGCAAGTGAGACTTCCATTTAGTGACGTGATGAAGGGCGATAGTTCTATCTGGTTTTGTGGTTGAGTTTGGATTGGGACTAAGTGCAGAGTATCAATTCTAAGGTTTGGGTGCGAGTTGAATTTTAAGGTTCCATTTGTTTCATGGAAAATGAATAATTTGAAAAACATTTTACTAAAAATGATCGTTTATATTGCTTGAAATAATTAGCTAATGAAAAATATTTTCATTATTGACAACAATTCATATCGAAACATTTTTGTTAACGATCGAAGTATTTTTCTTTTATTCATTTTTGAAGTGATATATAAGTGATCGTTTTTAGGAAAATGATTTTTCAAATCATTCATTTTCTGGCGAAACAAACAAAGCCCAAATAAATTATTTATGGTGAAGTAGTTGTACTTGGAGTAGGAGCTCCATACTTGTAATGAGAACACTTTTGCTCGTCGAATTAATTGCAAGCTATATATCATCGTGTATCTAGTCAAGCAATGTTCCAGATGTATAGATGTTCATATATGTGCAATCATTTGCATATATTATTGGGTATATAAATGAGCATTGGCACACTGATACAGTGGATATGCATCTCATCTTGCATTTGAACATGGTATCAGGCATGAGAAGAGAACTCTAATTACTGATAAATCAAACAGGACAGGTCGATAAGGTGTATGAAGCATCTATTTCTATGAGAATTATTATATTTTGTCTACTGGTTCAAAGAATTCAGTTTGAGGCTGAGGTAGTATGTCGTCCCAATTTATCCAACATATTTTGCACAAAAAGCGAGAGAGCAGGAAAGTTCTGCGACATTGCTCCAGATTAGGTTTGAATAGGTAGGTCCACATAGGAGTTGTTTCTGGGGAACTATGGTGTGTTTCCTGTTTGTTCCCGTTTCGCATTAAGTACTTTTAGCTTCAAGCTATCTTCAAGTTAAATTGGGTAGCAGTTGTCTTATGTTATAAGCCTGTTACTTGGTATTAAGCACATTTTTGTTCTTAGTCCCCTACTTCTTGTTCTTCTGTCTATACTTTTGTATATTTTGATGTTGCCTTGTTAATGGACATTTTTCCTTTTGATGATAGGGATCCAAATCTTACACCAAAGCGGATGTTGCCCTGCACAACAAACGAACTGATTGTTGGATAATCATTAAAGACAAGGTCTGAGTTTGTTTTCCTTCTTTCTGTTGACTTTTTGCTTAACTGAATCTGGTGATTAGCCACTATGTTAATGAAATTCATACCAATTTTAAGTTGCTTTCGTTTGGCTCTTGACATTAATACATGGTTTTGTTTTTCACTGTTTCCCCTATTGAATGTCATCCCTTTGTAGGTGTATGATGTTACCTCTTATGTGGAGGAACACCCAGGTGGTGATGCCATTTTGACTCATGCAGGGGATGATTCTACAGAAGGATTTTTTGGGTATGCATCTATGATCTGGAATGGCATGCATTGTTCTTACCGCTAATTTATGGGGAAATATGTCAGACCTTCTCTTAAATCCTAATCAAATCTCTAGTTACTTGAAGTATGTTGGTTTAATTGGATTACTTTCTAACGACCCATTATTTGAATCTTTGGGTGATATCAACCTAACGAAGCAGTGCAAAGGGTCGTAGTATCCAAGATAAACTCAGTTAGACTACATATATCATATATATATATATATATACAAGTACAAAACTGTAGTAGTTTTATGTAGGGATGATTGTTTGACACATTCAATTTATCTCATAATCTCTGAATATGTGGACGGGATATAATGTTATGCTACTAGATCAGAATTTCACATTGCTGTTATTTGTCTAAAAAAGTCGTGAGATTCCTGAAGAGTTCGAAATCGAATTCAAGTCCTGGAAAATCATAATAGCCTTCCCTCTTCGGTAAAGCAAAAGATGAATACAGCCCTGGAAGTGCACCTGGGTTTGTCCTATGTATGGTGGTTTTTCAATGTTGATGTTGAGATGTTGACGATCAAGATCAATTTTGTTTCTCTTCTTCTCCTCCTACTGATATTTCTGCAAACATATACTGAGGCTTCCTGTTTAATTTTCTGAGACCATCGTATGATCTCTTCCTTGTACTTTCAGGCCACAGCATGCGACCCGAGTTTTTGACATGATCGAAGACTTTTATGTTGGGGATCTCAAGCAATGACCGCTCATGGCATTCGGTTGCAAGATCATCTGGTCAGGATGCACTTCGGACATTGCATCATTTGCTTTTAGGTGTTGCTGCTTGTGTAATGTTGCTTGAGCATCTCATTCTCGTTCTCTCAGGATACCTCCCCAAGAGACAAAAGGCGCTAGTCAAAATTTTCAAATCTCAACGTATTTCCTTTCTCTTAGCAATGAGGGGACACCACCTCTGTAAAATGCATTTTTCAACGAACTGGTTGACTGATGACTGATGACTGACGTTGGTCCGATCCCAAATTTACAAATTTCGGAAGTGGTCGCTCGCAAAAGAGCAAGCGACTTTATCGGACCACATTTTAGCATTTCAAATGCACTTTTTGATGACCTTCTTTGTTAATTCATAATCGAAGATAATTTGCTTTTCTTCACCCATTATTAGGCGTGGGTATAATCACTCACTCAGGGTTACATGGACTTAGCATGACTACTGAAAGTAGAGTGATGTTAGGTATAGGCTGCTTTATCAGATCAGTGTAAATGTTTAAGCGAGCGAATCATATTCAACATCTTCGACCCAAAAAAAGAAAAAAAAATTATATTTAACATTTAGTACATTAAGTGCAGAAAGAACTGCACAGACTCTCATAACCTTTTAAGGTACAAATCACATAGAGAAGGATGTCGAAGAGGGCAAAAGCAAAGGCCTTTGAAAGTACATTCAAGTGCACACTCAAGCGCTTGCATCTTTTCCCAGTCCTTATATCATAGCGTGACGGGACAAAGGTGATAAAAGCATTCCCACAAGTTAGAGATAAGACGACGCTGACAAAGTTAGGCTATATTTATCTGAGTAGGAATTTTTTTTGTAATTGAAACTTTCACATATTTGATTTATTGAAAAAGATTATTTACAATCAAATACAACATACACCCTCAAAATTAGGAAAACAAATTTCCTATCCTGAAAAGCAAAAAAATATTTTCTCAAAATTTTTCCCTTTATCATGAATTTTTCCCAAAAACAACCACTTTATTCGAGCCGATGTTGAACTCGTGTGCCGGGTCAATTTAACCCTATGCCTAAAGATTGAAAAAGATGAACAACAAACAATGTGATTCATAAACAAATACATCGTATCCAGTCATAACCCACCCCTCCTTCTAAACCACTCCCCCACCCCCAACACCACCAAAGAAGACAAGGCTTTGCTGCTTCAGAAGATGAACAACTTGAAAGATCTACGACACTCTGACCCACTGAGCTATCGCTGACTATAACGGAACACATAAATTACACGACAAAATGAACGACCTTACAGGATCAGCCCGAAAACAGAAAGGGCTGAAACTAAAAGAATATATCGGCCACGGTGGGGAGACGATTGGAAAGGAAGAAAAAAAAAATCGAATGACATTCTTAGATTTGCTAAAATCAAACAATGATAAATTTAATTGGCCGAGCAATTTCAAGAGGATCAAAGATTCCAATGGGGGCGCCGCCCGAAGCCCTTAACTCCAACCGCATATGGTCCAAAAATTGGAGGAACAAATGCGAATTCCTTTTCTCCCTTTTTCTTCTTCTGCTAGACATCGAACTTCTTGGGCTGACGCCATTGCGCCAAACTTCTTGCAAGTGAGCTGATTAACAAGTTTTTAGGCGGTGATCCTTTTCTGCCATACAATGTCTTTCCCCCCAAATCTGTGAATTTTGGGCCAAGATTTTTACTCCTGTCTATCTGCAATTTGTCAAGATGTATTAATGTGAATGAGCTGCCGTGAAAAAGCTCAAGTGCCATTGAAGCCATCAAACTCAAAATGGGGAAGCTTAAGATTTTCATGTCCATATACCTTACTGATCTTTCCATCTTTCAAGTGGTAACGGATGCCAGACCAGTTGATAGATTGAGAGAAATGAGAACGAACCGCACTGACAGTGTACAAGAAGTTATCTACCAGCATCGCTATAAATACCTGTTAAATCAAGTCATATGGAACGGCATTAGCATCCAACGACCATCAATCCCTCCCCCCCATCTGCATACATATTAAATACACAAAGATCTTCCCGGCAATATTCAGACATAAATATTCATTTGTCTTTCTAGAGAGCAAATATTGTCGCACCAGATTTATTTTATCCATCTCTCATCAAATCACCAAAATCCCTCAAAACTATTGACTACACAGGCCATTCTCAACAAGTAAGGGAAGGTAGTGATACGTACAAGGCCCCAGTTATACGAAGCAAGGGAAAGTTGAGGTTCCTCAGGGGATAGCATGTTGCAGAGCTCAACTTCTATTCTTGTCAAGTTCCACATGGAAAGGAGTTCAGTAGCAGTGCACAGAACTAAGCATCCCACCATTAACAAACCTGAATGAGGCAAGTTGTAAGCTATAAGTTGAGTAAGAAGCCAGATACATCCAATCCCAAAAGGCAAGTTTTCAAGTCAGTAGGTGGGACATTCTGAGTTCCCAAGAAAACATATCATCTCAAGCAATTGCAATAAGAAAATGTTCAAAGAATTTTGCAGACAAAACTCCTAAACTCTCAATTCACAAAATTCAACCGAACAACCATAAACGCCAAAAACAAAATAGAAAAAATCAAAATGTTTCTCATGAGTCATCAGTTTTTCACCCTCGGCCAGAGAAGAGGGAGCTGTCGATTTGACAAGTTTTCTTTGTATATTAAGAACTTGATGTGTTAAGAGGCCCACTTGTACAGTCAGCTAAGATCATCTATATCATGTCCAATGTTGGTGAGTTTCGTGCAACTAGAAGTACCCGGATCTCTAAGATTATCTATATGATGTCCATTTGTACAGTCAGCGTCAACCTGGTGACCTGATCACCAACAAAAAGTGCCCGTGGACCCATTTCTTTTTAACTTAGTTATGTTAAGAGACATTAAACAACATATACAGGATACAAATAGGGAATATTATCAGGGGAAATTCCCCACATGTCAAACACTATAACAGGATAACGGGATATTTCTAAATCCTGTCTGATATCCAAGATTGCTCGTACATCTAACAGTCTAATCAGGAAACCAGACACAGATTTACATTTCATTTATTAAGTCAAGTTTCAGAACTTCAACCCATTTGCAATGTTTTACCAAAAACTTTATCATCCATCAAGTAATTTGTGATTGGACCGGAACTAACACCAACAATCGACCTGAAGAAGGGAAAAATGCACTCACCAACATGAGTTAAGTTAGTTTCCTCAAGTGAGTAGCCTTTGATGTAAGCTCGTAGTGCTGCCGTTACATGAACTGAGGTCATTATATACGGTGCAACAAATCCCCAAGATAGATAGCAGTGCGAAGTAAATAATGCACGGTTCATTATCCAATTGACTTTTGTCGTGTATGATTCCAGAACAAATGTCTGCTTCCGTAAGTAATTCCAGTACCTAAATAAGATCAGAGTCGAGATGTGAGATAGATGCAGATATATTTAAACATGAAGGCCAAGGAAAAATTGGTGGGCTGAGGAGAGAGCCATTCAAACCTAGAAAAACTAAGATCACTGGCTAATGGATGAGGAAAAACAGCAACAGGAGGAGATGAAATAAGCCTCTTGTGAGCCCCTGGAAAGGATCAAACAAGAAATCCAATCAAAAGCCAACACTATTATCAGATTGGAAAAGAGGGCTGAAGAAAAAGAAAATGATATTATGACTCATGATAAAAGGTTTTACGGGCATATGAAGCAGAAGACACCATACGAATAAATAACACATCAACTGCTACATGCCACAACCTGACCTTGGAGGATGCTATTGATCATAAAATATCTTACCAACCAACAGCATTTCAACAGGCAAGAGAAAAAATGATTGAATCTATGCCTACTCCACTGCTGGCACATTAATGCAAAGTACAAGTCGGGAGCAATTTGATATGAGGACCACGACACAAAATGACACATCCATAAATTTGGAATGAGTTTTATTGTTTAAATGTACTTTGAAATCAACCTAGTCAATCAGACTTTTAGAAAGAGTATTACCAGCAATGGCTGCAAGTGTCATATCGTCAGAGTATCCACCATCTTGAAGCCCTGAAACGACTCCATATCGGTCATATCTGAAGTCATCAGCATGCATCTGAAAGGCAAATGTAAACGAATAAGAAAGAATTGAGTTGAAACAGACAAAACTATTGTAGAAAATGGGATTGGATCCTTGCCATCATACACCCTCCCCACAAAAAGAAGGTTTTTCCACCAGTAGCGAAGCCCATCGAGCAAGGCTGCATATAAAAAAAGTTTCACAATATTGATAAGATGAACAGTAATATAAAAGCTCAAGCCAAGAGTTTATAATCAAAAACATCATAAAAACAGGAGGCTTCACAATTGAGAGGTAAAGGGGAATGCTTGCTTGACAACCGATAAGCAGTACATATGTTTGAAGTCCGAAAAGATTATTGCCTTCAGAATTTCTCCATAGAATTCTATGCATTCAAAATAGGCATTGACAGGACACGTTACATATTGGCATCAGTAAAAGAAACGAATCACTCATTCCATTGCTCTCGGCAATGTGGAATGAGCAAAATCACTCCTCCAAATCTATAATATAGATCTATCGTGCTTATATGCTAGTGACAGATGCTACACAGTCAGTCTGCTTAAGGCTTTTTCAGTCAGGTTGACACCACCTTGTGGCCCTGCAACATCTTTGCTTATTATATAAGCAACACAAGAAAGAGAGAAGAGGGCCGTTTCTTTTTTGTTTTTTTTTTTTTTGGGGGGGGGGGGGGTGTGGGGGTACTTGTAGGAGTCATTAACTGGTGGGACTCCTAAGACTGAATAGTGCTTGGGCTTTTTGGCTCTAGCCATTGTTGGAATATCTCCCAAAAATTGAATTACAAGTGATTTTCAGATCTACTTTTTAAATTCAAAACCACAATCAGCATCTAGATGAGCACAAAAGGAAAAGATGGAAGAAAAGACCCCCCCCAAATAAAAAGGAAGCTACAAAGATTTCGAGAATATCATACTTTGATAATATTGGTGTTTGAGATTTTTCCTGTTAAAAACACAATATCTCTTGCCCAAGGCTAGAATCAAATAGTTAGCAGACCAGATGTAGCAAAATGGTTATATCAGATCCAATGATAGAAGCCTCCTTTAAGTTAAATTCAATCCCATTAGAAGCCGAAATAAAATAGATCTAAACAACCCTTTTCCCAAAAGTTTTAAATGTAAAGATGTGCTTACTACAATCAGCCATATATACAAATATCCTCCCGTTTGTGCAAGCTAGACTTTACAAGTGAAAGGTAGGATGTGGACATAACCACAATCAAACAATAACCTGAGGTTAAAATGGAGTAGTAAACAGAAAAATACGAGAGAAGTGCCGAGATCTAAATACCCGAAGCTCTAATACCATATTAGATTACAGCTTTTCCAAAAGCTTAAACTATACAGAAATGTGGTGACAATGTAAATCAAGCATATATAAAGTAACAACAAGGTATCATAATTCTGTTTAGATAGGCCCGTGTGAAAGTATCATGTCAGTGATGCCTTTTTTATGCTCTTCTACATTACCTAAGGAAAGAATTGAGTGGCATACCATATGATACTCATAAATGCAGTAACTCCCCAGACTTCCAGATGGCAAATCAAGTGGATATCCAGTTTGAATAAATATCTGCACATAACCTCCAGAGTTAAAAACGAAGCGAGATTATTTATCACAACTCAAACATGATTATAAGGACCAAGTAGAAAACACACAGTGTATAAAATTAAACTAGCAAAAACCATCTCCAGTAATTGTCACAATCAAATAAAAAGAAGTGAGTACAAACAAGTACAGTCATACCTCAGGTTTCTTTTCCATCTCGGCAGTGAGTGCTCCTATGGATCCAGGATGCAGCCTAACGTCATCATCCAGAAACAAAACATATTTGGTGTCTTTGTGCATTTTTTCAACTCCCACCTGCAGTAAGGAGACAGACACAATAGTGCAAAATAGCTGAGCCAACAATCTTATTAAAAGCAGAATATTAGCAGGAAGGCATGATGAATCTTCACTTTGTTTCTCCATTTACTTGCTTAGATATACTTAGATAAGCCAACCCCTCCTCCTCCCTTCCTTTTTTTTGATCTGAAGATATAAGTCAACTTGACAAAGAATCTTTAAAAATAAAAAATAAAAATAAAAAATCCTTCCAAGATATCAGCATCATTCATCTTCCTTCTTTTTTACTTTTTAAGGTTTACTATGTGAGTATCATGCTTGAAGGGCAACCAGATGATGATTGAATCTTATATGCAAGAAAGCAAATTTTGAAAATGAAATATCAGGGATAACGGCAAAGGATAGAATCCAGATGTGTCAAGGAGCTAAAGCTCTCCTGTGATTTCTAAACATGTTCACGAAAATCTCACTGTAAACTATGCCATAGATATGCAGCAGCTTTAGATACCAAAGAAATCTATTTATTAGTACACACTATCTAAATTTGCCGCTGCAGCAGCAACAATAGCAACAACAAGCCTTATCCCACTAGGTGGGGTCGAGAAATACATTTACTTAAGCGAATAAGAAAAAAAATCAAAAGAAATAGAAGTCCCCTTGCCATCATGAAGACCAAATACATGACAAGGACTATTAGGTATAAATAGAAAAACAGCAGTCACCTACCAACTGGTTGTGGATCTTCTGACTACAAGTTGTTGACAGACCGGCCACGATAATCTTAGCTTCAACATCATCCTGTGCGTATATTGCACGAATATAAATTAAATGTGGGCCATTATGCAAAACAAACACATACAAACAGAAATAGGCAGCTGAATATGGAATGTTCTTCGGAATGGTGTGACGCTCTATATGCATCAGTATTTCCCACAGTAGTTGCATATACACCTTATATCTTCAAAATATGCAATAACTGCTAATGATAGCACATTCCTAGGTGCATAAGAACTACTTGCTGGGTCAAAACAGGAGAAACATGCCGATTGCATATGTACCTTATATTCTGATATCAGCAAAGATGCAGCATGATAAGCAGGATCTTCTGTACTTTCCACCACAAAAAGAAATTCTAGAGGACCTCCATAGAGAGATGTGATCTGCCCAATACAAAGATTCAATCTTAGGCTAACCTAGAGATGAAAGCAAACAGTTCCAAGAAGATAGATGGAATACCAGTCTTATACAGTTACTTCAATTGCACATAGACCCAACAGTAATAAACAATTCAGAAATCCTTTAACAGAATATAATGCTAAATTGTCACCACTCTTGCCTAAAAGATGTGGAAGAACCTAACCTGAGTTCTCCAATTGTGCAAATTGTGTTCGCCAAAACCCTTCAATGGCATCACAACAGACACTCTGGGCAGATTGACCTGCTTGGAGTGCTCCAGGTCATTGATATCATGACAAAGAAATGCAAAACTATTGCCACGTCTGATACTGTCTTTCATCCGCTTGATCTCTCTATTCCTGAATAAGAAGAGGACGGTCGAAAAAGTCAGCGACATATGAACAGTAAAAATGCATCACCAAGATGAAGTCAGTTATTAGCCTCCAACGAGAAATCTCGGTACCTGACATGCGCAGCACAAGCCCACCCGAGAGCTAGAACTAGGCATATCAAACATCCCTACAATAAAAAAAATAAAAAAAGAATGGCTTAATGTTATCCAAGGTAATAGATAATAGCTCAGTCCAAAAAAGCAAACACACTTTTTTCCTTCGTTGATGAGCAGGATAGAGGACGGGGTTAGATATATCAAGGTAAAGGGCTTAGACATATTAAGAACAGCGACGATATTTACAGAATGAGTCTTCTCCACAAAAGAATTGCATGCAATCCAATACTAACGGTAATGTCCTCGAATCTGCACTTGCAAAGAGCTTCAGATCAAGTCCTCGATCAGTTACGAGCCTAACCGACCGTCGCACATATTGAAGAATTATTGGGAAAGCAGTACCCAATCAACACACGCCTGAATTTCCTAAACTAAATTCAAACCACCGCAATTCGCAAACAAAACCAGAGCTCGACGATTTGACTCCACGCTCCTAAAGCTCAGAAAACCAATTAAAACCAATAATCTCATTCCGTCGACACGCCGGATTGAACTCGAATTCAAACCATCGCAATTCCCAAACAAAACGAGAGCTCGACGGTTCGACTCCACGCATCTAGAGCTCAGAAACCAATTAAAAACCTCCCGACAAAAAAAAAATAAAAATAAAAAATCCGTAATCTCGTTCATTTTTTTTTTTGGTAAAGAGTAATCTCGTTCATTTGGCTCCCTCTTCCAATCAAAATCGACGTAGACACGCGAATCAGATCCAAAACCCCGGGGAACGACCGGAAAACGAGAGCGCACCTGGATCTGAACGAAGACGGCGAGAGGGCTACAGAAGGCCCTGCTGAGAGAGAACAGGAGCGCATCCAGGGAGTCGAATGCCGCCATCACGCCTCCCGCCTCCCTCGCTCCCTCTCCTCCTCCTCCTCCTCCTCCTCTTCCTTCCCCAACCCCGCTCGCTCGCTCGCTTGCGCGCCCTTCGATTCGGCAGGCAACGACCGCCGCAGAACAGGAAGAGCGAACTGAAGAATCGAGGCCGAGAACCGGCACGTCAGCAGGAAAGCCCTAGGACGGATGGCGCTCCGACTCCGACTCCTGCTCCGGCTCCCCGCAGCTCCGCCCGATCGGTCTCAGATCGCCACGGAAACGAGCGGAGCGATTGAAGAGAGAGAACGAAACGAAGAGAGAGAAGGAGGGCGAAATCGAACGGGCGACTGCCAGCGAGGGAGAGAGAGAGAGAGAGAGAGAGGAGAGAGAAAGGGGGTTAGAGTGAGAGACCGCGTAATTTTATAAGTTTGAAGGAGAGGGAGGAGGAGGAAGAGGCTGGTTGGTCCTTCTTCACTCGCGTTGACCGCACAACCTGATGAACCAATCAGAGACGAGGGGGGAGCCCGCGAGACCGTTAGATGAGGTTGGGGCCTATTTATAGGGGAGAGAGAGGGGGGACCGCGGTGACGTGGCGGCCGGGGATTGGGTGGCGCCCTCGCCCCCAGCGTGTGTGCGCGCGGACCGGGAAGATGCCGCTTTATGATCCGAATCTTCTTCCCCCGCCCCACTCCACCGTCGCCATCATCATCGTCTTTTCGGTCGATCGTCCTCGTACGCAAGCTTTCTCTGTCCTCCTTTCTCTCTCCTGCCAAAAATTAAAAAAGAAAAAGAAGTAAGCAAGCCGCAATATGAGATCGCAAATATTAAATACAACTCACGAATTGGCTTTTAGTTTTCATTTAATTAAAGTTATCATCACGAAAAATTCTAAATTAATATATCTAAAATGAATTTAACTTAAACTAATTTAATGACCATCGAAAGCCTTAAATCAATACACTTATAAAATTGATTATTTTTACTACAAAAACCTAAAACTAGTAATATTTGTGACAAATTATTTTCCATTAGTTTACGTTAAATTTGATTAATACTCTTAAAAATCACAATAACCGTCACGTGTCATTTAATTTAGTAATTTGACAAAAACTATTAAAATTTAACAGAAAATCCCTACTAATAAAATGGTAAATTTGTCACAAAAGTTTGAGAGTGAGAGTTAAAATAAAAATAGAGTAGGGCCACCAAAAAAAAAAAGTAGTTTGAGATAAATTTGTTATAAGTATATCAATTTGAGATTTTTCATGGCATTAACCTTTTAATTTAAGATTTTGCAGTGTGTACTTAATTTTTTTTTTTTAAACTTGAGATAATTCAAACTTACCACGGGCATGTACAATTTTTATGCGTAAAATCGTGTATAATTTTTATATAAAATTTGAACGGTTGAATACATAAATCTCTTAATTCAAAAACATCGACAAGCATAACCCTTGAAATTACTTTGAGTCGAGCAAATTGCGATTTGATCACAAAATCAACGTCTCGCTCAATCAATGTGGAATCCACAATAAAACGAATAAAATAATAAATTCAATGATTGTGCAACTCGTGTGTAACCCTCTTAATTGCAAAAAAAGGGTTGGGGTGGAGCAACTTAATTATAGAAAATTAGATATGTTATATATTAAAGCATCGTATCACATAATATTTTACAAAAAAAAAGGGGGACTGATGTTTAGAGCATCCTTATCCTATGAAAGCTAGATCAGGTATATATCACTCTCTTGGTCATATTTCGTAAAGCCCATAAGTTTTGTCAAGTCCGTTGTGGCATCATCGTCTCACTAGCTATAGGGGTGAGCATAATTCTCGGGCAACCTAAAATTTGAGAATCAAACCAATTAGAACTTATCCAATTTTAGATTCAATGGTATACAGAGTAGGTTTCGAGTTCCAAAAGTTAGGGAGTTTGTTTGGATGGGATTCCTGGAACTTAGGACTTCGAACAATTTTTTTATTTTTTATTTTATTGGGTTCGTGTTTTCGTGATATCCTACGGTAATGATAAATGCATAATCTGGAACCACTAATCTGAGTTTCTATTTTATGACTAAAAATTTTATTTTATTAATGTTTCATATTTTTCGTGTGTCTAAATATAAGTTGTGGTTGATTGATTGTAAAAGCAAGTGGTGGTAATAAAAGGCAATGCTTAACTACAATCGTTTAATTATTAATACAGGTGGAACTTAGGTTCCATGTTATAGGATATGCATGGTATATTTCAGATTTCAAAAATTGAGGAACCTGTTTCAATGGGTAGGTTCCGAGTTTTAAATTCCAAGTAGAACCTACATAGAACTTGAAACCGCTCCCCCCTACCGCCGGTCTCGATACGCAACACTTTTGGATAAGTTCATCGTAAGATGACGGTGGGTCAACCTGAGATCCGGGCTCCATAGGATAGGAGCAAGAGACAAAACTAAACTTAATGGCTACTCAAATCGTCTACAGGAAGGAAACGGAAATTTCCATGGCTAAGGCACTGAGAAAGAAAGAGAATGGTCCGCTGGTCACGTCCATTTCATATTTGCATTGACTTCGTGGTTTGGCTACTTGCGTGAGGCTAGGGGTCATGTACGTGAATGCGATCGATTTTCAATCCAACCCTAGGTGTGTTCCTACGTGGCTTCTTGAACATTCGTTTGAATAATCGATTGTCGCGTAGTCCGACAAGTTTCTAAAGACGGACCCACGACTTGTCGACATAAATCAAATGCAAAACGCACTCTCGAGAGATGGGAAAATTACCAAAAAAAGGCTTCAAATTTATTGTACTTGTATTAATTCAATCATGATCCCTAAATTTATTGTACTTGGGTCAATGACCCTTGCCGGCCCAATGTTCGGACGCTAACATGGACATTTTAATAATTTTTTTGAATTTTTATTTTTTTCATTTATTTTTTTCTTTTCCTTTACTTTTTTTTTGGACTTAAGGGCCAGTAAGGGTAGTCAGCAAATCCTCACCGACCATAGGCACGGGCATCTCGGCTCTCATTGGATCCTATGAGTTAGTTCTGGACTATTTTGGTAATTGTTCTCTCGAGAGATTTTATACTTGTTTGCCCATTTCCATATATGTGGTTGCGACTTATTTATGTAACCTCGATTTTTGTTTTTGTTTTTTTAGGTTGAAGATGTCCCTCGGTTGACTAAGAATGAACTGACGCAAGCTGTGGAAGTGTGCAAGAAAAGGCAAGAGAATAGTTTTTGTCGAACGGCCGTCCGAAGATGAAGCCCTGGCATGGAAGGAACAGGGTGGTTTGCGTTCGCGCTTGGAATTTGAGGCTGTTATCGTGCAAGTGTAAAACTAACTTCTTCTTTTTTAGTTTTTGCTCTATGGTCATTTTCAATATGAAATAAATAGGAACGGTATATTTAATATTCAATTGAACTGAACTGTTGAAATGTTGTGCAATATAATATTGTACTAAACCTCAAATGATTTGGAAAATATTTACCTAAAAATGATTGCTACCACTTGAAATAATTAGTCAATGAAAATTATTTTTATTGTTGATAACAATTTGTGTAAATTTTTTCATGGAAGATAAAATCGTTATTTTTTTTCTAAACGATATATATAATCATTTTTAGCAAAATGGTTTTCATATCATTCATTTTTTGTAAAATAAACAAAGTCTTATGGTGCATTTGTTTTAGGCAAAGTGTTTTCTTGAAATTAGTTTTTTGAACATTCACTTGTTTGATTTGCCGAATGATGTTTAAGGCGCGCATGACAAAATTTCTGGAATAGAAATTGATTTCTATTCCATCGACAAGTTTCTCAACAAAGAAATGTGTTTGATAATGATTCAAAATTTCTATTTCTAGAGTAAAAATTCGTTTAATAAGAGAATAAAATTTATATTTCTAGGAGAGGTGACAGTTGGCATTTGGTGGTCAGAGTTTGACGTCTAGCTGCGATCAACGGTGGGTGGTCGGAGTCCGGTGTCTAGTGGCCGACGTAGCCAATGGTTAGTGACCGACAATTGGTGGCGAGTGGCCAACGGCTGAAGTCTAACGGTTGACATTCGACGGCCGGTGGTGACCAATGGGCGGTTGGCGAGGGACATTCGATGGTTGGCGGTGGGCCTCCAATGTTCGGTGGTTGGCAATGAGTGGCCAACAACCAACGGGCATCCAACATTCGATGACCGGCGATCGGTGACGAGCAACTGGAGTTTGGTGGCTACGGCCAACGTTCAGTGGTCAACGGTTGGTGGCAAGCGGTTGATGGCCGGGGCCGGTGGCGAGCGGCCGGTGACCGGCGATGGGCGTTCGGCATCCCACAATCGGCGAATGGGCAATGGGTGATGACTAGAGTGAATGATGAAAGAAGTTTTGATTTCTTATTTCTGTTCCAAAAATAGAAAAGCTAAAAATTTTAACTTCTGATTTCTACTCCAAATCCATTTTTGGAATAGAAATTTGTTCCATAAATAGAAAAATAAAATTGCGTTACCAAACAGATTTCTATTCTAAACCTATTCCGAGAAATAGAGAAATAGAAAAATAGAAACATTGTTATACGCGCCCTTAGTCAATCAAAAACACTTTCTGGTAAAGGAAAATATTCATGCAAAAATTAGGAAAATGAATTCCTAAATCTAAGAAGATGAAAACACTTTCCGAAATTGCTCTTCTTACATTTTTTTAATATATTACCTTTTCTTTAAATTAAAAAATTGATTCTTAAATATTTTGTCTTTTTTTCTTTTTCTTCTTCCTCTTTTGCCAATTGCTAGGCCTTAACTGTAACGACGGCCCCACTGTAATATTGTCCGCTTTGGACATTGAGTTCTCACAGCTTTAAAACACGTTACACATATTAGAGGGACCCAAGTTTTTATAAACTAGCCCAGGACTCCCATTTTAAGCGATGTGGGACTAGAGAGAGACCCCTTCCCCTTCCTTGCGCACGTCCGGGGACCGAGGCGTAGACGCACCGCCATCCCTCCTTCCCACCCACCGTCGCTTGGGCTGTCACATTAACTATCGGCCATAGGCAAGGACCAGCCTTGGGTGAGGTTGAGCTCAGTAGATCTTGAAAAGGCTCGAGTTCGTCGACCTCGATCTCGCCCTGATCCGGCCAAGTCATCCCTCAGTAGGCCTTGGTGATGGCGCCAATGACTTGTCACGACCTTTCATTGAACGCCATTGATCAGCAAAGGAGGAAGAAGGAAAAAAAAAACAAAAGAAATTTAAAAAATGATATTTTTTTGACTTGATTGAAATTATTTTCTAAATGAGATTCAAATGCCAAAAAAATATTTTTGGTCACATATCATAAAATAAGAGAAAATTAATCATTTTTCTGAAAAAGTATTTTCCAGAAAGTATTTTCTTTTTTTATGAAATTTTTTTCTAAATAAATGCACTCTATTTCATTTGACTCGGGCATGCGAAATGAAACTGGCATATCATCACCAAGTGCTGATAAGCAGGAAGATGGAGGAGATGAAGGAGGAGATGAAGGAGAAGATGTTGCTTACTTCACATGACAATGCCAGCTCCCAAGCTTGATTGACCCACGTTAGCATATTTGGTATCCATCACATCATACCATGTGACCACTTGGATTCTTTTCTGTTCTTCTTTCATGTTTCCGCAGTCTTAATTGTTTTTTTTATTTGGCTAAATCCGCTTGTATCCAATTCCACATGTTGCTTTCATATTGTAAGAGCATCCGTCTGGGGAAGGTGAAGGCACAAGACCACCTACCATTCTTCTACCCGATGATGTTTTATTATTATTATTTATTTCATAGAGATGTCTGATGTAGTCTTGTCTGATGGAATTCTCGCACACAGATTTAGGATGGGATCATCTTAAGATAATTGTGGCTGCACATAGTTTTCTGGTGTGTCTTTGTGTTTCTTTGTAAGTCCTGTGCACATGATTATCGATCCTCGCGTGAATAGCGATTTACTTGCATCGTAGGTTGAATTACATTTATCGAAAGCGATGTCGTCCCCAACATGCATCATGCACTAGCGCTCAAGTGCTTCTATGCGGTATTCTTTATCTGTTAAAAGGTGAGGAGGGGCAATTAACGTTAGAGACTTGCCCCCCTACGCTTTATCATAAGGGCTCCATGTCCATTACGGAATAGTAGATGAGCCATAGACATTTTGCACAACATAATATGGCAGCAGCCGTGGAATTTCTTCGCATGAAGTATGTCGCAATCTATCAATTTGATACAGGCTATTTTGAGGTTTGCCCATGATGTGAATCGAACTTATTACCCCATATAAGACAGGCATCCCTTTGTCACTAAGCTAACCACCTTGGCGGTGTATTTACATGAGGTTTGTAATCAATTGAGAACAGGAAAAGGGAAGCTTCCTCTTCTCTTAAATTGCCTTTGCTTTCGATGTCTTCTGTTTTGTTGCTCGCCGGAGTCCCTATTCCATTACGATGCTCTAAAGATGTGGCATTGGTTCGTACTTTAGCTCCAGTAGAGCAGGAAACCCTAAAAGTTGCCATTGTCTGGTCATGCACCCTTTTGCTTATGGTTGTTTCGCTCGTCTTTGCTTATTCATATCGTTGTGGGCAAGAAGGCAAACTGCTGGAAATGGCAAACATGAGCCTCTCATGAAAGGAGAATGAGAGATAACACCACATAGTCAATGTCAAATAGAGCAACAACGATATGGAATCGGAATATGGTATAACGCTAGGATATTTGACCTAAAAGTTTGCATTATTTAGTAAGAGAATGTATATGCAAAAAGGCTCATTGCATTCTTATACTTTGAATTTTAGCAGCACAGGTCCTACTTCACTCAATCAAAATTGTCAAATGCCTTGCGGAGCATGAAATAACCAGCTTGAACAAGTCACATTTGACAAAGTACTCGACAAAGCAAATGACTGTTGCATGCACGTTCTTATCTTGTAGATTATAATGGTCATTTTTTTGTTTACGTGGCTTAATGTAGATCCAAGCGATAGAAGCGATATTTTTGACTTACTTGACTAGACCAAGTATCTCTCCAAAGAAGAAGATGAACTTTCGACCATTAGTATCGGCCATCACATATAATCAAGTGGACCCTTGTTTCGTGCTTGGTGTAGACCTTTTAGATTTTTTCTAACGTGGGATGAAAATATTATTTTCATGAATATTTTTCAAACATTCATGTACATTCATCAAATATGCGACCTATGGAAATGACCGTTACTAGGTAGGACACAGCCATGTAATCTCTAGTTAGGTTGTCCGAGGGGTTTTAGATGGGCCGGTCTTGTTCTTGTTCTTGATTGTGCAGGTCCGTCTCAGAAACCCTAAATAGCTTAGCTAAGCTAAAAGTCCCAATTCAAAACCATGTACAGTGTAACCTATCGCCACAATCATTTCTCCTGCTTTCATTACGTCTTGTGATATTAAATTCGTTCTTCGATTTTACTAACGTTATAGGGCAATAAATTTGTTTGCTTTTCTTTTATGACTTATATAATTTATGGATCTCCAAAATAATTTTGATTTGGTTTAGCAAAGTCATATGATGTTAACTTAAAAATAGATTTTACTCCCGGGCATTGCTCGTGCCATAAGTCTAGTCTCCTTGCATAATGAATAATACATAACAAATAATACTTAATTATTGCATATCATAAGAATGTTAAAGAGCCAGCAAACAAATGTAGAACAGAGATTTGCCAAACCATAGGCCAGTGAAGTTTGATAATGCAGCTAAAGATTACCAATTTACATTTTAATGCAGTAGGAGCATACCCACCTTTGAGTTTTTAGTTCACTTCCATGTCTCCAGCTAGTTTAACCTGAACATTCACTGCATAATGTCACTCTATACGAGCAACCTACTTCTAATTAAAAACCTCAAGATCATCTCTTGTTACTGGAAAACCTATTTTCTCGAACGGCAAGTTTATTTTGAATATTTTTTGGATTGCCTCGATCTTCATTAGGAATCCGATAATATCGTTACTCATTCGAATTTTCAAATTTTCAAATTTTCGGTAGATTATCTTTTCTTTACTTGAGGTTACTCATCTCAGTAATAAATACTCCCCCAGGCCTTTAATAGTAACAAACGATTTAAGTTATTGATTTTTGAGAGACCTTAGTTTATTTAGTCTTTTCCTTCTTATGCTCTTTACTCCTGGTATGGCTTCAACCCCGCCAAGATCAAAGTTCCTTTCATCTATTTGGCGTACCCTAGTCATCTGGTATCAAAGCTCAGGATTAAATTGCCTGCGCATGGAAGAAATACCGGCGAACTTTTCCTGGAAGTGGAGGAGATGTGTCGTCAGAATCGACAGCTCCGAGAAGAGATGCAAAGTAGTGATAAACTTCACGAATTTGAAGGCTTTCTCTTCATCTGGTTATGGTGTGCCTGTAGTATGATTATGGCTCTGTAGGTGATAAGTGGTTTGCATGAGTAGTTCGATGACTTGGACATATTCCGGCTCCATCATCGACTCGCGGGAGATGTCCGAACTAATCACATAACTATTGCCTCGCGCTATTGTGGAACTTATCGAACTAAAACTATTTCCGTTCGACGACAACGGGCTGTGATTTTATCTGACAGATTGCAATAAAGACAACGTTGTATGACATGTGCAAATGTGTGTGATTGATGTGAACTCATGTGATGTTCGAGTTCTTGAAAAAGCTCGTCTCTTCCATCGTCGTATCGCAAAGCGAGAGAGACACATAGCAACAGACCGACCATCCAATCCTCGCGAGTTCTGGTCAGTTCCGTTGCCACCTTTGGGTTTCTCTATCTTGCTTTCTTATCCGGCGACAACCCTCTGGCGGTCCGTGCGGCCTCTCTCTCTATCTTTCTTCCTTCTACAGTGCCTGACGTTGGGGTTTAAGGATCGAGAAGGAGCCACACAAGACCTGCTCTTGGGTACTGCCTTGCCACGCCAGGCCAATGCCGCTGGGCACAAAAACTCATTCTCTATCACAATTCTCATATTATCAGATAGAATGACAAATCTTGGATATGATGGTAACATTCTCTTCCAACTGGTTGGGAAAACTTGGATGTCATAACAACCAAACATCATATACTTCAGAAAGAGGAGGAACTTCTGCATCAGCCGGAGCTGAGAGAGAGCAAACATAACCTAGGATTGAAAAAGATACTAATCAAAGGATGCAACCCATGGTCAAGTGGGTCGCTTCAGGTTTGATCCTAGTTGAGTCTCGGGTGGGCCATCCAGATCGCATTGCAAGAAAATGGGTCCGAGCCGGTTTTGCCTATATATGTGTTAGACACCCAAATCTAACCCGACTTGCCAATTTGCCACCTCTAATGCGATGAGTCTACACTTTGTATCTCTAATCCTCCATCACTGCATCATCACCCCATATTGTGCAAATGCCTTTACCACTTTGATAAAAGAACTATCAATTGCCTATATAGAGAATTTGCCAGAACACTGGACAAGTGCCTCGTTCAAGCACACAGATCATTATTGGAGAACAATCGTTACATCTCCCTACTCAGTAACATGTGCTTTTATCTAACAATGCGACCTTTTCTCATATTAAAATTCCCATCCAGAAAAGTTCGAAGTTCAGACATATCAAACACAAATTCTCTTCGTAATCAAAAGCTACGAAGACACGGCTAAAATAATATATATACAAATGACGTGTTTTGCAGCACAACATGTGGACGTGTTGGATCTGATGAATCCTGTGTGGAAGCTCCTATTTTTAGTGATTTTCTAGCAAAACATATAACACACTCACCTAATATCTTATTCACACAAAAATGTGCACCAAATCTTCAACCAAATCTGAGAGAAAAGATGAATGACCTAGCAATCATTCAACAAGAGAAGAACTTCAGACAAGCAGAAATCATCAACAAAATGACCTGTGAACAAACATAAAGTACCAGGAATCTCTACTTTCTATTACCAACAAACCGTTTTATTCGCTGTAAGAACAAGAACTCCTCTTTTTCTTTGGGTCATGCCAAAAAAAAAAAACCTCTCCCACTGCAGTTTCCCTTCCCCATTTATTCACCAGTTCAGTAGACATGAACTCTACCTTACTACCGTCATATTGCTACAATCCAAGAAGGTGATAACTAGCAGCAGCACACAAACATCTGCGCCCCCGATAACCAAATCCAAGATGCCTATATAAACCCAAGTGCTCGTTCTCTGCTCCGCAAGACTAAATTTCTGGTGACTCCTTCGGAGTAAGAAGAGCTCTAAATTCTCCACAAGATGTCTCAAGAATAAGGGAAATGAAAAAATTATACAAAGAAAGAAGAGATCAAGGCTCCTCAGCCATGAGATAGTCGGAGTGCGAAGCTGCTAAAAGGGCAGCTCCTATGCCAGACCCGTCATTTGAGTGCTCAATAACAATGTTCTGCGTGACTTCCTCTCCAATCAACTCCTTTAGAGTGCTCTCCATGCAGGCACTGAATTTTTTGTAGTGCTCGAACAAACCACCGTCAAGTGCAATTACTGACTTCTGCTGTTCTGCTCCCTCTTTTGCGCCGTCTCTTCCCAGTTTTTTCAGGATCCCAACTATCCCAGCAGCAGATAGGCGAGCTCCACGAGTGGCGACAATGTCACAGAGCTCAACAACCACTTTTCTCATCTTCAAGGTAGTATTGGATATCTAATGGACACAGATTGCAAATTATACAGATGATTGCAAAGGTATTCACCCCCGTGTCCTCCTGTCAAGAGGTATACAGGGTGCAGTCGAGAGGAACTAAAAAGAAATTTTGGAGAGGAAAGATGATTCTCTTTCACAGAGTATTGCTAAAAACAATGTGGGAGGGACTGTCACAAGAGGATTCTTTTTCTTGAGAACTCAGGGAAGATACCTAATAATATTAAGCCTCCAGAGAATCATATGGACAGTAAAGTAATTTATCACTCCAGGGAGAAAGCAGAATATACCTCTAAGATATCCCTCATTTTGTTCCCGACAACTTTAAGATCGGAAGATGTGTCATGATGCATAGCAGACATGTCCGGTGTCCTTCAAAGTTGAAAAGAGCAATTTAAAGTTCTGAACACTTCATTGAAAATTAAAATACATAAAATGCTGGAAAATTTTTAGTGATGGAGAAGCATAATCTTTGGATCACATCCTAATGGCACTGCTGATTGAAATAAGAAGGGACACTGAGGCAAGACAACTCAAAGCAGGATTCAATGTAAGGCGCTTCAGTCTCTAAGGAAAAACGCAATTTACAATGCTTAGCAGATTACAATTGCGAGTAATGAGTGTGTGATAAGTTCAGCATATACCTCAACAGTGGTGTTGTGAAGTCAGAACTAGTAGAAAAGGACTACACAAGACTTTAGAAATCTTAACACAAAATAAGAGAGTGAGAATGCCGTGTAAAGAGAACTGAAACCACAAAATCCAACTGTGACGTCATTTATGATAAATATTGGATGTCACACTAAGGGAAAAATCGTATGTTGTCTCAATCATCTTTAGAAGTGACACAATAAAGAGCTCGCTAGGGGGGAAGAAAATTCCCAGAGACTGATAGTTACTAAAAACAAAGGATGAGGAGAAAAGTATGTGGTTGACTTGGTAAAAGCTCCACGTGAAAGGCCAAGGTCACTAATGATAATATACTGATTTGTTCAATCAAAATCCAGGCATCATACGAGCATAACTATGTCTGACAGCCACCACAAATGAAGAACTGATCAAGCACATGTTGGACAAAATAAATCGACTTGGCATTGTCTACTTGTCTAGAAATGGATTTGGTTTCCCTTTCAGTTCAGATCACCTGTTGGTGGCTAAATTGCCCTGTCAACTCTTTGTTCAGGAACAGGATGACACAAACTTAATGGATCAACATCGAGAAGGCAAAATCAAAACAAACATGCCATGGAAGATACACCAAGCAATCACAAGGACACCAAGTGAAATGCCAGATGACCAGTACCACACCTTAATATGAAAGGGGTTCTTAATTTAGGAGGAACATTGTCACCGAAAAATGAAGCTTCTTCAGCCATTTTCAGTAAAACTCTGCGCACAACTTCTCCCAAGTACATGCCTGATATTGTCTTCTCAAAAATCTGCAAGAAAAATAAGCAATAAGCAAAAGACCACAACAAATGCATGATTAGGACATTGAAAGTAGGTCACCTGCTCTCCTGGGTTAAGACTTTCACTATCCAGTGCCTGATCATACTCTGTCAGGGGAAGGTGTGACGACCTGAAGTTGCCCCATTCCATGTTAATGACCTGCAAATTTCAGCAAAATAGGTAACTTTGTATAAAATTTTTGCACTGGTAATGAAAGTCCATAGCCTCATTCTGACAACCGAAGATGATGACAGAGATCTTATATAGACAAATTGTCACAACTAATTCTAGAAAAAAACTAAATTCCAGTAATGGAAAGATTAATCACCATTTCTCCTGATTTAGGCAGAGGACCATGCCACTTAGGAATTGCCTGAGCCCTTTCAACATAAGCTGCATTTGTTCCGGTACCCAAAATGACAGCAGCAATTACATCGGAATTGTAGAATCTGCCCCCAGCTAATGTTCCGATTGTGTCATTAACCTACACCATGGCAAGCGAAAAGATCCAGGGACAATTATTGACAAAGAGCAATCTTCGAACGAGAAAATCAGGATACTTTATCAGCAAAGCAATTTCAATCACAACCCTCCATTTAATACTAACCAAAGCTGTTACACGCATGTGGAGGCCAATTTTTTCCATTGCTTTGGTCAGTTCACCCACAACGTCCTCCCCAACCTACATCAACACAAACAAACAAGGAAGTCAATATAAACCAGAACCACCAAAACATAGGAATGAAAAGGTAACACCGAACCACAACAATAAACATCAGACAGGTCCCGGCATCTATCATGTTCCCAAAATGCCATATAGCCACGTGTCTAGTAAAAATATGACTGCACTTTCCAGCAGAACATGACTAAATTATTTGAAAGCTAGGATTTGATCTTTCACCTTGAAGAAATATGGAAGCCCAAAAATGAAACAACCTTGATTAATTCAAACCCTGTGAGCCCCCTTAGAGCCATCTTAATTCTCAATTTCAGAACTTTCCATAAAAACACTTTAAGAAATTTGCACTCAAAGATGGAGGCATGGTGGCCAATATGATATTAAAAACACGGGAAAGCTGACCACAGGCTATTCAGTTAATGTAGGAACGAAGAGTCAGAAACAATGTCAACCACCACAGTTAAGCATCATGCAAGCAACACTCATACACAACTCCTAATACAACAGCCAAGCCTTTCCAACTATGTCCGTCAGCTATATCATTCCTATTGTGCTATTGTCCCGTATTACAAACCAGATTTTCCATGATAACCAAATAATTGAGACAAAATCAGAAGATTTAAGAGAAATTGGGATCAGCAGTACTCACCGCATCTTCTATGGAAAAGCCCTTTGTCCATTTGATTAATGCCCCTGATGATATAGATGTTTGCCTAACAGGGAAGGAGAAGGTAAAGCCCAGCTCCCTTTGCCTACCAGGGTAAGGATGAGAACCTTCACCTTCTGTGGCAACAAACTTCGCAAGTGCTGCGGCAATGTAATCAAACAAAGCCTGAAAGATAAAATGAACATTAAAAAATGAGTGTAATGAGCAGAATTAACTTAAGTTTATCGGGTAGTGAAATGACTCACTTCTGAAGATCCAATCATTAAGTGAGGAGGTATTGAAACTTCCTCAAATTCTTGGGAAACAACACCCTTTTCCTTTCCTCCCAACTGAACACGAAGGACCCGGAAATTTGTACCACCCAGGTCCAATGCATAAAACAATCCTTGCTCATTCCTAGTGCAGTGAGGAAGAGATACATGAGATTCGCAGAATCAACCAAAAGGTTATTTAGGGTGTACACACAACCACAGCTGAAGAACCTATGAGCAAATCATTTTCGTGATACAAGCACATTGCTCAGTTGCCTTCTCAATAAATGTCTTCCAAAGAACATCAAGCAGTACCCTTTCCATCATAAGAACCACTTGATCATATAGTTAACTATTAGGTTCATTCCACCAAACATATAAGCCTAATTAGTGACAAGCCAAAAATGACATTCCCTTATTCTCTACAGTCAAGTCCCCCCCCCGGCGCCCTCTCTTTTCCTTCCTTCCTCCAAAGAAAAGGGAATCCTATCCAAACAAAACAGAAATAGACTACAACAGCATTATTTCCATCTCGAAGCTAGATAAGATTCTGTACATAATACATGCGACCAACTTCATTTAGAAATGCAAACAGCACTGACGATTGCTGATTACTCATAAGACAGTTCGAGGAACACTTCCTACAACCAAGGAAACAAGCCAAGGATGAATTTTTCTAAAACAGAACAGCTCCTAATAATCAATCGTAACCTAAATGATGCAACAGTGGATCCAGTTGATTAATCACCGGTTTTCCAATTCATCTCAGAATCTCCGTATTAGCTCTTGATCACGCCATCGCATGAATTCAGCAAGAAGCCCGTCAACCCAACAATCAATTGGCAATCACAACGAAAAAAAAAACAGTGAAATTTGTGGTAGACCGAAAACACGAGCTTCCAATCCTGTACCCACCAACGGATTCGAGATCAACACAACAACCACACACAAAAATAAAATAAAAATTAAAAAAACATATCAAAACATGAACACCACCACAAATCGCAATGAAACTAATGAATGGGAACTGGGTGCGCATACCCAGTGGGGAGATTGTCCACGTAGCTGATGAGCATCTTGAGCTTACTCCCGCCCTCGGATGCGAGCCCGGCGTGCATCTCGACGGTCATGGCGTCCGCCACCTGGCGGAGCTTTCCGATTGGGGTCCCACACTTGTCCTCGAACTCCTTCAGTATGGCCATGGCCCTGGCCCATTTCCCGGATCTCTTCATCTGCCTCCTCACGACGACCGCCGCCCCCGCCGCCGCCACCGCCACCGCCGCCGCGCACAGCACCACCGCCACCTTCTTCCCCATCCTCAGCTCCTCCTCCGCCGCCGCCGCCGCCGCCGCCGACTACCCTTTATCCCTCTCTCCGTAAAAAATGATGGGTACCTACTCAGATCAACCCGCTGCTCCTCGCCGGATCAATTCTTGATCATGTTCCGCAAGTGGGTCTCCTCCTTTCCGGCCCCGAGATTGGGATAGAGGTCGAAGTAGGCGAAAGGCGCGTCCTTTTCCTCCCCTAGATAGAGAGAGAGAAAGAAGGAGGGGGAGGTGCTGCGCTAGAGACAGGCTATCGCCATTTCAGAACAACTGTAGAGAAAGAGCGATTTTCCCGGAAAAAAATCGGGTTTTTCTCGGAAAACGAGTGAACAGAAGAGAAGCTGAAAGAGAAGAGGAGTGCACCCAAAACGACCGGCTTCGCTGCTCTGGCTTTTTTTTTTTTGGCCTTTTTTTCCGCCCTTTTTTTCCAATCAAAACTCGACGAAATTTAATTTAAAATAATAATATCCCTCGATTCATCTTGCCGGATAGCGATTGGCGAAGATTTTTTCCAAGAATCTCTTTTGGGCTCGGGAATTTTTTCTTTTCCATTTTTGATAGAGTTTTTGGTCTGGCTCGATGCTGCCCGCATTGGAGATTCGGTCCCCGGTTTCTGAAATCGAACCGGACCAATCAGTTGGGTTTGGCGTTATGATAATTCAATATAATTTGCCAAAAATTTAAATAAGAGAGTGCCTCGGACTTCTTGAGAGGTGGAGGAGACTCAGACAAAAGGAAAGATCGAAAGAGAATAGTAGACGTAAGCGTTGTGGGACAAAAGGGAAAGATCAAAAAAAATAATGAGACATGCATAACATATTTAAGAAATAAATAAAAATAATATCCAGGTGGTCCCGTTTTTCCTTGAAATCAAGCATCAGACCGTTGGACACCGATCTGGCACTCTTAGGAATTGAACCAAATCGATCTGTTCAATCCGGTTCAAACCTTTTCGGAATTTTTTTAGACCACGAAAATTGCTGGAAATTCACGGAAAAAAAAGGGGGCGAGAACGAGATCTGCTAGAAAAGGGGGAAAAAAAGAAAAAAAAAAATTGGCCATAGCTTTGGTGCGTGAAATTACGGTCGAGCCCTCCGAGTACGGGCGAGCCCGGTCCGCTGGGTCTCGGGCGCCACGTTGCGTCACCTAATTGATTCGATCGGTCTCTCTCTCTCTCTCTTTTTTTCCGTGCCTTTTTCCCCCGCCGCATGATCCAATTAAAGATTTCCCACGTGCGAGGGAAAAAAAAAAGGGAGCGATTTTCCCGAAAGAATCTCGTGCCGTCTCTCATGGGGAGCCTCTTGCCTCAATAAATCTCGAGTTTCCTTTTTCTAAATTTTTATGATTTATTAATTTGCTCACGACAAAAAAAAAAAGAAAAAAAAAGGGGAGGAAGTAAATCTTGGTTTACACTTTCAATCCTACAACGTTTTGACTTTTATATGAGAGGACAAATCCTATAACAAAGGCAGATTGTCTAAGGAAAAATAAAATGGAATCAAATTAATTGAGCAAATTGACAAGGTACCGTAATCCAATAGATATTAACACGCAAGATTCAATAAATTTAATGCAACGTGCGATTACTTAATAGTTCAATTTTTGTTGGATAGCTTTAAATGTACTGTGAAGTACTATACGTTTGGTCGTCCGAATTTCTAATCAGGATAGGATTGGATATGATAGAATATAAAATCTTTGGATTTTTCTATATTCTATCCGCTGTTTGGTGAATCATAGTATTAAAGTCAGATATATTCGCATCATATCACGTATATTTTTTAATATAAACATCATATAATTGTAAATGAACCTAAAAGTTCATAAATTGAGGTGGTGAAAATTTCTCGTGACATTATTCCTTAAATTATTTTTATTTTTTATTTTATTTTTCCTCTTTTTTAAATTATTTTCTTTATTATTTCTTTTTTCCCCTTTCATCATTCTTTAATAAAATTTTATCAAATAGTAAACTGTACTAACATACCTAAAATATAAAAATACCTAAAATATATAATAAATATAAATATATAATTTATAGATTGAATGTTTATTAAAAGATAGAATTAAAGTTGAATATATAAATTAAAAAATAATTTTAATTTTTCATTTCTTAAATTAGAATTCAAATATTATTTCTATTGAAATATAATTTTAATTTTGTTAATTTAATAAGTTTGTTATTCGAGAAAAATAACTTTCTTATTATGAATAATATAAATCATATTCAACTTTATCTCACCTTCTCCATGGGATAATTTTATCCGACCTATATCCCCCTTATATTCGACTTCATCCTATCATGAGCAAGCACCAAACATAAGACATAATAAATTATATCATATCCCGAATTTTATCCCGACTACTAAACGCGGCCTAGTCTATTTGAGAATTTTAGGCTATGCCGTTGGTCTATTTGGGCTGGTATGACCTTTAATTCAAGCGAAATAAAAATATTTTGGGTGGGCGGCACAGAGAGAGAGCGAGACGGGGACGGGGGGAATTTTCTTTTTTCCCTTTTTCGTGTTGAGAGAGCGTTTGAATTTTAATCACCCTTTGAAAATTAAAATGAGTACTTTTTTTGTGCAAGTGGGCGGGTGTCAAACAACCCATGCAAAGTGACGCAGCCGTATGTTTGTCTTCTTTATTTTACGTTCAAAATTTAATTAAACATTTTTAATCTACACGGTGAAATGGATGGATAGAGAGCAAAGAAGAGGGTTGACTTCGAATTAGGCGTGGCATGACTAAGAACGCACGAGGGGTTTCAATAAAAAAAAGGAATCATACTCTAATTGATAAATCGTGATCGATTTTGTTTGCCACTTTGAATGATGCCTGTTCTAATTCTCGTCGTTGGATAAGCTTTAGCGATCCCTTTTGCGTGCTTCGTCAATCATCGAGAATTGTGGGGAAAAGAGTCACGATATTGTGGCTCGTCGGATACTATTCATTCATCTTTGATTATCAAGCAATGACGAACTTTTGCACTTGCCATTTCTTCGAAATACACCATAAGCGCTTCAGTTATTTTGTAATTGATATGGACGCACCATATAATATGTTAATATCATCGTGAGGATAAAAATTACTAAAAAAGTCATAAACTTGTTGTGTGGATGGATATCAATTCAATTATAAAGTTTTCAATTTTGACTAATTTAGTTTTAAATATTTTAACAATTTACAATTTCCGTCGTCTTAGATAATTTAAACTAGAAATCACCAACATAGATGTCAATCATGACACGTAAGACGACTACGTTGATGTGGACAATTTGTTTGTAATTTTTTCTTTTCTTTTTTGTTTCATTGTGGCCAAAGAGGGTTGCAGCCCTTGTTGACCGCGGGCAAGGGCAAGAAGGCCTTCATCAACCACGTTGACAACCGACTAGTGAGGGCTTATAGGGCTTCGCCCTTCATTGGCCACAGATAACAAAAAAAAGAAAATTACAAAAATTATAAAAATTGTCAACATCAGTACTAATTGTGACACGTAAGGCTGTCAACATTCATGCCAGCAATTTCCTACCAAAATCATCCATAAGTACTAATGGTCAAATTATAAAAAGAAAAGTTCATGACTAAATTTGACAAAATCAAAGGTTTATGACTGAATTACTACCTGTACGATAGGTTTATGACTTTTTTGATAATTTTCCCTAACATTAGAACATCGAACCTAGAAATTTAATACCCGAGGGGGTAACTATACGTATGAAAGGTCTATTGTGAGGGCTATGCATACAATATACATGGTCAAAAGTGTGCTCTTCATATATTCTCGGTGAAGGAGGGCTGTCAAATGGCATCCCTTCCCTGATGTAGCCAGCGACCTATCGCCACCCTACTTTGATTTTCAGTCCCTTTTTGGGCTTTTAGTTAGATCGATTGCTCCTAACCAGTTGGCTGTCTTTGAAGTTCGGCTTGGAAGTTTGGTCAATGTCCCCTTTGAGTCGCGACCCTTCACCAAATTGAGCATTACCAAAACGTGGGATCATTGGGAAAGAGACACTGTCGACTAAGAGCAAGGGAAAGAGCGGGCGCGTGCACATGTTCGATCTTGGTGTCGTGCATGATGTTTTGGAAGGGCGATGGATCAATGATTAGTTTAAAGCGAGGACCGTGGCGGTTCGTTGGCTAGGATCCATAGTTTCACCTATTTGGAGGTGAAATCTATGCGAGGAGAATATTAGCCCATCACGCCACGCCGTCACATCAATTATTTTTAGTGAATATTGAAAGGAATTACTATATTAGAATTCCGCGTAAAGATTTAGAATTTCCTCATAGTTATAGTAAAGCAAGCTCTATCTTTTGTATTTGTCTCTCATTAATTCCTTAGCCCCCAAAAAAAGGAAAAAGGAGCGAGAATTTGACTGGGCACCCGTAAATTTTTTTGGCAAAATTATTAGAATGTCTTTATTTTTTATTTTTCTAAATGATTGCTCGTTTTACAAAAATCAAATGTACAGAAACCATTTTTATCATTAACGAGCATATTAATGGCTATTAATGATGAAAACATGCTCATTTTTCTCATTTATCTAAAGATATAAATAATCATTTTTACGAAAGAACCATTCAAATTACTGATTTTTCCTCAAAACGAAAAGCCGTCCCTATACTCAGGAAGAGGAGGGAGTACATGACAACTAATAAACCTCGGAAGGTTTTGACCGAACAGATTTACACATGTGTTTCCTTTTTAATTAGCCAAAAATACAGAACAAAAAATTAAAGAGAGAGAGAGAGAGAGAGAGAGAGTATTAGATCCAAACCGGATGAAAATTTAAAATTAACCTAAACCAGCTTAGCTGCTCCTGCCTTTTGTCCTTTCGCTCTCCCCACGAATATTGGAAAATGAGATTTAAGATAGAAGTGGTCCAAACCCCCCACATGCATCCCAACAACGTGAGAGCATCTCCTCCTTTCCAGGACAACGTAAAGCCCCAAAGATCTCGAGCATCCCGAAACCGATGTCCTTTGTTCTTTTCGCCTCTCCTTCCCTCGTGTCTTTTCCAAACCAAAAGTTTCGAAAGATGACGTCATAATTCGTCAGCACATACCGAAACATCCTCTTTGTTACATAATGAAGATCCTCTTTGCAAGATGTAACTCTAGCTGAACACCGAAATATGACTTGTGTCTCCACGTCATGTCGGCGACATGTCGGGCTTCATAAGATACTTTAGATCGAGCCGCCGGCGAATTATTCAATGGCTAGAAATTGTTCGATGGCTGTAAAAGTTGCATTTTATGTTTTCTACGCATGACGTCTCGGTGGTCCGTGAAATGATGAGTCATGTGGCAAATCCATATTATACTTCTTTTAATGAGATGGTGTGAGAACTATACAACGACTTAGCACGTTCTTGTGTTCCCATGATTACAAAATGCCGCAAACTGTTGACTTCATTCTAAGGGCCCAACGCCGATTCAAACCGAAGCAACCGTACCGTACCTAACCCAAGAACCATATCCGTAAGTCCACTCTGATTCCAGAAGCAATAAAAAGACGACCCTTTCTAACTCCAAGCAAATCTCCCAAGAGGCGACGCCAAATCACGAACACAAAATGGGCGACTCACGCCGCGATCCGAGACGAAAAGGAACGACATGGGCCGGAACTTTCCTGCCGGATCCGAGACGGCGCAAATCATAAGTACAAAAGGGAAGGCGTGAACCGAACTTTCATGACCCAAACCCTCACGGCCCTGCCCCGTGTGAAACGCTAAAAGCAAAAAGTCAACACGATGGAAACAGCGCCAAAGTCACGAAATGCGAAGTTGGCAAGTTGCGCATAAAACATCAACCGCTTGCTACTTAAACAATTCAGCATAAAAAAAACACGGGCGCGGCGAATGCTACATGATTCACGCGTGACGTTAATATGAATGACTCATTCGATCTTATCTCAAGCATCTTCTCCAAGCTTGCAATATTATATGCTACAGATGGCTTTATGCAGATCACGGGTCATTCATATGAATGACTCATTCGATCTGATTTCGAGCATCCTCTCGAAGCTTGCAATATTATATACTGCAGATGGCTTGGCAAAGTATTTTAATCCTGCTAAACACCAAGATGACTTTGGAGAGTCCTTAAATTATCGTGCACGCTTTACCAGTCCGGTCAGCATGCACGTGCAGAGAATTCCAGCTCTTTGCCACCACTATAAGTTTTGACAAACTAAATTAATAAGGAGCAAAAATTGCTGGGGAGTTTAAAACCTATTGCAATGCCATGGCCTGTAAACAGGAAGACATAACAGCAGATTGAATCAGTCAAGGGCGTGATGCTCAGAACACATAGCTCGGCACATTTTTACAATTTTGTATCAACTTCATAAAATGAGTCCCGGTGTGTACAATGCAGTCCAGAAAAATTGGCAAAAGCAAGAGCAATCATCCACCTAGGTCTGCACGAGTAGGGATGACAGGTACCAGAAAGTTTCCATAAGGCGAATCGAAGATGCGGTAGTTTCCAGTGCAACCATCACGTTGCGCTTGCGTGATTGCAAATCTTTTGGCTTGTTCAATCTTCATATTCATACCACTGGAACTGCCCTGCAGAAACATAGAGAAATAAAATGCCATCAAATGAAATCCAAAAGAAAATTGGTCATGTATGGAGGGACTTAGCAAAGAAAATGCACTTACAATCGAACTTTGAGTAGTAGATTTCCCGGCTCTTTCTTCATTTGCATGAGGCAAGGAAAGATTCCTGCAATCATGGATGGTTTATGTAGCTAATATCACGCTCTCATATGTCATAAGCAAATAAGAAACGTAGAAAATATAGTAGGACTGCAATGACCCACTGCTGGCGGTGATTCACTAACACCGCTACTGCTGACTGACAAGGATCATCTTTACTAAAATAACAACAAGACACTAACAAGGAAGAAAGAAAAGGCCAACACAGAAGGAGATTGCAAACTTAAGACCAATAAAGAGCAACTTCCATAAGCAAGAACCAACTATCAACTACACCCCAATGCGGAGGGCTGGTATTAGATGGGCTAGGCAAGCAAATACAGTCTAAGGCCAATTATAGGCAAACTTCTCGAAGAAATTGTTGGCAACTAATGATGCAATAAGAGGAATGAGGATAATATTGTTTCCTCCAATATGAACAGAACTATGCAGTATGCAAGACACGATCAAAATCAGAATATGATATTGCCTGATAAAGAATACATAGAATGAGATGTGCCATGAAGCAGGACTAAATTCATGTATAACCTGTAAACAGAGACTTTTAAAGTTTTGCTTTCAGGACCACAGATTGTGGGCATAGGAAAGCCACACAAAGCATTGTAAGTGCTTAATCTTAACAATGAAAAATAACCCCAAGTAATTCTATCTGCCAGACTCGCAACAATTGGTTGGAGCTAAAAAATTCATGAAGAGATCAGATTTCCTGGAACAGAATAAATCTAAAGAAGAGAATGAAAACTCTCTTAGAGTTTGAAATGGAAAGTAATGTAAATTCTCCAAAATGTGGAAATGGACATCAGGTTTTCAGAATGTAAAATTTGCCCGTTCTAGGGACATGACTGCTTTCTGAACAAGCTACACATACTGTACTACAAGCGGTAAAAAGCAAATTGCTGTAATCGTAAAACATGCAATATAGATTTTCCTAATCACATCACTTTTTCTCTTCTAAGAGAAGTACACAGTCATTTGAAACCATCCAGGAGGGTCCCACTCCAGTGTCCACTTTGAGATGATTGGAAAGCTTAGTTAGCAATTCGTCAGGATAAGCGGTTGAGCAACTGAGAAGAGCCACTTCACTCTTTCATTAAGTCCATGTGGAAAAATCAATATTGCTCCGAGCAACATTAATCGGTGGAAAAATGAATAAATAAAATTCACTCAACTGCTCATTCTAGTACAGATGTGCAAGAGTCCATCTGCACGAAAGTACTCATGACTTCCTTCTTAGGACAGATAGACCTCCCTCACGAAATCCCTAAATTTTAAGCATGTCTTCATTTGAAACAACGAATACTGTATGCGAAAAATCGTCCAAATGCACAGCAGTACTTCCCCAACAGACAAATGAATCCATCTTCTCCAAAATTCCCTATCAATAGACAGCAGTACTTCCCCAATAGACAAATGAATCCATCTCTCCAAAATTCCCTATCAATATACTCTATTAGATGAATCCAATATACATCATGATCCATGAAATTAACTAAAACCCATCCACTCAATCAGCCAGGCCAGTCTCATCTCCACCTGAGATTTCTGTTCCAACCAATTCACCAGACCATTTGGCTTTCCGACATAAGCTCGACTATTCTTACCATTGGGCTCAACATGGAAGGAATTCACTCAACAATGTCTTGGAAACAACAGAGAAATGAGCTAAAATCAATCACCCTCCGCTTCTGGTAGAATGTCAAAATGGTGCCATGTACACACGAAGCACTTCAATCCCGACCACTCAGAAAAAAAATACCATGATTTTTTTTCCCTCTCTTCCAATGCCTAGGACCGATCGATGGACTAAACACCAAGTCCAACTTCAAGAACCAATCCCACCGACCCTAGCCTCGCACGAGCACGACCCTGAACTGAAAAATCACAAAAATTCCAACCCAACCCCTCATCTAATAAGCAATTCAAAAATGGTCATGGGACTCGAGCCAAGAAGCTTCTAAGTAGCAAGGCAAAGAATTTCCTCCACGAACCCTCTTACAACACATGTTTCATTAGATATTTTCATAAGAACACGTGCTTTTTGCCCATCGAAAACTAGAAAAAGACAGAGAGACGAGAAGGAATGACCTGCGAGGCGGTGGATTGAGCTTTCTCTTCTTGGGTTCAGACCCCGCTCTATCCATTCGCTTCGGAAGAGCACGCGATTCCGCAAATCGTGATTCTCTCTCTCTCTCTCTCTCTTCCCCCGTGGGGCGACACAGATCGGATCGGGTCTTTCTCGGGTCGGTCTACCTGAAGGGCCGCCGGTTCTGCGTCGGACGCTGATGATCCCCTCCGGTCTTCTTCCGCATGAGCCCAGGCCCGATTCTGAAGAAACCGAAGAAACCGGCCCCTCGCCTTCAAAAGTGCAGATGGACGAGAAAATGTCGCGTGGGCCGGCCCCTCCACGTCATTATGGAGCCGGACCATTCAGCGATTGACACGTGGCAGCCTTTTGCCCACTAGAGAAAATATTTGAGAAAAAATTGGCTGAATCTAATACTTCTCCTAGGATCATACATGAAATCATTTAGAGATGTACACGTGTCCATCCGGGCCCACAATTCAAATTTACTTACTGTGGATCCTCTCTCCTCTCTCCCCCTGAGGTGACAAAATGGGTCATAGACTCATATATGACCTATTTAAATGGGTCACTTGCTTTTTGAAAAAGTTAATTAAATGGGTTTAACAATTAAATACTTAAGATATGTGGATTTTAAGTTGGTCTTAAATGGGTTGGATTTAAAACCTACTTTCACCCAAAACCTCACAATCTCTCTATTTTCCTTTAACTTTACAAAAATTTTTTTTTTTTATAAAAACCGAAATTATAATTTTTTTCTTTTCTTTCCTAAATTATTTAAAAATAAGTTTTAAAAATAAAAAATAATTAAAATTCGATTTTTTAAAAATAATTATTTTAAAAATTATAAAAATTATCCATTAAATTTGTGTTGTATAAAATTATTTTAGGAATACCAATTTTTTAAAATATATATATATAAAATAATATATATATATATAAAATAAGTTTTCTTAAGTTTAATTAAATGGATAAGGTATGGGTCGGGTCGGGTATGGGTCGAGAAATTTACATTAGGCATAAATGGGTTAATGGGTCAATTTGGGTCGGACCATTAATGACTCGACCCAAACTCGACCCGACCCACTTGTTTGACACATCTACTCTCCCCATTGAACTACTTTGCTCTCTCTCTCTCCCTTTCTCCCCTTTGCCTCTCTACTAGCGAACTATGATGCCAACGTGCCTATGTCTCTACCTCCATTGTTGCCTCCCCAAATCTTCTCGTCACTTTTTTTCCCTCACTCATCTGCTCTCTCTTTGCTCCGCGAAACGCCCCCTACTCATGAATGTTGAGGCTATTGATGCCTCTGCCTCTGCCTTTGCCTCCGCACCCATTGTCACGTTTTTCCCTCACTTTTCTCGACTTCCGCGCCGCGCTGCTCTCTATCTTTCTCTTTCCTCTACGAAGCTGACTCCAATGTTGATGCCTTCGTCATCGACTCCTCGAGCCTCGCTGTCGCCTGTCGAAGCCCCATTGGCAGCTTTGATTCGTCCCCTGCATCCGAAGTTTAGGGTTTTTAATAGATTTAGTTTGGATTGATGCAATGTGGTCATTGAGAAAAATGCTACTTTGTCCAGGATTGTGTGCTTGTGTGCTGATGTTAATTTTGTACATTTTTCTTTTCTAATGCTTAGACAAATTGGGACATTTCTACGTGATTTGTCCTCATGGTTAAAATTGGGTTTGTTAGCAATTGTCGAGGTAATGTTACTGGTGAAGTAAATCTAGCTCATTTCCTTAGATTACATCATTGGCATTTGGATTAGCAGTTAGTATGGGAGGAAACTCTATGGCTTAGATGTATGAGGGCAAAGAAGAATATGTGGAACGTATGTTAAATATGGTGCCGAGCATTACTTGACCTCTTGCCACTAGCTCTCTCATTGTTGTGATAAGTTAGACCTTTCCTTTTTTCTTCCTACCATTAAACTGATTATTGGAGCATCCACTATCAATCAATACTAAAATAAACACGGTATGTCAATTAAGTAGAGATAAGCATTGAGATTTAAATTGAATAGAAGATAAGATTACTCAGAATGTGGGCTCGCTAACATAGTTATACAACACTCCAATTCTTGTGAAGTTTGAATTTTTTTATCTACTATAAATTCATTCATCTGAGCACCGATTTCTTGTAATTGCAACCTCTACTCTCATTTTGTAAATATTTATATCTAGAGAACATGCTTGTTCGTCGCTTAAGTAGCCTATTTCACAATGTAAATGCTTCTCTCATGTTTTAGTGCAAAGCAGTGATGTGAATATGAATACTACAAACTAGTCGCTTTGTCTTCCTTTTTAGTTCATGTGACAGGAGGCATAGGAGTGACTTATTTTGGTTTTCTCTACAGGCATTTAGGATAGCATTTGAGGGTATGTAGACTTCAGTATATTACTAAATTGGAGAAAACGATCAATGTTTTCCAGGTTAGGGACTTAAAGCTTCTTGATTTTGTGGCAACATAGTCATGTATTTTGGTTAACAATGAACACAGAAGAATAAGAAATCCATATAGAGACATACCCCTAAGTGCCATAATTTGTAGCAAGCAAATGCCTAGCACGGACCATGCATCTTTCTTGTAGAACAAACCATTTGCCTTGATCATGGTAGGAAACATGAAACCTCTTGGTCAAGACTTTTTGACTTTTTGACTCCGAAAACAGGTGGTTTTATAGAAGAAGCTTAAGCATTTTTCGACTAACAAACTGCAAACTACAAGAACTTCTTTGTTTGTTAAGAAAATAATTGGTTTTTCATGATTTTGCAAGTTGTTATAGATGGAAACTACTTGATGTTATAATAAATAATATATTTTTATTATTCTAAATATGATCTCAATATTGTATTCCCAATAAATTGTGATTTATTGCCCAATTTATTACCCACGTGTATTACGTGATATTTACCCGTTAATGTATTACCATAATGGTCTTGATGGAAGATATTGGTAACGTAATAAACGAAATAAAAACGTCAGGTCGTCTAGTTTAAACCTTATCACTACAGAAAATACACCATCGGATTTGAGGGGTATTAGCTAGTAGAACAGGACGTACAGATCTGGTGTTCCCATATTGCAGATCGATCGTGCTACGTGGATCCGTCGAAGGTTTTGGGGTCTTTTTGCTTATGCAAATTTCATCAATAGCTGGAGGTGTGTTGATCTTTAAGTTTCCGCAAACCGATCCCGAATTTTGTATAAATTTATATGTGATTGATAAATTGGGATCGTTAGGTTTTAGTTTATATTTGGGCGTAACGGTTGGTATCGGAGCATGTTTACCTCTGCCTTGATGAAATTTTGGAATTTATTTTCATTGAATTATGTGTGGGTAAATTCGAATTTCTATATGGCTTGAATTGGAATTTAGAATTCCGGCCAAATTCGGGCGACCCATCACGTGATAATGGATCTGCATGATCACACCGCCATTAGGAAGAAAATCCCTTAAATTTTTTGGCATATTATTGATCGTCGAAGGTTAATCGAGCGGTGAAATTTTGGTGGTTAGGGTTTTATAGGATAGATTGTTTTTAGGCTTAATTTTGGTCAATTTATTGATCATTTTTGTCAGATCTTGAAATTATTTGTTCTTCCTTACATTCTCTTTGAAACTCATCAACCAATTTGGTTGGACATGGGCTGTGAGAGGAGACCCAGGTGGCGGAATGGACTAGGTTGCGGCAGAAGAAGCGACGGAAGAGAAGAAGCTCGAAAGAAAGCCTCGAACGCGTGTGTTGCACGCACCCAAGGGTTGCAACGGGTGCGTGCATGGCACGCGCCCTAGGAATTCTCAATTTTTCCTCTGCCTTTTGTAGATTTGCAATTCTGTCCCTTCACATTTAGGAAAGTTTGCAATTTTGCCCCTTCGCATTTAGGAAAATTGCGATTCTGCCCTTGCTCGCATAAAATTCCGATTTTGCCCCCTTTGGGCGTGAAAATTTGTGATTTTGCCCTTTTTGGGCGTAAAATTCCTATTTTACCCCTTAAAAGTAAAATTCCAATTCTGGCCTTGCATGCAAAATTCCAGTTTACCACTTTTGCATGTGATTTTACTGTTCTACCCTTATGTACAATTTTATGAATATTTTTCATAAAATTAAATGTCTAGTGATCCGTATATATTTAATTAATTAAGGATTAGCCAATATATCTTTGATTATATTAAATTATATACATTAAGAGCCTTTGGATCACATATAGTTAAAGACAATAATTATAATTATTCACATTAATATTATGAATTTTATCCCACAGGAATTTTCAATATATTAATGTGATTGATTAGGATGGAATATTATTTTATCTTTCTTAATTTACCCACAGGGATTAAGGAAGGGAATATAATTTGATAGTTTCATCATGAAGTAATTATGAATCAATTTAAATTAAAAACTTTGCCCACATGCAGTTTTTGATGTTATGTGATTCATATTTTATAACATGTTTTACATTGATAAAATATGATTTAAGTTTATTAGCTTCAAATATATTGATACATAAGTTTTCTTTGATTATGATGCAGTCTTACCACCTAAGATTAGTTCTGATATAATTGTTCCCTAGCTTAATGGAAATAACTTTAAAGAATGGAGAGATTTAGTTCTTCTTCAATTGGGGTGCATGGATCTTGATTATGCTCTAAGGTCAGACGAACCACCTGAACCTACCGAGAATAGTACTCATGCTGAACATACTTGTTATGCTCAATGGGAGTGGTCCAACCGTCTCAGTGTGATGTATATAAATACAAAACTCTCTGCTAGCATTTGTGGTTAAGTTATTTAGCATAACAATGCCAAGGAATTGTTGGAGGCTATTGATGCACAATTTGAGTCTTCAGAGAAGGCGCATGCCATGACCCTAATTATGAAGTTCTCATTAGTGAAGCTTACCAGTGTAAGAGGTGTGCGTGAGCACATCATGAAGATGAGCAACATTGCAGCTCAGTTGAAGAATCTTGAGGTTGGGATATCCGAATCTTTTCTTATATACTATATCCTAAATACTCTCCCACAAGAATATGCCCCTTTCAAGATCTCTTACAACACACATAACACTAAATTATCAATCAATGAACTCATGACCATGTGTGTTCAAGAGGAAGAGAGGCTACTAATGGAGAAAGGAGAAAGTGCTCATATGGCAACACATGATAAGTATAAAGGGCAAGGCAAATAGAAGGGAAAATGTAAGATGCCTCTATCTCCCCAAGCTGGTATTAAGAAGGAATCCAAGTGCTTCTTCTGTAAAAAGAAAGGGGCATATAAAGAAAGATTGCGCCAAATTTAAGGCCTAGCTCAAAAAGAAAGGTAACCAACTCGCATATGTTTGTTATGAAACTAATATGGTTGATGTGAGTCACAACACTTGGTGGATTGATTCCGGTTCTACAATCCACATTTCGAATTCCTTGCAAGGTTTTTAGAACCAGCAGAAACCAGTGGGAAATGAACAAGGCATCTATTTGGGAAACAAGATGTGCTCGCGTGTGGAAACTATTGGGATATGCATATTAGTTCTCAGTAGTAGTTTTGTTTTAATTTTAGAAAGGACATTTTATATTCCTAGTTTTTCTAGGAATTTAATTTCAGTTTCAAGACTTGTGCCTTTGAGATACTCCTTTGAATTTTCAAATTCAACATTCAATTTATCGTATAAATCTGAAATTGTTGGGAGTGGTATTTTATCTGACGGTTTCTTTTGAATTAATTTATAAGACAATGCCATTAATAATGCGATGCACGTTCATGATAATGCGGGTATAAAACGATGTGTTGTGAATGAGGATTCCTTTATGTTATGACATCGGAGGTTGAAACATATCTTCATGGATAGAATTAAGAGACTAGTAAATGATAGAGTAATTAATACTCTAGATTTTACTGACTATGACACTTGTGTGGATTGTATAAAGAGAAAACAGACCAACAAGTAAAAGAAAGGTGCTAAGAGGAGTACAAAATATTAGAAATTATACATACAGATATTTGTAGTCCGGATATGGACTCAAATTGTGACAGTTTGATTTTCCACTTTTGTTTTCAATTGAATAAATCGGGCTTTTCATCGACGTGCCTAAAGTGCTATTATCTGAGTCGATTACTCAAGTGATAACTAGACTAGTTGGGGAAGTCATTAAGGAATTTTAATGCAATAGGCTTGAGAATTCGACCAGGAATCGACTGCTCAACCGTGTTAGTCTACAAGGGTCATTGCGGCACAGTCAAAAATTTATCAGAGACTGGAAATAGGTCGATTCGATTGAGATATGTAATTAGGCATGGGTGATTTCACTTAATTACAAAATTCTCATTGATCGGCACTAAATCGATTTTTGTGTCGTTTTGGTACCCTATGCTCGTAATTGAAATCTTGAGATTTTCACGACAACCGAGAGTCACCAATGAGTCGAAGATGCACATTGTGGATTGGAAATAAACGACCACGGGCCAGTTGCACCAAAAATTCCCAAAAACTATCCAATAGTTTAGGTCACGTTGAAATCACGTCTAACTGAATTTAACTGCGAAATTTATTCTGATTTCAAAAATTGATAACTCTAATGTGTCACGATTAAAAGAAAAGGGGAAAGGCCACACTTTAAATGGATCTTTTTGGCCTTTAATGTGGAACATTTGGAGAATGAATTATATAGGTCTAAATGAGGATTTATCATTATTATCTAAAGTTGTGAAATGTTAAAATGGAAAAATGGGAAAGCTTCTAGAAGTCATGCAAATTCGGAGCTTTGGGAACCAAGGGGATTTCCACCACAAATTGAGTCTCATTTAAAGGGGATAAGTGTGTCTAAGAGTGGTGAGCCTCTTGAGAATGATAGAAACCATTTTCCATGGAAAAAAGGATCATGGACTTGGAAATTTTGGTGAGGGACCCCATAGATTTTTTTCTTTCCCTCCTCTCTCCCCAATCGTGCGATCTTTCCTCCATTTTACCGTGCACATACCTCTCTCTTTCTTCATTTCCTTATTCTCTTTCCTTTCTCTTTTCCAACCGTTAGAAGCCATATCTCAAAGTGAATTTTAGTTCTTGGTATGGAAGAATTTGTCTCGAAGTGAATTTTAGTTCTTGGTATGGAACAATTTGAGTATAATAAGGGTTTAAGTAGACTTAATCCTTGTTGGCTAAAGTTATAAATAGATAAAATCAAAAAGAGAAAAATTGATGAAAATGCTGCAAAATTCGAATGCCTGCTCTCTACAAAGGATTTCACCAACATTTACATCTTATTTAGGCAATATAAGGATGCATATGATGTGTGGGCCACTTGAGAGTGATGTGGGTTAAAATTTCATGGAAAAAATACCACAAGACCTGAAAATTAAAGGGAGAGAGGGGTCCTCCATGAACTGTTTTTCTTTTTCCTCTCACCCCCCATCCGTGCATCTTCTTTCCTCCTAGACACCGTGCGACACTCCCTTCTCTTTCTTTCATTTCTTTTTCTTTCCTTTCCTTTTCACAGCCACAAAAAGCCTTGTCTTCTTCTCCTTTAATCTAGTTTATTCGGCCTTTCTTGCTTCCTCTTGGACGACAAGCTAGCGACCTCGAAAATAAAGGAAGGCGTTGTTTTGATGTTACAAAATTACTAAACCCATAGAAACTTCGACCCAACTACCTTCATGTTTTATTTGTCATGGCCTTCATTTGAGGAGCAGTCATCTCCACTAGCAAGTCTACGGCCCCCAAAAATCAGCGCCGCCATTTCCTCTATTCGCAAGAAACTCATAAATTCAGTTTGTGACATCCCGAAATTTGACCTTGTTTCGATAAAGTGAAATGAGCATTTTCGTCGCCGTTCCTACAATCCTTTTCTTCTCTGACCTGATCACTCATGAGTTAACCAACCCATTGAGTGGAGCCATTAAGGGATGTATTCGCGGCAAAAATCCCTAAAAGCTACTTAATTGGTTGAATTGGATTAAAATCGCATTCGATTGATTTTAACTACGGAATTGAACTCGATTTCGGGAATTGAATATTAAGCGTGTCATAATTCTTTTTTTTTTTAGGACCTTGTCTCATCGTCCGTCAATTTATTGACGAGTTCGAAATTTCGAAAAAGAAATTATCGGAAGGAAAATTGAAGACCGGAAGAAAATAGAAATGAAAAGAAAATAGTAATTTTAAGAATAAGGTAATTTTATTTATTCTTGTACTATTTTCTTCTTCTTTTTCTCCTTTTTTTCTCTCTCTCTCTCTCTTTCCTCACTCTCTCCTCTCCCCTCCCCTCCCCCTTTGTGAAGAGACCCCACCGAACACCTCCTCTTGCCAATTTCAAATCGGCTTCTCCTTTATCTCTTTTCTTTTTTACTTTTTGACTAGTCAAAGCCTCTTCTTCTTATCCCTTCTTTTTTTCTTCTTCTCTCTCCTCTCTCTTCTTTCCACCCACATGACCAAACCCCCTCTCCCTTCTTCTTCTTCTTCTTCTTCTTCTAGAAAACTAGAAAACTAGAAATAGAGGAAGACAGCAGCTCGCCGAGACCTGTCGCTACCGTCCCGTCGTCCGCCCGCACCTGCGCCCGTGCGCCCGCCGCTCGCCGCGTGCTCCGCCAGCCCCCATCCCCTTGCGCCCAAGCGTCCCCCGCGTGATCCAGCCGCTGCCCAGCCTTTGTCCAGCCCCCGTTCGGCCACCTCTGACCACCGTTCGAAACCGCCGGACCTTGCCACTCTTGCTGCTTTGATTTGTGGCTGTTTTGTGTCTTTTTACAGCCATCGTAGCCCCCCACGAAGTGGATTTCCAGCCCTCTTCGGGCTCACTTTAGGCCGTTTTCGGGCCTCGGACCCAAGTTGTGCTTTGGAAGGAATCGTTTCTCGCGTCGTGCCCGTCGATTTGATCCGAGTTGCGTGCGATTCCGGTGGGTAATCTCATTAATCCTTGCTTAATGGGCTAATTACACTTAATATTTGTTTAGTTTTATTTAATTAGGTTTAAGTGGTTAGATTAGTGTTTATTAATCGATTGAGATGTGATTTAGCAAATTGATTGTGTATTTAGCAAATAGACATTGTCTACTATTTATTGAGGGTAGCTCGGGATTTTTCCGACCCTTTATCAGGCTTCAATTTGACAATTCGGGTCTAAGTGGAATTTTTTGGCATTTAAATATTATGTTTAGGAATTAAATTAATTAATTAATTATTTTAAGAAAATTCAACTGGGATGGCCAGTGACCGGAATATTATGTTGATGACCGTGGTGAAGTCCATTTATTAATTAATTAATTAATTTCGAAAATTAAATAATAAATATTAAAAATTCAATTTAGCTCGAAATAAAGTCCGATTAAATAAACGGACTTCACCATAATCATCGGCATAATATTTCGGTCACGACCATCCTGTTGAATTTTCGGAAAATAATTAATTAATTAATTAAATTCCAAAAATAATATTTAAATGCCAAAAATTCCACTTAGTCTCCGAATTGTCAAATTGAAGCCCGATAAAGGGTTGGAAAAATCCCAAGCTACCCTCAATAAATAGTAGACCATGTCTACTTGCTAAATACACAATCAATTTGTCTAAATCGCATCTCAATCGACTAACAAACACTAATCTAACGACCTAAACCTAATTAAATAAAACTAAATAACCATTAAGTGTAATTAGCCAACTAAGCAAGGATTAGTAAGATTATTCACCGGAATCGCGCGCAACTCGGATCAAATTGATGGGCACGGCACGAGGAACAATTCCTTCCAAAGCACGGCTCGGGTCTGGGGCCCGGAAACGGCCTAAAGCAAGCTTGAAGAGGGTTGGAAATCCACTCCGTGGGGGGCTGCGATGGTTGTAAAAAGACACAAAACAACCACAAATCAAAGCAGCAAGGGCGACAAGGTGCGGGAAGGATCGGTGGAGGTTCGGCGACTTTGAATGGTGGTTGGAGGTGGTCGGACGGGGGTTGGACAGAGGCTGGGTAGTGGCTCGATCGCGTGGGGGATGCCTGGGCGCGAGGGGATGGGGGTTGGCGAAGCGCGTGGTGAGTGGCGGACGCGCGGGTGAACGGCGGGACGGCGGCGACGGCGGCTGGTCAATCTCGGCGAGCTGCTGTCTTCTTCTGTTTCTGGTTTGCTGGTTTTCACGAAGAAGAAGAAGGGAGAGGGGGTTCGGTCACGTGGGTGGGAAGAAGAGAGAGGAGAGAGAAGAAGGAAGAAAGAAAGAATGGATAAGAAGAATAGGCTTTGACTAGTCAAAAAAAAAAAAAAAAAAGAGATAAAGGAGAAGCCAATTTGAAATTGGCAAGGGGAGGTGTTCGGTGGGGTGTCCGCACGAAGGGGAGGGGAGAGGAGAGAGAGAGAAAATGAGAGAGAAAAAATGGAGAAAAGAAATAGAAAAAAAGAAGAAAAAATAGTACAATAATAAGTAAAATTATTTTATTCTTAAAATTACTATTTTCTTTTCATTTCTTTTTTTTTTTCTTTTTATTTTCTTATGGTTTTCAATTTTCCTTCCGATAATTTTTTTCTCGAAATTTCGGACTAGTTAATAAATTGACGGACGATAAGACAAGGTCCTAAAAAAAAAGAATTATGACACGCTTAATATTCGATTTCCGAAATCGAGTTCAATTTCGTGGTTAAAATCGATCGGATGCAATTTTAGTCCAATCCAACCAATTAAGTAGCTTTTAGTGATTTTTATCACAGATACATTTCTTAACGGCTTCACTCAATGGATTAGTTAACTCGTGAGTGTTTAGGTCAGAGAAAAATGACCGTAGGCACGTTGACGAAAGGCCCATTTCACTTTATCGAAATGGGTTGAATTTTGGGATGTCACAACTCTTCCCCTCTTATAAAAATTTCGTCCTTGAAATTTAAACTTTACAAACTTAAGCAAAAAGGTGGGGGTACAATTCTTTCATCAACTCTTCAGTCTCCCATGTCGCTCCTTCGGTACCGTGGTGTTGCCAAACCACTTTGACCAACGGAATGATCTTTGTACGCCGTACCTATTCCTTTCTATCTACAATTTGGATCGGTTTTTCCATGTATGACACTCTGTCATCCACGTCCAACTCCTCAAAATTGAGCACATGTGTCGGGTCAGGTTTGTACTTCCTCAACATCGACACGTGAAAGACGTTATGCACTTGTGCCAACTTTGACGGCAATGCAAGATGATACGCTAAGGTCCCAATTCTCTCAAGAATTTCAAATGGATCTACATACCTTGGACTCAGCTTGCCTTTCTTCCCGAAGAGCGAAGTTCCCCTCATTAGTGACACCTTTAGGAAAATGTGATCACCAACTTGGAATTCCAAAGATCTCCGACGCTTATTTGCGTAACTTTTCTGTCTGCTTTGTGCGGTCTTCAATCTGTTTCTGATCACTGCCACGGCATCTATTGACTGCTGAACTAACTTTGGGACCGTTATCTTCCTTTCTCCGACTTCATCCCAACATACTGGAGTTCTGCATGCTCTGCCATACAACGCTTCAAATGGACCCATTTTGATACTCTGCTGGTAACTATTGTTGTAGGCAAATTCTACCGGGTGTAACTGATCCTCCCAACTTCCTTTGAAGTCTATCACACAAGCTCTCAGCATATCCTCAAGGGTCTAAATCGTCCTCTCAGACTGACCATCTGTTTGAGGATGGTACACTATACTGTACTGAAGCTTTGTACCTAAAGCACTTTGCAAGCTCTTCCAAAAAGCAGCAGTAAACCTCGGGTCTCTATATGAGGTTATTGTCATCGGCACTCCATGCATTCGAACCACTTAACGCACGTATAGGTCTGCGTGCCTTTCAAGACTGAGGTCCTTTCGAACTGCAATGAAGTGAGCCGATTTTGTCAGTCTGTCCACCACTACCCAAATTAAATCACTTCCTCTCTAACTTCTTGGTAGTCTGAGGATGGTACACTATACTGTACTGAAGCTTTGTACCTAAAACACTCTGCAAACTCTTCCAAAAAGCAGTAGTAAACCTCGGGTCTCTATATGAGGTTATCGTCATCGGCACTCCATGCATTCGAACCACTTGACGCACGTACGGGTCTGTGTGCCTTTGAAGACTGACGTCCTTTCGAACTGCAATGAAGTGAGCCGACTTTGTCAGTCTGTCCACCACTACCCAAATTGAATCACTTCCTCTCTGACTTCTTGGTAGTCTAATCACGAAATCCATCCTGATATGCTCCCATTTCCATTATGGGATCGTAAGAGGTTGCAGGAGTCCTCCCGGCTTGCAATGCTGAGCTTTTACTTGTTGACATGTCAAACACTTAGCCACATGCTTGGCTACGTCCGTCTTCATACTTGACCACTAATAGTGTTGACGCAGATTCTAATATATCTTGGTGCTTCCAGGATGAACGTTGTAACTTCTACGATGTGCTTCAGATAAAATTTCTTCTCTAAGCCCTACATCTTCAGGTACAACCAAACGTCCTCGGAACCTTAATGTCTCGTCATCGACAATCTGAAAGTTAGCCTTTCTTTTCTCAATGTCTTCCTGAAGAATCTTCTATACATCCGGATCTCGTCGGTTGGAGTTGTTTAATTCTGACTTTGACATTCGGTTCAATTTTGAGGGTGGCCATGAAACTTGAAAGGTGGCCTACCTCAAATTTGAATTCCGAATCTCGAGCTCTTTCGATTAAGTTCCACTATTTAATTAAGATCTGGGCTAAAGAAGACTTCCTACTCAATGCATCAGCGACCTTGTTCGCCTTCCCCAGATGATATAGAATGTCACAGTCGTAGTCTTTCAGTAATTCCATCCATCGGCGCTATTTCATGTTCAACTCTTTCTGAGAGAACAGATACTTGAGACTCTGATGGTCCGTGAAGATTTGAAATTTTTCACCACACAAATAATGTCTCCAAATCTTCAAGGCAAAGATAATTGCCACGAGCTCTAAGTCATGCATTGGATAGTTCTGTTCATGATGCCTCAACTGGCGAGAAGCGTATGCAACTACCCTACCATGTTGCATTAACATGCAACCCAGTCCTTTGAATGATGCATCACTATAAATCTCAAATTCTCTAGGACCAGATGGAATTGTTAGTACATGAGCCGTAGTCAGCTTTTCCTTCAGCTCTTGAAAACTACGCTCGCACTTGTCTGACCATACAAACTTCTCATCTTTCTTCGTGAGCTTAGTTAAAGGCGATGCTAACGCTGAGAAACCTTCTACAAATCGTCTGTAATACCCTACCAAACCCAGAAAACTTCTGATTTTTGTCACAAATATCGGTCTTCCTATCATGATTATTTTGATGGTCGCAGAGAAGGTCCTATTCTGGAAGAGGACGTCCCTTTTGAAGTGATGGAAAAGACGTTTGGAAAAGGAATAGTCGATCGAGTGGATGGATCGGTAGTGGATCCAAGAAACCCGCAGCAAGAGGCCGAAGCTCACACTCCCGTTTATTCGATTAAGGATAACAATGGGCTTGAAGGTAACGGTGAGATGGCGCAGCAGAAGGTGGATGGACTGGAGGAGGATGAAGATTGGGGAGCAGCTGAGGAGATGCCTGAAGATGAGCCGGCATCTGAAGCCGAAGAAGAAGCTGGAGAGGAGGAAGAAGGAGAATAAGAGGAGGAGGATCCGAATGATCCTGAGTATGACCTGGATGAGGATTGAGATCCCATCCTCTTTTGTAAATTCGATTTTGGTTTGTATAGAATAGAATAAGAAGTTGTGAAGGGTTGTGAACTATATTGTTTTGTGTTGTATATAAAAGTTTGGTTATGAGTTTCAATATGAAAGTATGGCCCTATTTTTTTTATCACATTGTTTTATTATTTGGGGATTTTCCTTATACTTTTGCATGCGCATATTAAATGAACAGGGTCGGCGATGCGTCCTGGGATGTCGCTAAAAATCGATCAGGTGAGGGATGGGCACGCGATCGAGAATCGGGGCGTGACACAGTTCATGGCTTTCGCAGTTGCTATTCTTGCATTACTCAACACCCATCGACCAAAAACAAGACTCCTCAGCCCTATTCCGAGATAAACAGTTCATGGAGGGCCCATCTCTCCCTTTAATTTTCAAGTTTTGTGATACTTTTTCCATGGAATTTTGACCAACATCACTCTCAAGTGGCCCACACATTATATGCATCCTTATCTTGCCTAAATGAGATGCAAATGTTGGTGAAATCCTTCGTAGAGAGTAGGCATCCGAATTTTGCAGCCTCTTCATCAATTTTTTTTCTTTTTAATTTTATCTATTTATAACTTTAGCCAACAAGGATTAAGTCCACTTAAACCCTTATTATACTCATCTCAAATTATTCCACACCAAGAACAAATATTCACTTCGAGATATGGCTTCTAACAATTAGAAAAGATAAAGGAAAGAGAAGAAGGAAATGAAGAAAGAGAGAGGTATGTGCACGGTAGAAGGGGGGAAAAGATCACACGGTTGAGGAGAGAGGAGGGAAAGAAAAGAAATCTATGGGATCCCTCACCAAAATTTCCAAGTCTCATGGTCCTCTTTTCCATGGAAAATGGTTCCTATCACTCTCAAGAGGCTCACCACTCTTAGACACACTTATCCTCTTTAAATGAGACTTAATTTGTAGTGGAAATTCCCTTGGTTCCCAAAACTCCGAATTTGCATGACTTCTAGAAACTCTCCTCTTTTTCCATTTTAACATTTCACAACTCTAGATATAATGATAAATCCTCATTTAGACCTCTATAATTCCTTTTCCAAATGTTCCACAATAAAGGCCCAAAAACCTATTTTCAATGTGGTCTTTCCCTTTTTCTTTCAATTTGTTGCATTTAGAAATTTTCACCAATAATTCCCGTCGTCAATAATTCTTGAAAAAGATGCAACAATATTCCCAGGATTAATTGTGACATATTAGAGTTCTCAATTTCTAAAACCAGAATAAATGTTGCAGTTAAATTCAATCGGACGTGGTTTTAGCACGACTTAAACTATCGGGTAGTTTTTGGGAATTTTCGCTGCAATTGACTCGTGGTCAATTATTGCCAAGCCACAACGTACATCTTCAACTCATTGGCGACTCTTGGTTGTCGTGAAAACCACAAGATTTCAATTACGGACACAAGGCACTAAAACGACACAAAAATCGGTTTAGTGCCGATCGACGAGAATTTTGTAATTATGTGGAATCACCCATGCCTAATTACATATCTCAATTGAATCGACCTATTTTTGGTCTTTGATAGATTCTCGATTGTGCCACAATGACCATTGTAGACTAAACCCGGTCGAGTAGTTGGTTCTTGGTCGAGTTCTCAAGTCTATTGCATTAAAATCTCTTAATGACTTCCCCAACTAGTCTAGTTATCTTATGAGTGATCGACTCAGAGAATAGCACTATAGGCACATCGATGAAAAGCCCGATTCATTCTATTGAAAACAGAAGTAAAAAATCATACTATCACAACAAATGGTCAAAGATACTTCATTTCTTTCATAAACAATTATTCACAATTCATGTATCTCTACTTGTTTCGTAATAAGCACGAAGCACTATATGCCTTTAAGGTATTTAAAACCGAAGTAGAGAAACAATGTGACAAGCAAATTAAGATCGTGAGATCAGATAAAGGTGTAGAATACTATGGTAGATACACTGAAGATGGACAAGCACCCGGTCCATTTGTAAAGTTTCTTGAAGAGCATGAGATTATTGTCCAATACACTATGCCCAGTTCACTGGACCAAAATGGTGTCACCGAAAGAAGAAACCGAATATTATTGGACATGGTGCGGAGTATACTTAGCAACTCCAAACTTCCTAAGTTTTTGTGAACTGAGACTCTTAAAACGGCTGTGTACATATTAAACAGAGTTCCAACCGAGGCTGTTCCAAGGACGCCTGTTGAGTTATTCACAGGTTGGAAATCGAGTTTGCGACATGTACGTGTTTGGGGATGCCCATCTAAAATAAGAGTCTACAATCCACAGGAAAAGAAGTTAGATCCAATGACTATAAGTGGGTATTTCGTTGAATATGCCGAAAAGTCCAAAGGATATAGATTTTATTGTCCATCTCACACCACTAGGTTTGTGGAATCAAGAAATGTTAAATTTCTTAAGAATGATCTGATTAGTGGGAGCGATCAATTCAGGGACTTTGTTCCCGAAGAAGATCATTCGGATATTCAACCTTCCACCTCAGGTACTGGATTAGTTGTTACTTACAACACCCCTTCAGTTCAACCGGTCATTGAGTAACCAATCATTAAAGATCCACAACCTGCTGATATTGATCCGGTAGACCAAACTGTTAAGCAATTACCAGATAATGTTGAACTTCCAGTAGAACAACAAACTCCTCAGGAGGATGTTGATGCAACATTAAGAAGATCTACTAGAATAAAGAAATCGGTAATTCCTAATGACTACATTGTGTATCTACAAGAATCTAACTATAATATTGGAGCTGAAAGTGATCTTGAGACGTTTCACAAGCCATGAGTTATGATAAATCTAATTTATGATACAATGCTATGAAGGAAGAGATGAATTCTATGGCATCAAACGAAGTCTGGGATTTAGTTGAGTTGCCTGATGGTGCGAATGCCATTGGTTGTAAATGGGTCTTCAAAACTAAGAAGGATTCATTAGGCAATATAGAGAGATATAAAGCCAAACTCGTTGCCAATGGATTTACTCAAAAGGAGGGAATCGATTACATGAAGACATTTTCTCCTATATCCAAGAAAAATTCTCTTCATACTATTTTGGCATTGGTTGCTCATTTTGATATGAAATTACATCAAATGGATGTGAAAACGGCGGTTCCTTAGTGAAAAATTGGAAGAAGTGGTTTACATGAAACAACCAGAAGGATTCTTCTCTAGTGCTGGTGAGCATTTGGTATGTAAGCTTAAAAGGTCTCTACATGGCTTGAAACAAGCATCCCGCCAATGGTACTTAAGATTCCATAAGGTCATTTTTTCATTTGGTTTTATAGAGAATGTCATGAATCAATGTATATACCAGAAGATTAGTGGGAGCAAAATTTGTTTCATTGTCCTATATGTAGAAGACATTTTACTTGCAACCAATGACAGGGGGTTGTTATATGAAGTGAAACAATTTCTCTCTAAAAGTTTTGATATAAAGAATATGGGTGAAGCATCTTATGTAATTGGCATTAAGATCTATAGAGATAGATCTCGAGGTATATTAGGACTATCTCAAGAAACCTATATCAATGAGGTCTTAGAGAGGTTTCGGATGAAAGATTGTTTACTAAGTATAGCACCCATTGCAAAGGGTCATAGGTTTAATTTAAACCAATGCCTGAAGAATGATTTTGAAATGGAACAAATGAAGAATATCCCATATGCTTCTGCTGTCGGAAGCTTGATATATGCTCATGTTTGCACTCGACCTGATATAGCCTTTGCTGTGGGAATGTTGGGAAGATACCAAAGTAATCCAAGTATGGACCACTAGAGAGCTACAAAGAAGATGATGAGGTACTTTCAAGGAACAAAGGGACACATGCTTATGTATAGACGAACGAACAGCTTGGAAGTAGTTGGTTACTCGGACTCAAACTTTGCTGGCTCATTGATTCCTGTAAATCAATATTCGAGATATATTTTTATGTTTGTTGGCAAAGTTGTATCCTGAAGGAGTGCAACATAGACCTTGGTTGCCACTTCCACTATGGAGGTAGAGTTCGTTTCTTGTTTTGAGGCCACCTCACATGATGTGTGGTTGAAAAGTTTCATATCAGAGCTTAGAGTTATGGATTCCATTGCTAGGCCATTAAGAATATTTTGTGACAATTCAGCTGCAGTTTTCATGGCTAAGAACCACAAAAGTGGTAGTCGAAGCAAGCACATCAACATCAAGTATTTAGCCATCAGAGAACGTGTTAAAGAGAAGAAAGTGGTCATAGAACACATAAGCACTGGATTGATGATAGCTGATTCTTTAACTAAAGGCATGTCACCAATGAGTTATAAGGATCGTGTATTTAGAATGGGCATTAGTCCAATCATATAAATTTTTCTTTACATTGAAGAATTTGTGAGACTTTTATTCATTTATAATGTTTTTCTTAATACAGTTGTATACATTCAGTTATTATGAAAAAAACAATTACGTTTGACCTGGAGTAAACATAAGGTTTATTCATTAAGTTATTTGATCATATATGGGCTGATGAAATGCATTGTGATACACGGAAGATAATACTCGCTCTAAGAGGACACCGTGATTCATGTATTTTATTTCAGTATAAAGTTTATGTGGGTTTTGGTTAATAATTCATTTGATGGAATATTGTGAATCAAGTAGGAGAATGTTATAATATGTAATATATTTTTATTATTCTAAATATGATCCCAATATTGTATTCCTAATAAATTTTGATTTATTGCCCAATTTATTACCCACGTGTATTACGTGATATTTGCCCGTTAATATATTACCATAATGGTCTTGATGGAAAATATCGGTAACGTAATAAACGGAATAAAAATGTCAGGTTGTCTAGTTCAAACCTTATCACTACAGAAAACACACCATCGAGTTTGAGGGGTATTGGCTAGTAGAACAGGACGTACAGATCTAGTGTTCTCATATTGCAGATTGATCGTGCTACGTGGATCTGTCGAAGGTTTTGGAGTCTTCTGCTTTTGCAAATTTCATCAATGGCTGGAGGTATGTTGATATTTACGTTTCTGCAAACCGATCTCGAATTTTGTATGAATTTATCTGTGATTGATAAATCGGGATCGCTAGGTTTTAGTTTATATTTAGTTTAACACTTGAAGGAATCACACTTTGCATTTGAAATTGGTTCCAGCCAAATGCACCTTTTGATCTAGAGCTTGCTCATGTTGTTTGAATGATTTTCTGGATTTAGTTTATCACAGGGGATTTATTGCCCATCTAACCTTTGACATTTTACTTCATTTGATGGCCATAAGAGATCTCGAATAGAGTGGTAGCGAGAAAACCTAATTTAATTGCTTTCTTTGATGTCAATGGTAGTCTTTGAGTTGAGGAGGGAGGGTTGAATGCTAACTTTTTTTGTCATTTGATTCATTTCCAATCATTTCACTCAAAATTAGACCACGCTATTTGGCATGGCAGTTGATGATAATTCAACTGGACAAGCAAAAACACTAAGGATTGGCTCAGAGAGTTCCATCAACTGATGAATAAACTAATCCATTGAATGTAATACTAAGAAAGAAAGATGCTTAAATTAATTGATGTCGATGGAACTCTTATGGCTCCAAGAAGAGTGTTGGTTCCTCATTGTTTGTTAAGAAAATAATTGGTTTTTCATGAGTTAAAATTAATTGGTTGATATGTACAAGTGCAAGTGATTGTGTTCTAAAAATATTTGTTTTGTATTTCATTAAGAGAAAACTTTTAAGATTACTTCTGTTTGATAGACATCATCTCAATTAATTTGCACTTGTAAAGTTATCGGATGGCTGAATCTGAGGTAAAACTTTACTCATATCATATGAAACACTTTTTGTTTTCTTTAGTAACGGATGTAATGTTATGTTTCTTGCCAGAGTATTACGTTAATTATTTGTTGTTTATTTGGTTGTAGCATGAAACTTCTCATCTTGCACATATAATGAGTGACACAAAAAATGATTTTGAGGTTGCCGTGGGGATAATTTTTTCTAATGAACTAGAAGTAATCATAAGTAGTGGCCTATGCAATTGGCAAACGATTTGGAATGAGGAAGGGTAATACGGTTAAAAATAGAAAAAGGAGAAATAACTCAATAGACTTTTTTGTGTAATTGTGAGGGGCATTCTGTTAGCCCAATTAATCAAGAAAAAAAAATATGAGTGTTTTGAAGTTAGATGTGGGTGTTTTGCCCATATCAAATTTAAAGTTGATAATGGTGTATATGAAGTTATAGAGTATGTTTTCAAGCATAATTATGCATTTGTACTGAAAGATAAAAAAACATTTGATTAAATGTAGAAGAATGATTTATGATACTTGTAAGTTTTAGTTAATATGATTAAAGTAGGCATTGGGGGGACTACGGCATGTAAATTCTTAGCAAACGAAACAAGATGAAGCAAAAACTTAGATTTTATTTTGCGTGATTATCAAAAAAATTTGTAGACCGAAATGAATAATGGTATAAGTATGGGAGATTATCAAAGTCTTTTAAATCATTTCCATTACATGCAAATTCAAAACCCAATATTTTTCTACGATGTACAAGTAGATCAATATGGTAGATTGACAGATTTATTTTAGAGAGATGGCTTGTTTAAATTTGATTATGATTGTTTTGATGATATGCTAGTGCTTAATACCAAGTATTGAACCAACAACTATAATATGATTTGTGCACATTTTGTTGAGGTTAATCACTATTGGAAGAATACTTCATTCGACTATACATTTTTGTTGGACGATATTGCAGAATTATTTATTTAGTTATTAGATATATTTTTGGAGTCTATTGGAAATAAGGCTCTGAAAACCATATTCAATGATCAAGACCAAGTAATGGTAAAAGCCATTAAGATGGTATTTTCGAATACACAACATCGTTTATGCACTTGGTACATTGAGAAATATATCAATTAAAATATTTTATATATAGATCATAAGCCAAGTTTTAAGGATAAATATTTCTTAGTGCTTACGTATATATGCAAATCGGATGATGGATTTGAATCTATTTAGAGAGAAATGGAAGAGGAGTGAAGTACTGAGAATAACAATTGACTTCGAAGATTGTACAGCCTTAGACATAAATGGAGTTCAGTTTTTGGTCAAAAATATTTTTTCATGTGGTATAAGATTAAGTTAAAGGAGTGAGGATACCAATAATGTCTTCCATCATATGTCTAGGAAGACATCGACCCTTGTAGAATTTGTCTACCTCTATGAAGAATAACTGAAGTACATGAGAGAAATTGAAAATCAAGATGATTACAGTTCTCGTGGGCAGCCCAAATTGCAAGTTTTGAATAATGAGATTTTGGCGCATGCTGCTTTAGTGTGTACCCATATCATTTTTCAAAGATTTAATGAGAAATGGATTGGTTTATTTATTTACTCTCAAGTGTATGAGGGTTCAACATGAACATGTTATCAAATCTAACCCTAAAGACTTATCAATTTCCTATAAATACAAATTATTTTAATCGAAAGAGTGGTTGTATCGCAATACATTGCATGTGCTGAATAGGAACATATTGGTAGTTACGAGCATTCTATTTTCCTATATTTTGAAAAGACGGACTATGAATATCAGAAAAGGGATCATGAACGATAAATTTTATCAATTGTCACCAGGTCTATCTAAATTTAATCGATTTTCCACGTTAATGCAAGAATCTTTTGAACATATGAGTTTGGGAGTCAAAGATGTAAATATTATGAGAATAATGAGGAAGAATATGGAAAAAATGAAGGTTGAAATTTCATCATACAAGTTAAGTGTAGTTGTGACTAATGCTAGTGTTGATGATGATAACAAGGATCCTTTGTGCGATATTTTAGTATTGGACCCCTTCGAAGGAAAACAAATAGAACAAGTAATGGAAGGCTTAAAAGCTCAAATAAGAAAAAGAAGAAAAAATTTAGGAAAGAACCACCCCCACAAATAGAAAATCGAGGTTAGTGGCATATTATTCTAATTAATATAATCAGTTAATTTTTTTTACTTATGTTGCATGATGCTAATTAACATATTAGGGTTGGTTGTCTAAATAACACATAATATAACTATTTTCCTAGATTATTCGAGTAAGTAAAATCAACTTCAAAGCACTTTTTATCATAACAACATCGGTGGTTCTACAATAAATCTAAATTTTTCATAATCAAGTATGTCGCTCTTAGTTCTCAATTTGTATTTCTACATTACTAATTTAGTCATTTTTTTTTTTGTAGATGCAGCAATCATTGTATATCATACTGTCGAGAATTATGAATGGATTTTATCAATTTTCTAGTCGTGTATTAAATAGTATTGCATATAAAAAGAGCTTAATTGATAATCGATCAATTTGTTTGTACCCTAGAAAACATTATTAGTGACATGCGGACCTTTGGAGTGCCATAACTTGGCAAAAATGAACATTTAAGTGTCATAATTTACAAAATGTACATTTAAGTGCTAAAATCAGAGCAAAATGGATCACTTAAGTGCGGATTCGACCAAAACGCTGACGTGTCAATTTTCCGGCGAAGCGAGTGCAAAACGGCGTTGTTTTGGTGCTAATGTGGTAAAAAAATTAATTTAATTTAATTTTAAAATATATTTATTTAAAACATTTAAAAATTAAAATTAAAATATTAAAAAAAATTTAAAAAAAGCTTGGCGGCCCCTGGCCAACCATCCCCCACCTTTCGGCAATGGCGGGAGGCGGCGGCGGCGAGGGCTCAAACCTTAGCCGCCGGCTACCTTCCTCCTCCTCCATTTTTTTTTTAATAAATATAAATTATATTATTTTTTTAAAATTTTAATTTAATTAATTTTTATATTATATTAAAATTCAAATTATGCCAAAACGACATCATTTTGACCAATTTAAGAGCTCTATTTTGGTCAATACTCGAAACGACGTCGTTTTGGATGAATTAGAGCTGACTCAGCTCTCCGATGAGTCACCTTGGCAAGAAATATTAATATTTAATTGCCACGTATGATTTCCGACCAGCTTCGCCGAAGGTGGCACTCAGGTGTGCCACTTTTCTTAAAATGTGGCACTTAAGTGTACCTTTTGTAAGTTATGGCGCTTAAATGTCCCTTTGTGCCAAGTTATGACACTTGAACAGATCTTTTGCCCATTATTAGTATTCTCACTCCTTATACTTGATCTTATATTGCATGAAAAAATACATGATCAAAAGCTAAACTTCATTTAAGTCTAAAGCTATATAATCTCTAAAGCCAATTGTTACTCTTGTTGCACCACTCCTCTTCCATTTCTCTATAAGTGGATTCAAATTCATCATCCAATTTGTATTTATACATAAGTGCTAAGAAATATTTATTCTCAAAACCTAGCTTATGGTAAAAATGTAGAATGTTTTGATTAACATTTTTCCTGATGTGCCAAGTGCATAAATGGTGTTGTGTATTCGAAAATGCCATTCTAATAGCTTTTGCAATTGCTTGGTCTTGATTAGTAAATATGGTTTTCGGAGCCTTATTTCCAATAAATTTAAAATATACATATAATAACCAAATAAATAATTCTACAGTATTATCCAATAGAAATGCATAGCCGAATAGAGTATTATTCCAATGGTGATTAACCCAACAAAAGGTGCACAAATCATATTATATTTGTTGGTTCACTACGTGGTATTAAACACCAGCATATCACCAAAATAGTCGTAATCAAATTTGGATAAGTTATCTCTTTAAAATAAATTTGTCGATCTACCATCTTAATCTACCTAAACATCGTAGAAAAAACATTAGGTTTTGCATTTACAAGCAATGAAAATAATTTAAAAGACTTTGACAATCTCCCCAATTTTTAACCTTATTCCTTTCTATTTGCAAATTTTTTTAACAATCATACAAAATGAAACCTAAGTTTTTGCTTCATCTTACTTCATTTGTTAAGAATTTATATGTTGTAATTCCCCCAATGCCTACTTTAATCATGTCAACTAAAATATCCTCACAAGTCTCATAAATCATTTTTCAACATTTAATCAAATGTTTTTGATCTTCCGGTACAAATGCATGATTATACTCGGAAACATACTCTATAATTTCATAAACATCATTATCAACTTTAAATTTCATATGAGCAAGACACCTACATCTAACTTCCAACTTTTCATATTTCTTTTCTTGATCATATATAGACTAACAGAATGCTCCTTACAATTACACAAAAAAACCAGTTAAATTATTTTTTCTTTTCTATTTTTAATTGTATTACCTTTATTCACTCCAAATCATTTGCTGAGTACATAAGCCACATACTTATAATATGCTACAAGTTTATTAGAAAAAACAATTCCTACAATAAACTCAAAATCATTTTCTATATCACACATTATATATACAAGATGGAAACTTCCATGCTACAATCAAATGAACAACAAGTAATTAACGTAATGCTTTTACAAGAAAAATAACATCACATCCTTTATTAAAGAAAACAAAATATGTTTCACATAATATGAGTAAAGATTAACCTTAGATTCAGCCATCTAATAACTCTACACGTGCAAATTAACTGAGGTAATGAGTTTAAAACAAAAATAATTCTTCAAAGTTCCCTTCTAAGGAAATACAAAACAAACATTTTTAAAATACAATCACCTGCACTTGTACATATCAACCAGTTAAATCTAGCTCATGAAAAACCAATTATTTTCTTAAAAAACGAGGAATCAACACATTTCTTGGAGCAGTGAGAGTTCCATCAACATCAACTAATTTTAAGTATCTTTCTTTCTTAGTACCACATTCAATGGATTGGTTTATTTTTTAGTTGATGGAACTCTTTGAACCAATCGTACTTATCTACTAATTTAAGTATCATTGCATTTAACATTCTTTCCATATATTTTTCTTTGTCCTCATTCATCTAAAGCATAGAATTTACTCACATACTAACTGCTAATCCAAATGCCAGTGATGTAATATGAGTGATTTGAGTTAAATTTACTTCACTAGTAGCATTATCTTCACACTTGCTAACAATCCCAATTCTAACTGTATGAGGACAAACCACAAAAAAATATCCCAATTTGGCTATGCATTAAAATAAAATATGCACAAAATTAACATAAGCACACATCCTTGAACAAGGTAGCCTTTTTCTCAGTGACCACATTGCATCAATCCAAACTAAATCTACGGAAAAGCTAACCTTCAGACGCAGGGTCTAATCGGAGCCACCAACAGCACTTCGACAGCGACGGCAGAGGCGGAGGTATCAGCGTTCACGAGCAGGGGATGCTTTGCGGAGGAAAGAGAGAGAGAGCAGAGCAGAGGTTATGAAGAGTGAGGGAAAAACATGACAGCATGGCTCGGGGAAGCAACGGCCAAGGTGGAGATGTCGGCGACGTTGGCGTCGCTGTTCACGATTAAGGGGCGCTTCGCAAGGGAAAGAGAGAGAGAGAGAGAGAGCAGAGCAGAGCAAAGGTCGCGAAGAGCAAGGGAAAAACATGACGGGAGCTGGAGGAGACGACGACGGTGGCGGAGGTGCGTCGGCATTGTGGTCCGTTAACAAAGAAGCGAAGGGGAGAGAGAGAGAGAGCAGAGAGAGCAGAGTGACGTTTACTGCTTCAGAGCGATTTTTGAATTTTGATGTCCACCGTAACGGGACGGAGCAGTTCAATAGGGAGAGAGAGACACACACACACAGGCGAGAGAAGGGAAAGGGTCTGCAGTCAGTAAATTTGAAATGTGGGCCCGATGGACACGTGTCCATCTTGAATGGTTTCACAGATTCAGCCAATACTTTCTCATTCCTCTGTCTCCCCACTGTTCATCTTCCCGAAGACGCTAACTTTTGTCTCAGAAACGGAGCGACCTCTATTTTTGTCCTCTCTGTCTCTCTCTCTCTCTCATTTCATGTTCTTCGATCAACGGCGACGACGACGACGCCGGACATAAACGGCGCCTCCTCCAAGCCGCGGCAGATCTCCGACGTGTTGCAGAAGTTCGCCTCGCCTTCAAGGCCGAGACCTTCGAGTTCTTCGCCGGCAACGACGAGGAGACGCCGGCGGCGACCCGTCCAACGGGTTGGCGCTGCTCGACTCCGCCGAGGAGGTCATCACCAGTCAGAGGGTCGTCGCGCCGGAGCCCAATCTCTCGTCGGCGGAAACTCTAGGCCGAGAGAACGCTCGAGCGAGCTCGCGGTTCGTCGACGCGATTGGCGAAGGAGCCGTGGAGAGAGAAACTCACGCGTTGGGGAACAGTGGAAAGAAAAGTTCCGTAGTCTCCCAGGCTTTGTCCGAGGGATCCACCGGCGCCACGTGTCGATTGCTGAATGGTCCGGCCCATGGTGACGTGGACAACATTTTCTCCCGAGTAACGGACCAAAAATACCCATTGATATGCATAGCGGGAGGGGGAAAGAGTTCCGTACGCGTTCATGGGATGCTCGCTTTGAATTATAATTACCGTTCAAAAGGGCGAGCCTGCCATCGCACGGTCCCTGCCACGGCCGTGCAGCATGTCCCCGAGCACCGAGCACCGCTCGAAGTAAGCGTCGCATCAGTCGGCCTGATCGCTGCGACGATCTTTCACTTAAAGCTTTTGGATTTCAATCGATGGTCGGTCAAATTTTGCCGAATGGGCTCACCCAGAGTAGGATGTCCGTCCCAAGGACAGTGGGACCAGGGAGGAATCCTGGGAAAAAATAAAACAAAAATCGACCGCCGGATTCGTCTGCGACACAGCAGAGGGAGGTCTTGTCACGACGTCGTCATTATTGTCTGCATCCACTTATGGCGAAGGGAAACGAACAAAGATGTCCCAGAAAAGTCGCTGTTCATCGACGTTGACTTTTCATTCAGCCTGAGCACAGCGAGTGTGATACTATTTCCGTTCGCAAGCTAACCCACCCCCCTTGGAAACGACTTCGAAATTCATTTTCACGTGCCTGTTTGCCATGGTTTTAAGGGTGCGCATGACAAAATTTATGTTTCTCGATTTCTTTTTTTTCCTAGAAATAGGTTTGGAACAAATTGTTTGATAACACATTTGATTTCTTATTTCGAAATAGATTTTATTCCGAAATAGAAAAATTGAAGAAATCGAAGGTTCGAAATTTTGAACTTCTCGTTTACGAAATAGAAATCGGAAAATTTCGAAATCAAACCATATAAAAGAACATTGCGCTTTCTTTCTACTTTAATTCACTTATAACCACAACTTCATAAATTATTGTTAATTTTCTTTTTCTTATTTTGCTCGTGTTTTTGTTTCATTTTTTTTTTCGATTTCTTCCTCTTTAGGATGAAAGGCAATCAAATGGGTCCCCAATTTTAAAAAACGACCAAATTTTTCAAATGCTTACTTAAAAACAATGGGGCTCTTTCCTCCTAGAAAAGGCACACGCATGGCCAGTTGAAGAAAAAGTTCTTACGTAATAGATGAATAAAAACGTGCCTAGAAATTTAATTTCGTTTCTTTACGGATTCAAAATTCTTGTAAAATCAAAATAATTAAATTGTTACACAATTTTGAATTTTAATTTGAAGGCAAGAGATTCAAGAGAATCTCTCTCTTTGCTATGCAATGGCCATTAAGGGTTCATTGAGCAATAATAAAGAAATTAGGGATGAGCAACTAGACTGATTTAATTCGAGAATCAAAATAAACCGACATTCTCCCGATTGATTCCTAACCATAAACGTCACTTCAAGGTAGAATTCTTATATATTCATTTACACCATCAATTTTATTTTGTTGATAATCTTGTATAATATTAGTCTTTGATAAAATAATAAGGTTGTATAGGCACCATTGATGGCACCCATATTCATGCTTCCGCAATACTTGTTTAAACCTATGTAAGATGAGCTTGCAAATGATACATTGACCAAGGAGGGAAATCAAATAAATACGCTTAGAAAAATCATTGCCAATAAAATGGCAAGGAATAATAATATGCCGAAAATTCCATGAAATTGTATTTTTAACTTTTATAATGTATTAGTATTATTTCGACTATTATTTTGTATTTGAGGATTTCTTATGTTATTATCTAATCAATTTTTATTCCTAGAAATAGAAATTTTATTTTGTTATCAAACGGATTTTTGTTTGAAAATAGAAATTTTGAGTCGTTATCAAACGAGTTTTCTTTCAAACTCGTGTCTAGGAATAGAAATTGAGAAATTGATTTCGGCGAAATCAATTTACATTTTCGAAATTTTGTCATTACGCACAAATAAGTAAGTAAGTGGGTGTTGGTCGGATTCCGGTTCGACCATAGGTTCGGACCGGAAATGAGCGCGCATAGGGACTGATTCTCAGGTCAAGAGAGAACCATTTCTTGGGGATTCTACATGAAAACTGACAAAGAAATAACAACATAAGTTTTCGTAGTGAGCTGCTTTTTGTATCTCACTATAATAATTAGATATTTTGCACCGAATGAAAAATAGGCCGGGACACTGAGCTATCAGGAAATCAATCAGCTGCAGATTTTGGAGCGAGGGAAGAAGGCAATATACTGAAAATTTGATGGAAAGAAAGCTTCTATGACATGTAAAAAAATGCTATTATGACTAGGAACTTGATTAGGAATTCATGTTTGTTCTCTCCAAATTGAAACTCGATCAAATAAAAAAGATATCAGTTCGTTTGCATGATTTTAGAGGATCTCAAATGTAAACACACAATCTTATTCTTTCTCGATTTCTATCTCTAGGAGCTGCTGTTGCAAGAGCACATCGACTGAAATTTGAGTCTGACTGCACCAAGCATGAAAATTCCAATAATTACCTTTCAATATTAACCCTTTCTATATTAACTGAAAAAATATATCGTTTCGGAAACCCTGGAGTGCAGTTCGACGGGTCATCTCTATCGTGCATAATTGTATACGACCTCTGCATGTTTCAGTCCGTTTTCTTGTCTCGTATTGCTGTCTTTGTCCGAGCCCGACGACAGCTCCTGTTCAACACGAAAGCAAAAGAGACAAAACACAGCATGGAAAACATAAAAGTTTCCCGCCCCTCTGCTTCCTTGTTCCTTTTCTCCGCCTTCTCGTCTACCGAAAAGCCTTGTGTTCTTTTCAACGAATGATCGCCGCTCTGCTTCTCGGCAAATCCAACACCTGCTCTGCCAGAAACCGGAAGAAGAGAGAGAGAAGAAGAAGAGAACAAGCGACCCTACTGCATCGATCTCTCCAAGCCTTTCGTGTTTTTTCCCCTGGATAGTTCGCGTCTTTCGGAAGCTGCTGGTGGTTTCTTTCGAAATGGGTCGGGCGGTGAGGTGGCTCAAGGGCCTGTTCGGGATCGGGAAGGATAGAGAAGTCGTCAAGGACGCCGCCGACCGCCGCGGCCACCAAGAACGCCGCCGCGCCGGCGGGGGACTGTGCAACAACCCGGCGACGATCCCGCCCAACATATCGGCTGCGGAAGCCGCCTGGCTGCGGTCGTTCTACGCGGAGGAGCGCGAGGAGGAGCAGAGCAAGCACGCGGTGGCGGTGGCCGCGGCCACCGCGGCGGCTGCTGACGCGGCGGTGGCGGCGGCTCATGCTGCGGTCGCCGTCGTGAGGCTCACCAGCCGCGGCAGGAGCACCGCGTTCGGCGGCTTCGGCGGCCCCGAGAGGTGGGCCGCGGTGAAGATTCAGGCTAGTTTCCGGGGATATCTGGTGAGCAGTGTTTTAAAGATTCGGCCTGTCTTCATTTCCGTTCTGTATTTGATCGTTTCATCGGATGCGAAACAGGCGAGAAGAGCACTGAAAGCGCTGCGAGCGCTGGTGAAGCTGCAGGCGGTGGTGAGGGGCTACCTAGTGAGGAAGCAAGCCACCGCCGCGTTTCACTGCATGAAATCTCTCTTCCGAGCTCAAGCCACCGTCCGTTCCCGCCGAGCTCGCGCTCCTCTCGCCGTCCCCGAAGTCTGTACCACCGCCGCCGAGTGCCCGCCGCGCCATTCCACGGTACGATTCGGCCATCGAAACGCGTCGGCATCCACCCCTTTTCGCGACGAACTCGTTCATGCTTGTCGACTCTTGCAGGAGAGATCGGACGACGCGGGAAGCGAGTACTCAGCATCGTTTCACAGCATGAGGCTGTCGTCTTCTCTCGACGCCGCGACGGTGATCACGACCGCCGAGGGAAGCCCGAAGATCGTGGAAGTCGACACCGGCGGCCCGCATTCGAGGCCCGCCAGGCCCCACCCGGTCGACACATATCTCTACGCCGAAACAACGCCGCAGCCGCCGCCACCCCACCCGACGTTCTCCTCCCCCTCCCGCTCCGTGCCCCGCCCCGCCTCTCGATCCCGGAGCGCCGGGCTTTCCCCTACCCCGAGTGGGCCTGCGCGGCGCCGACGGGTGCCGGTTCTCCACCACCGCGCACAGCACGCCCCGGCTCGCGGGCTCCAGCCTGTGCGGGCCCAGTGGGCCCGCCACCCCGTCCGACAGGAGCGGCGAGTGCGGAGACGGCTCCTCCTGGAGGCGAATCAGCGTGCGGTCCCCGAACTACATGGCGAGCACGGAGTCGTCCGCCGCGAAGCTGCGGTCGCAGAGCGCGCCGAAGCAGAGGCCGGAGCCCGGGTCCAAGAGGCGGCTCTCGCTCGTCGACGCGGCGGCGGGCTCGCGGAGCAGCTTGAGCGGGGCCAGGATGCAGAGGGCTTGCTCGAGAGCCCAGGAGGTGATCAGCTTCAAGAATGCCATACTGGGCATGCTCGAGAGGCCCAGCGAATTTGGCAAAGAGGCGGACAAGAGGATGAGGTGAAGATTTTGTCTGCAGGAGGACATGAAAAATCCTTCTTGCCGCTCCTATTTGCAGTCATATTTCTTAGGACATTGTAACATTATTCATGAAAAATCCTTCTTACCGAGACCTGGCCCGATTACCCATTTCCCGAGAATGCAAATGGGTATTTTGGAATGTGCGGGTCATTTTCAATGTCTAGTAAAAATCGGCGGCGTCATTTCGTATATACCAATTTATGAGATCGGACATGTATCTAAACAGTAACTTAGTTGCAGATTCTACATCTCGATCTCAATGGTGACTGACATTACATCTTGATCCATTCGGAGCCATCGACGAAGCCAAGGGAGAGAAAAGGCTTGGCTTCCTCATCGGTGAGCTCTCTCGACCACGACACTCTCCCTGCGAAGCTCGCCCCCGGTCCGATGCACTTGTACTGGCCATAGAACACGGTCCTGCATTCCATCAGCCCCAAGAAACCGTACCACAATTAGGGTTTTCATATTAAAAATCACCATCAGTACTAAAATTATATTTTATTCAATTACCCTTTAAATGAAAATCTTCGACCGTCAATACGACGAACCCCACTTGCCCCCAATCATGCTTGTGGAAAATGTGTAGCGTGTACAACTAAAATGGAATGAGCAGTGTCTATGCAAAAATGCATATCTTATGCGCATGCTAGAAGGGAAGGCCGACTTAGGATCAGTCCCAGAAATTGCCCAACATGGAAGATCGCTCTTGGTGGGATTTGTATGGATTAGGTAGGTGGTCTAGGGTTTTTAATGTTTTCTGGGTACGCTCCAGGGAGGTGCATTACACGTAGATGTACATAGGGAAAAAAGAGCTAAAGGACATGGCGATTCGGGCACTATTGTACTAGGGTTCAAGCCCTTTCCACTTACGTAATTCCGGAGCCGCCCCCGCGCTTGCGAAGAGAGTGGGTGGCCGGTGAGGAAGTGTTCGGGAGGGCAGTCACGTCATTTTCAGAACTTCGTGAATGGTTTATATAATATGCTGTTTGCAGAGAGCTGACCATAGGGGGGAAAAAGAGTAAGATGACAAATACGTAGACCCATGAGCATGGCTTGATTGGAAAAAAGGCGGTGGCACCGTCCAAAGCACTAGGTTCATTTGAGGACACTGGCGATAGTGGTGGTGCTTCCTGACCTAGCATTGTACAAGATAAGTATTTGGAATAATTAGACCAATAGACCTAATTTTTTCTTAAAATTGTTCTGAGTAGTTGCTTTAAACTTTTATGAAATTCGGGGTTCAAATTCTTTCAGTGACTATGTCGATATGGTGATTACAGTTGAAGCTATCGATATGAAGATAGGATTGCCTTGTTTCTAGTAGGGGAGGAGTACAAGAATTTGCTAATGAAGTGAAAAGATATTCGATGAATTCAGCTAAAGTGCAAAGGAAGCATCTTGACATTTTAGTAACTACTTCATTAGTAAAATAAGGCCTACTGTATCATGCACCTAGGAGAAGGCTAAGATGCACAATTAGAACAGGATTTTTGGGTGGACCACTAAACAATGCCGAATCAAAGAGACTTCCTATATTCGAACTTCTCCCGAAAAATTATCGTATGGACTCGAATTAATACCAACGTGATGGAAAAAGCTAATCAATACGGGAGATAGGAAGTCAATATACATACATTTCGCGACTGGGGTCTCCCCAGTTATACCAACCCTTGGGGATGATGATGTTGTCCATCCAGGTGTAGGCGAAGACGACCCTCGAAAAGGGACCCCACGCCCTCCCGAGATAGAGCGCGCCCGAGCCTGTGACCTTACAATTGAGGAAAGAGAACCCCGTGTCTTCCAGCATACTGCTCCTCCCTTGTGCCGTTAGTGCGCCGATGTTTAGTGCTATCGCGTGCACTTGACAACTCTGCATCCCACATAACTATCAGCGGTGCGTCTTATAAATCATAGTATCATGTATGCGTACAAGTTTTAGAGAGATGTCAAAACATGTCATTTATGAAAGTGCCACATAAGCATCCTTTAGGACATTCCTTATATTGGAGTGCACCAAGCAATCGGGTCCAACATTCTCTCATGTAAGAAAAATAATAACTTTAGGTCAAGTCACAGCATACCAAAGTGCCATTTCATAAACAAGTCTTAGATGAAGATTTTAAGGTGGCAACCTCCTTTATTGAAATTTTAATTAGCTAGATATATCATGTCTACTTTTGGTTTTAGAAGAGCTTTTCCTACCAAAGTGCCCACTCCATTAGCATCCTTGAAAGGTAAAGCTCCCTTCAGAGGCCTGCAAAATGGTGGTTGCTGACTTGTGGCTTGAGAGGAATTGGACCACTACCACATTTTCACATCTCCCTCAAAAAATGAACTTCTAAATTCTAACTATGTGTGGCCAACAAGTTACGTAAAAAAAACAAAAATAAAAAATGAAGATGAAGAAATGAAAGGCTACAGAAAGCAGGAAAATCCCCTGTTCTTATCGAATCACCTCTGCTCAGCATGTGACGTGAATCGGAAGAAATTCATCGTGTTTGCTTACTTTATATTTATAGTGATAGGTAGAATCAATCATATTATACCAAAAAAAAAAAAGGTGACGATAACGCTATATGATGTTGAAATTTGATTAGTTTGATTTATTAGAATTGAGCTTAGGTAATTTTTTTTATTTATCAAGCAAGAATGCAAGCAAGACAGAGGACTAGAATTCCCAATCCAACCATGATGTTGAATTGTTCTTTTCATAAATTGAGTGGAGGAGATAAAGATGAGAGACAAAAGAGAGTTTGTAACCTCAAAGAGCGAGAGACCATTGCCGAAGATAAAATCCACAGAGCCTTCAATGTAACAATCCTTGTAATAATGCCTGCCAAAATGGTCATAAAGCGTGTCCTGAGCTCCCAAGAAACTGCAGCCCCAGAACGCCGCCGTGTCCGCCGATATCCGGAACGCCACCGCCTGCTTCCCTATTGCTCCCGGTTTCGGTACCGGTGTGGTGTTCTGCATCGCAACACCCCCCATAAGGACAAGCTCTAATACATGTCATTATCAATTAGGATTATCAAGTAATGTCGGATTCAAGCCGGCTTATCAGGCTTCTGTATCATTTGTACTCGTGGGCATGTCAAGTCAGGTACTGAATTGTCATGTATCAAATTGCTCCTCCTAATTATAGCAAAAAAGAAAAAAAAGTGCAGGTTTCGCACCTACTTTTTACCATGACACAAATTGCCATTGGAATGTACACATTTTAGAGAATATGTGACCTCAGAGCCAGCTGAAAATCATTCTTTTGTGACTGAGAAATTAGTGATGGAACCGGAAGGAGAGATGGTGACCTTGAAGGTGATGTTCTTGGCTATGAAGAAGGGTGAGTTGACGCCAAAAGTGGCAGAACCATAAGTCCCCATGCGCTGGCCTTTTGGCCCTGGCGTGTCCGCCGTGTCTCCCCATTGGACTATCGTCTTAGCTGCCCCTGCGCCTTCAATCGTGATGTAGGACTTCAATTGAGGAATACTCACTTTCTCCCTGCAGTAAGGTTCAGAAAAAGGGAAGTTCAGATCAGACCCCCTTTGTGCAATCTGATGGCAAAGCTGGAAAGGAGGATAAAGCAAGGGCGGTTTACTTGCTGCAAGAGTTGTTTGGTCAAAAGAGACAACATTTTTCGTAGTACATTAAAATATGAGGAGAGAGATAGAGAGAGAGAAAGAGACCAGTTTTCCACCATCTCAAACCTGATGCCAATGGAAGATTACAAAACAAGTGAGTGTGGACAAGAAGAACTCTAGAATCAATGGTCACGGAGAGGGAGAGAGAGGGAGAGCCAGACCGACTTTTTTTGGCCAAGCCCCCAAAAGGCAAAAGAACATAGTCAACAAGACAAAAAAGTGTTGCGAACAGAGCTGGGACGTACATAAACGTGTATACAGAACAAGAAGAGGAGTGGAGAAAAAAGAGAGAGAGGACAATTTCGACTCACGTGTAAACTCCTGCATGAACCTTGATCACGACCCGGACGAGATTCTTGAAGGGGAGCGAGTCAATCGCGTCCTGGATCGACGTGAAGTCGCCGGCGGCCGGGTTCTTGTCGACGGTGAGGGTGTAGGAAGGGGAGAGCTTGTTCTTGGCGGACTTGAAGACGGAGTGCCTGAGCCTGCCCACGAACTTGACCCACTTCATGAACTGCTGCTCGGAGTACTGGGCCCGCGTCATGTTCCATGGCACCGTCTTCCCGGCCGAGCGCCCGGGCCACAGCCCCTTGGTGTGGCACAGCGAGGTCCTCGAGCCGAGGAGGAGGAGGAGGAGGAGGACGATGAGGTGGGAAGCGAGGGAATGTCTGTTTTCTGGCATTGGCACGGAGAGAATGAGAATGGGAATGAGAAAAGTGGAGGGAATGTTTGGACGTGGGAGTTCGAAGTGGTGGAGGGGAATGCCTTTGGCGATTGAGTTTTATATGCGTCGACGGTCATTTGCTTTTTCCTTTTCTCACGTAGCATTTCGGTTTTAGGTGGAAAGGGATGCTGAATAGGAGAATCATTTGACAGAGCAGAGAGAGTCATAGGTCACGGGCGCTTCTAGTACTGACATTAACGTAGAGAGAGAGAGAGAGAGAGAGAGAGAGTCACAAGAGAGGAATGCTAGCCACAGGACAGGCTTCTGATGGGTGCGCTTTTTGGCTTTACAAATGTTACAAATGATTAAATTAATGAAGAATGGAGGAAAGGTTGGGACAAACGAAGGGAACTTTTTGCCAAGCGTTTGTTGTTGTTCCTGTTAGTGCCCGTGAGTGTCTCTCCCCTTGCGTTTGGATGGGGATTGTTAGGTATGCTCTTGGATGGGCATGGATCCAATCCATCCGCAAATTGATTACTCTATTATGGATTTAGTGTGTACATAACGTTTGAGCTAATGGAGATGAATGTCATTGACATCATCATGGATTTTCAAAAGTGACTTTGTGCGGCTCGATGTATCTACGATCCTTGAATCAAATCGACTTAGGTCTCATCAATGTTGCCAATCGAACGTGAGTTTACATGAACATTGGAGAAGTATTTGCCCGGTATGGCCCTGTCCACCAATTCTCTTTACTTTTCTTACATATTTTCTTTTACAATTTATGATCTAAACGTAGAAACTCGACTATCTGAAATCTCATGAAATACCTTCCAAACCCCATAAACCAATTAAATTTAGATCACGTGCAAGTGATCCCGACTCATGGTAGTTTACATGCAACGATAAGATTCGATCAGGTGACTTTCGATTTTCAAACTGGAAATTTCCTTATGCCCCACCAATTCTGACCGACCAATTCTAAGATTTGTTTTTTCCCCTACATTTTGGTCTTTCCTAACTTTGGATTTAAAAATGGATGGCATCGATATAAGCTCGACCTAGAGCCCGACCAACTGAGCCAGTGTTATCCGAGTCGATTGCCGCTCGATCCTTCTCACTGGACCGGTCTAGGAGAAGGCGATCTCGGCGAACATTCCTAGATGATTAGTGTAAATGCACGTTAGCTTTGGGCCGATTGGCAAAGGAAATAAACTAATCACTGGGCTTGCAGCTCCGAAAAGTTTATTAAGGAATCAAGAACAGCCAGGCCCACCTGGTGCCAACACCTCTTTTTCGGGATACCAACATTAGATTGAACTAGGTCTTTTGTTTGGACGCAAACCAAAGTCTGTACAGCTCATGGGGCCGATTCAATCTTTGATCTGCCTGATATACGCCTTTTTTTTTTTTTTATAGCCTTCCTCGTGCCAACTCCACCAAAGCCCAGTGCGCCTACAACGTGGCAGCTCTCAAGGAGAGACTTGGAAGCTGTTTCCAGAGCAGGTGTTGGACCACAGTGAGTCTCTAGGGCTGATTTGAGTTCTAATTCTCTTTTACTGGAAAAATGAAGATGTTACCTACCTTGGGTCGTCACCCTTTCGTCAAATATCAAACTGCAGATATTCATATGATCCGATTATATGATTTGATTCTCTCTTAACTAATATGTATGATATCTGAGTAAAGCACTTGAATAGTCTTTTAACACTTCAAGATTGCATAAGCAAAAATTTGTTTGTTTCAGAGAAAATTTCAGGATAAAAGAAAATGATTTTCTAAAAAAATTTCGAAAAGCATTTTTTACTTTTCAGGTTAGGAAATCCATTTTCCTAACTTTAAGAAAATAATTTTTTATCGTAAATGATTTTCCGTTAACTATTATTTTCAGCAAACCAAACGTATGAAGTCCAAAAAATTAATTCGCAGAAAATCCTTCTTGTCAAACAAATAAACCCTAATGAGTAAAACCTTCGCCGTGGCAAGGGGAAAGAAAAGAGATTTATTACCAAGATTTTGAACTGTAGCATCACAAGAGAGCACAAAGAAGCACGTAGAAACTCACGGGCCGAAGTGGCTCCTGGAGTCTGATGAGAGGAACGTCTTCCTCTGAAAATCAAACACCTGTTTTAGAACCTCTCGTGGAATTGACGAAACGGAAAACGAGAATGATTTGGAGATTTTTCTGTGGCCCGTGAACAGGTCCATCCAAATCACTAATTGGACTTTTGATGCTCGATGTCGCAGCACGAGAAGGGCTCGTTGGGTAGATCATTGCGTCCAACATCAGAATCCGGTTCTGGGAAAATGGAAGGAAGGCTCATTTTTTTGGTAATGAGAAATTGTGGCGATATCGACACGGTCGGCAGTGCGAAGATAGAATCTAAGTAATTATAGAATGAATCGATCAGGATGCCAACAAATTGCACCTGAGGTTTTAATCAACCAGCAGGCAAGAAACTGCAAATCATTATCTCAACGCCAAGGGCAACTCAAGGGTTAGAAAAAGAATCTAGCACAATAACCCCTTGACGACGAAATACGTTAATAGAATATTGATTTTCGTAAGATATACATAAAATCGCCTAGGCGATGGACAAGCAATCTTCAATCTCTCCTTGGACTCACCATCGAAACGACAATTTCCTCGGAAATTTCGAAAGGGTCTAGGTTCACCCCAAGGACAGCGACATCACGTGTATCGGACGCTGATGGAAAATGATTGATAGCAGGTGAAAAGGACAATTGGGTTTTTCTTATTTCTGGTTGTCTCATTCCTGTAGCATCTCTGTACTTTTGATGACACTGAAGGGCGTGCCCCGAGGGGAAAAGGCTTAGGCCCTCAATTATTAAAGAATCCAAGGGGGTTGGAAGGTGTCTCCATCATCACAGTCATCAGATAGACTTGAAGCATTTAGCAAAAGGCGTAATCAATGACCTCCTATTCTGCCTCACCGGCGGCGCCCACCATTTGTAAGGCTGAAAAAATCCCCCCCCCACTCTCTCTCTCTCTGCAACAGAAATTTTAGAGCACCTCTTCGTACCGCTCCATCAAGGAGTACCACCCTCTTTTGCACACCCAAAGATAGAAACTCCCAATGATCAAACTAGCCGCATCGGCCTTTTTAGCTGTAACCACCACCCTCACTCTCTTCTTCTCCTTCCCTTCCCCTCCGAAATCATTCTATCACTCCCTCTTCCTATCGACCTCCATCTCTGACAATGCCTCCGTGGCCCACCACCTCTACACCCTCACCCGCCGCCCCCACGTGGCAGGGACGCCCGCCAACGCGGAAGCCGCATCCTACGTCCTATCCACCCTCACGTCCTACAACGTCCGAGCCCACATCGCCTCCTACGATGTCCTCCTCACTTACCCGATCTCGCGCTCCTTGACGCTCGCACGCCCGCCGCCCGAGCCGGCGATAAAGTTCATCCTGCGCCAAGAGATCTATGATGGAGATCCCTATGCTGATGTGGCTAATGAAGTATTCCCTACCTTTCATGGCTATGCCAAGTCCGGAACTGCCACTGGACCCGTGGTTTACGTCAATTATGGGCGAGTTGAGGACTACCAGACACTAAAAGAAATGGGAGTGAATGTTACGGGTACAGTAGTATTGGCGAAATATGGGCAGATATATAGAGGAGATATTGTGCATAATGCATACGAGGCAGGGGCAATAGGGGCGATCATATATACTGATAGGAAGGATTACGGTGGTGGAGGGGGCGATGTGCAGTGGTTCCCAGATGACAGGTGGATGCCGCCGAGTGGGGTTCAAGTGGGGTCGGTGTACACAGGGACCGGTGATCCGGCAACACCGGGATGGCCAAGCACGAAAGGAAGTGAGAGGCTCTCATATGAAGAAATAGAGAAGGAAGGGGATGTTCCTCTGATACCTTCACTGCCAGTGTCAGGAGCTGATGGTGAGACTATAATGGGGTCGCTTGGTGGTCAGTTGGCAAAAGATGATTGGCAAGGGAGCAAAGATGCTCCTCCATATAGGGTTGGACCGGGGCCTGGGATCCTGAATCTCACTTATTCTGTAAGTACGACACGGGTCATTAGTTCCTATCCACCTAAGTATCCACTTAAAACAAATCTATATAATGGCCAAACTTTACTGAAAGAGGGCATTTCCTTGTTGTCAGGGAAATCAAACAATAGAAACAATAGAGAACGTTATTGGAGTGATTGAAGGAGCAGAAGAACCTGATAGGTAAGTATTTTACTTTCCAGAGGAAGAATGCAAATGCATTCATGGAAGTGCTTGTAATACCAAATAAGCTTGCATCATAAGAACTGTAATGTTTGACTATAACTAGCTTCTTTCTTAATGTACTAATCACTCAGATTCTAATTTTTCCAGGTACGTTCTGCTAGGCAATCATCGGGATGCATGGACATTCGGAGCAGTTGATCCTAATAGTGGTACTGCAGCACTGTTGGAGGTAATTAGTTCTCCAATGTGAAACTATAGTGCAGAGGGATTGTGAGAGTGAAAATAAATCCGAGTCACTACAAGTAATGTAGAACAGTCAAGCAAGTTAATCCATCTCGCCCCCATGCTGGCTTTACCTGATTCCTTGCAAGATGTAGGTTGCACAAAGGCTAGGAAAGCTACTAAAAAAGGGGTGGAGACCTAGAAGAACAATCATCTTCTGTAATTGGGATGCTGAGGAATATGGCTTGGTCTCTCTCTCTCTCTCTCTCTCTCTCTCTCTCTCTCTGCGCCTGTGCGCGCTTGTGTTTTGAGTGCCATGCTTAATAGAACTAAAAGAAAATCTACCAACTCAGGTAGGGTCAACTGAATGGGTAGAAGAAAACAGAGCACTGTTAGCTTCAAAGGCTGTCGCTTACCTGAACGTTGATTGCGCAGTATCAGGTGCAGGATTCCATGCCGCTTCAACTCCACAGCTTGATCAACTGCTCAGACAAGCTGCTCAGCAGGTACCTTGTAACTAGCAATCCTGGCTTGAAATTAAATGGAACATATAGGCAATGGAGACATAAATTCTTCTGGCATTAAAAAAATTTGCAGAAGCAGACTCTCCTAATATTATTTAACTTGAGTTGTCTGGATTTCAATCTTTGTGATGCTGCATTCAACATCTGTAACTAACTCAATCACTCAGTTAATTCTCTTTTAAAGGTTCAAGATCCAGATAACTCATCCCAAACCATATACGAATCTTGGGCTGGGCAAAGCAAATCTTCCCCCATGGTAAGCATAAAATTGTTTCATAGCAAGGTCTCATTCCAAAGATATAAGCACATGAACTACAGTCTGATATACAAGAATAGAGATATAAGTACCTTGCCTCCAGCAACAAGCAATCGTGTTTATTTTGCATTGGCTTCTGTGATATGAATATTACTTTCATAAAGCAAAACCTGTCTCATCCATCCTCACTAATTCTTGGACCTTGATTATGGAGGTTGATCGGTTAGGAGGTGGTGGATCAGACTATGCAGCTTTTGTACAGCATGTTGGTGTCCCAGCAGCAGACTTATTTTTTGGAGGAGGTAACGTTGACAAAAGTTTCTGCTATGAGATGACTTGATACTTAGCATGGAAATGCTAGTTCAGAAGGTCACACGAACAAGACCATTATAGCATTTATTTATGCACGCTAGTGTCTATGATTTTCTTGGAGGTTAAAAGCACTGCAATATGTAAGCAACCATTTTGACTAGGAGGCCGTGGAAATTCATGACCGCGACAATTTTGCTTATATTTATGCCCTTACTAAGATGGATCTAGAAGAACCCAAAGCTTCCAATCACTCCTCTGGAAAGAGGATGATGAATAAGTGCAGTTCTTGAAATTCTGTTCATAATAAATGTAAGCACTTACTTACGATCATTCTGTACACAAGACTGCCGATGTCTCTCAACCAATAGGATACATAGTCTCGTATGATGTGGAGGTTTTAGCAACATCACTCGCACCACTAACTACAAAAGGACACATCCAGAAGGAACTAGCACAAGTGGTTGTTTCATCATGCTAGGAGCAAAGCCTTAGCATGTCATTCTTGATGATGAAAGCAACTAGCATGAAAAGTAGAGAAATTTGCACCGTCTCATATGTTCTTCAGGAATTCATTTGTCAATATGTCTGTAGTTTTCCAAAATCAAGCAAGCAAACAAGCCAGGAGCGCCAAGGAAAGGGGTTAGGAGAGAAAGAAAACATAACTCCATCTCTCACTAGCCAATTTTGACTTTCTACATTCTAGTTTTCACCTTTAATCATTTGGTTCCATCATTTTGTACTTAAGTATGACTACCGTACGCATGATATAATCCAAATTTGTAAAATGAAAGTTCTTCTAAAGCTACCTTCTAGTTAACTAAGCTTTGAGATCCTTCACAGAACTACAGCCTTCTGGTTCCTCATAACTTCAAGTTCTAGACATTGCTTTCAAAAGCATCTACATTATAATTCACCAATAGCATGTTGATGAAGTAATCTTCTTCTGCATTGCAGGATACCCAGTATACCACTCTATGTACGATGATTTTGTTTGGATGGAAAAGTATGGTGACCCAATGTTCCACAGACATCTTGCAGGTACCACATAGACCTTCACACGATCAGGAGAAAAAAATACATGTGCATGAAGAAGAGACATCAGTTGGATCAGTAATGCCTCATTAGCTTATAATCTGTCCCATACTATCACTGAAAAATTGTACCTCCGGTACCAGTATGTCGACTGGAGCTTGTACCAATTTACTGCCATATCATTTCATCTCCAAAATACTGGCATCTGACTTCTCTTTTTTACTGTCAACAGTGGCAAGCATTTGGGGTCTCATAGCTCTCCGTCTGGCGGATGAGGAATTTCTACCTTTCGATTACCTCTCGTATGCATCTGAACTTCAGGTATATATCAATGCTGAGTTGGATGTAGTAATTTTGACTTTTGAGAAATTCAATAGTTTGCAGCAAGTTGCTGGAAATATGGATAGATGAAAGTAAAAAATCCAAAAATTACAGAAAAGTGCAAAAGATTTAGAAGATGAGCTCTCAGATAAGGGGCTGAAGCTCACCCCCTTGTTTAAGGCCATTGAGGATTTCAGAGGAGCAGCCACCAAAATAAACATTGATGTAAAGGTAGGTCTCAATAGATAGCAACAGTAAAATTTTCATTCTCATAGTAATCACTGATAGAAGAAATTAATCCCAGGCGATAAAAGAAAGCAAAAGCTGGTCATCAATATGGAAAGAGTACCATATGAGAGTAAGGGAGCTGAATGACAGATTAATGATGGCGGAAAGAGCATTTGCAGACCCTGATGGACTTTTCGGAAGGTCGTGGTATAAGCATTTGGTATGCTCATTCTTCCTCGTGTAATTCTAGCTGTTTTAACCAAGGGCAATTTTCACAGAAACAAGATAGTGGAAATACTCCTTGGTGACCACTATATCCACATATTTACTAATAAAGTGACTTGTGAATTTGCATATTGCAGATTTATGGCCCTTCAAAGCATAATGATTATGGAAGTAAATCCTTCCCTGGAATAGATGATGCTATTGAGGAAGCAAAGAAAGTCAGCACATCAGACTCATGGCATTCTGTACAACATGAGATATGGAGAGTCTCTAGGGCTGTCAAGCATGCCTCACAAGTGCTCAGTGGCAAACTCACATGATAAAGCAAAGTCTTTCATGTACTCCATAAACTTTTCATAAAGTAGGATAGGCAGTTTTAGTGAAGTCCAAACTATGATGGTGGTCTTTATCTAATGACCACCAGTACAACTCTTAATCAAAAGAAACCGTTGTTATTGCGATGACTTACTCTAAGCTGAGTAACACACTAATTTTGTTACCCGTAATGTGAAATGCAGAGCAAAGGGCTTCTAAATCTTTGTTCCAGTGTCATTAATTACATCTGTAATATATGTAACGCAGACCCCTGATATATGCTGCAAATTATTTTTTCCTCTTTTTGTGCGCTCACACTATATGGAAAATTAGAATACCTTACATCAGCCATTCACCTAGCAAGCAGAACATAAATTTGCTCTGCATTAAACTGCAGATTGCAAACCTAAACATCCTTTAATCAAGCACTTATTTGGGCAAGAACTGATTACAAGAATCACAGGTAACTTGCTGCTAAAGTATGCTACTCTTACTAGCAATGGTCATGGGTAGTTAGCATTGGAAAGATCACATTGGCAACCTGTATAACTTAGGATCAGAAGTAATTATTTCTATTCCTCTTGCATCTGCCAGTTCTGTAGCTCTTATTGATTGAAACATGCTTCAAAGACACATCCCTGTTTTCCAAATTTGCACTCACATAACCATTGAACCAGAGTCAACTTTACCCATCAGATGCCTTAAATACATCGCTTATACTAAAAATCATTAGTCAGTTCAGTCACCATAGCTTTTGAGAAAGCAGTTCCTTGACATGAGGACAGTTTCTCTGGCCTCCTTTATCCTGACCAAGAGTTGGCTCCTTAAAGCCCCTTTGGCATTACAAACTCTGGCATTGGGAACTCAGATTTGGGCCCCAAAATCAAAAGCTCAAGTGAACATATGAGGACGCATTCGTTTATCAGATCTTATATAGTTAGCTTTCATACAAATGAGATTGAGAAAATAACGTAGAAGAGTAAACAAGGCAAATTCCTGACTGACAATATATGTTACCATTCTGTACAGACTGTATCACTGGACTATAAGAAAAATTCATGGAGGATAAAGTTCAATTAAGTTGACTACATATATACAATTAGTAAAGTTATGCATAGTTTATTTACTTCCAAACCTTAATAGCTCCATCCCTACTGCTTGAAATCAAGAGTCTCTGGTTCAACTTGACTGAGGCTAAAGAGATGATAGAGTCACGATGACAACCAGCAGAATCGGTGGCCGCAGCAGCAAGGACAGCTTTTGCTGTCAGCTTAGTTGTTAAAGGTCGTCTCCTAGTCTCCTGTTCACCATGAAGAAAGGCTCAAATATCAGCTTACTGATCAGTCTGACAGAGTAATAGTCGAATTTTTTCTTTGGAAGTCTTTATACCAAAAGTTCCCCTTGGTTTCAGATAACTACAAACAAACCCTAGCATGCCCAGGAGAAAAAGAGCACAATCATTTAACAAATCTCATTTCAAGGATGTTTAGTCCAAGAGAAAACTGAATGGGGGCAAGTTGCAGAGAAGTTTGGTTTCCTTAGACGAGGTGACAACAAAAAGGCAGTGATAAGTTCCAATGCCATAGAATATAAAGCGATAGAAAAGTGATATAACACAAGCTATGGAGTGCATTAGCCAATAGTTTCTGCTTCGAATAGCAGTTTCCAGGTAGAACTAATAGGTATGGTCAAACTGCCAGCATCTAAGAGCAAACAAGTTTAAGGATAGGAAATTAATCTTCATTATCACCCATAACTCAATCATGGTTTGAGTAAGCACAAAAGATTTTTAAATGCAGAAGAATCAATATTATGGTACATGAATTCTAAGTATCTTGAAAAAATTGCCAAAAGAAAAGAAAGTAAAGGCAATGGAAATCCATACTGAAGTTTTCTCCACTATATCAAGAGCAGTAATGCCTGTGAAGGCAAGAAAAACTTTCTGTCGAAGTTTGTAATGGTAGGGTTCACAGAAGATTGCTTTGGGTTCAAGAAGTGCCCATATGCTCTCTACTTCTTTATATAAAAAAAAAGCATGTGGCCTAGTAAATCAGAATGCCTACCTGCACAATTTGCACCCCAAAAGATGATCTGGATTCATAAAAGTTGTCATTTCCTATGCCCTTTATGTTTGGTCCACATACACAGTATGTTCGATCAGGGCTGCAAACCCATTAAAGTCCATTAATCATAAAATGAACTGGTTTGATACATACCAGCAAAAAAGTATAGAGTCAAGTCAAACCTGCAATGTTCCCATCGGCGTATTTTCAAATCGGTACCCCCTGTTAACAAATCACCCCCAGGTAATGGAAGCAATGAACGAATGCCGGGAAGCCGAGGAGGAGGCTCATTCAACTCATCAACTCTGTACTTTGGGTTCACATTACGTCTCGGATCAGCTTTGTAACTTGTTTTGTTTGATGGTCTGGCCAGTGCCCAAGGCACATCAGACACTTCACCATCACCCTCATAATTTGCAACCCTCATCACCTGGAAATATAGGCATATTAGAGAGTGAAGGAAAGAAACAATTCATATCAGAGGGCACCAAACATTTTAAATAAGAGAATGTATAGTTCACTTTTCACATTTGAAGAAAGACTGAACATTCCTCCTGTACTTTTTGATCAGCCTAAGGTTCATATTTTGAATAAGTCAAAATCCACTGTCAGGCAATGACCTAAGTAGGATGTCGGAAAGGCGCCACAAGTATTTTTTGACTCAGTAAGGCTTAGTTCATGGGAACACTTCGATGCTAAAGCCTGTTATGGCCCGTGACAGTATGTTGGCGGTTTAAATGCAAAATATAAAAGCTCTTCCTGAGGTTAAACAAGTTATAATTATTGAGGATGATTATACTCTCAGAGCAATGAAAAACAGGATGGATGAGTTGTTTCTAACTTCTCAATTTTGCATCAAATTAGTAACCATGCCCAGCAATCAATGCACTAAGCCAGGTTGTCATTGACACATCTGTCTCAAATCTTCCAATACAACTGATATCTCTACATGAAACAATTGCAATCCTTTCAAATCTGGTGTAAGAGAACCCATAAAATAATAAGTATCATGCCCAAGGCTATGATTGGGATATTTGGGTGAAAGTTGGGAATAGTTGCGAGAGAAAAATGGAGGGAAAATTAAATTTTGTGATACTTTCTCTGCAAATTCCATCACATTGGTGCTTCCAAACATAGTGCAAAGGCTATTTATTCTCCATCTCCATTTACAGGTAGAACTCCACAAAAGAGACATAGGCTCCATTTGCATGGTGCATGTTTAGGGTGTCTCCACTTTCAATGAGGAGCTGTACATGCATTATCTCACAAGTGTAAGTCTCAAAAGCACTAGGCTACCTAGAGGATCGGTTCTTGACAAAGTTGTACCGAGGAGTATGTTTTCTCTATTGTCTTTGTCCAGCTCAATTGCCTCATGAATTATTTCTCTTGCCTGTTCCTTCTTATCGATCAGCAAGGAAAAGACAGTGCATTCGCCAATGTATACATGATGTTCTTAATTTTATGTTTTTCATTCCTGTTTAGATCATGGAATTGACTCCTCATTACAAAATTACACCAATGTTACTGTGGCAGATTCTTAATGCTACGATTTAGAATAAGAGACCCTTATACCTGATGGCAGCTCCCATTCTCTGCATTCCAAAGGGAAATCTCGTTAGAGCCAGCGGCAACATAAACAAGTGGTCTTGTCATGGCAGATGCGGAAGCATTTGGAGGAGGAACGAAAAGACACATCTTCTCTATAGGGCAAACAAGAGAATACTGCCATGAATTGACAGGTATAAGGAACCTCAGGTCCCAGAGAGTAAGCACACCCCTTGAAGACCCTGAGACAAACCAATTTCCACAAGGTCCTGCAACTATAGAAGAAACATAACCCTCCTCAGGTGTAGTTGCCAAACTCCATGCATTCAAATTACTTCTTGCATCAAACAGATGAATCCCACCATTTTGGGTGCTGTACATAACCATTTGACCGGAAGTATTATCAGCACTATAATTCATTAGGCTGAGCACAGCACCTTCCTTAGCATCTTTCTTTTTAATATCAGCAATACCTGAATACTTCTCAACGACATTGCCAAGACCTCTGGAGATGTAATCCACAGAAAACATATGTATTTTGCCATCACAAGCTCCAACAATCACTTGAGCAGAATTCCGAAGAATTGCAGTACAAAGTGCACGGCTTCCTTCCAAGTGATACGTTAGCTTTGACCTAAATGATATGTCTTTTTCCAATTTTCTTGAATCCCACACCTTGACAGTGGAATCATCTGAAGCACTAACAAAAAAGCTATGATCAGTTGAAACTGCAATATCGTTGACAGCAGAGCGGTGTTCCTGGAGGTGCGCAACTAACACTCCACGTGGCCTCCAACCTAAATCTGGAATGGTCGATGCACGTTGAAATGAAGGTAATCCCATTATATCAGACAATGTAGAAGCATCTTCCATACTAACTGTGCTCCCTTTCACCATGCTTGATAATCCCATCTCTTGAAATTTGCTATTACCAAAATTTGCTTGATCATTCTCTCTGCTATCTGGTTCATGTACCACCCTATAAAATTGTTTCGAACCACCGCTGATGCTGAATGAACCAGAAACAAGCTTTGGTGCTGGAACTGAACTTGCCAAGGAAAATGATTTGCTTACAGTGTCCATCCAAGGCATGGATGATGAATCAAAACCCAAGGAATTCACTTGCACTGAAGAAGCAGATGGTGCAGAAGGATTTCCAGTTGATCGCTTATCTACACTGAAGGAGTATAAAGGAATCCCTTCTGATGATTTGTCACACATGAAGCTATTCAAACCACCAACTTGTGAAGCCATCATACCCGAAAATTGCACTTTTTCTGAGCTTGTAGCTTCTATAGTGCTAGTGCTAGTAGTCTTTGGCATATAGCTCCCTGTGGACCTTAGTTTTGCCACATTATCATCAGACTCAGTTAGGCCTGGCTGATTTAAGGTACTGTCAATTGAGCGTTGCGTATCAAGATTTAGTGGCTTATCTAGCCAGCTTTTCATTGAGTTTGTTTCTCCTGAACCCCTCTTCAAGGATTCGACAGTTTCCCATTGTTTCACTTGTGCTGACGATTTGTACCATATTTTTCTCTGTCTCTCCAACATGTCTGAACTCCTTACACTTTCCAAGACTTCGTAGAACACTTGTTTTGCTACCGGAGGATTTAGACATGAAAGAAGAACCTTCTCAGAAGCTAAAGATGCCGGTTGCCTCTGGAGGAAAGGGCGTATAAGTGGTGCAAGGAAAACATAGGAATCAACAGCACCTAAACTCTCACTGCTAGCTGAGATGAAGGTGACAACCAGTCTTCTCACCCACTGGCTGGGATAACATAACAATGGGAATGCCCGCTCTATCATTTCAAGCAGAGTCCTCTTCCTCAATAAGCCACCTTTACACAAAATGGTCAAACAATCCAATGCATTGACAACAACAGCCTCAGTTGGATCGCTCAAAGCTTGCTCAATGTAAGGTAAGAGATATTCCTCCACACTTCTTTGGCCAACAAAAAAGCATACATATATGATCTGCCCATAGAATACTGCCCTCAGCTGCTCATCTCTATCATTCAGGAAAGCTGGCAGAATAGGTAGCAGAAAGTCATTACTCTGTCTCTGTCCAAAAAAACAACATAAGATACCAACATCCTGGAGGAGTGCTCTCCTAATGCTTGGAGTTTGCTTGAGACCCATGACAAGTTCTTGAACAACCTCAGCAATTGACTTCCTCAGCTGGGCAAGTTGTGCATCTGTACTTGCTGCTTGCAGCTTTTTAGTTGTTTCACTAGAAAGTGAAGGTGATTTCTGTTGTAAACTCAATTCATCCAGTACCCCTGCCTCACTCAAGCTTATTGAATGAAGCAAGAAACGATAAGCAGTGAGAGCCAATTTTGCTATATTGCTGGCATAGCATATTCTCACACTTTCCTCTGGATCATCAGGTAGCATCGATAGCATGGGAAGAATATATTCCGGAAAAATTTTAGCATCACTGGGAGGAAAATCCCGGACTAAAGGAAGAATATAGCATAAAGTCTCTAAGGCAGCGGAACGCACGATTGCTGCTGGATCGGAAAGCATAGCAATCACATAAGGAATCACACGCTGCAAGCGGTCTTCATCATCAATATATAGGGAGCATGCAGTCAGCAAAACCAGGGCTCCTCTCCTCAAATGAGGCAGCTTGACATTGCGTATACATGCACAAAGCAAGGAGGCAATGAGTACCATACCTTCACACTTCATACTATTTTCAGGTACTTCTAAGAAAGGCATGCCAAAAGTATCCAAGTTGCCATCATGTGCAGACATCAGATCATTCAGCTTCTCAATTGTGATCTTTTTCATGCAAGGATGGTCAATTACCCTAAACGCATGGGAAATGTGTTTACTTGGTTCATTAGGATCTTTTATCCGACTTGTTTTGAAATTCTGCTGCATTGAACAATTGGACTCATCCTTCCCTGCAGTCTTTGCATCATCCCTAAGCAGATCACTCTCATAACCGAAACCGCCACCATGGTCCTTTGATGAGTTTTTCCCCAGATCCTCTCTTTTTCTCCCCGAGTCATTTTCCAACTTGTCATTTAGTTTTGCAACCATCTTCACTGATCGACTACCAGGTGTTCTAGCTCCAAGATAAGATTCCTCGGACGACCTATTGTTCATCATGTGCTTAAGTATCTCGTTGAAAACACTCTGACACATTGCAACCTATAACAGATATCAAAAAGAATCAAGAGTCTAATATGAAATGAAAGCAGCAGTAAATTTTTTGATTGAAATGAAAGGGCATTACCCTTGCATCAGGCGGAAGAGGATTGCAACAGCAGTAAAGATTGTGCAGAAAAGGTGAGAAGTAGCCTGGAAACACAACGCCAGCAAAGGTCTGTAGGTAACTTTCGGCAGAAAGGCGACATTCTGGCTCCAATTGAATCATATGAAGGATCATCTTCCGAATTCCAGAATCTGGGATCTATGATCACAAATCACACCAATGAGAGTCCAACAAACAGAGGAGCTGGAATGTATCTGTATGTGAGAGAGAGAGAGAGAGAGAGAGAACCTTTTCAAGATGCTGACTAGGATCATACTGCCCCCTCCGATAAGCAAGAAGCTGGGAGAGCTCAAAAAGTGGTTGGCCCTCAAGGAAAAGCTCTGCAATTACGCACCTAAAACAACAATGGTAACAAGCTAATGTAGTTGCGCTGCAAAGCTAGACAAACTAGATTCAAGCCAAGCAATATTTCAACAGATACAATCAAATTACTTATACTCAATAACTGTGGGGAAAAAAAATTTGCACCATCTAATTACCATATCAAATGGAATCAATCAACAGCCGATTGATATGAACACCTCAGTAATGCATCCATTCCATAGAAATAATCTCTAGAATCAGTAGGAGTGGGATCAGAAAGAGATGCAGAGAGTGTCTGAGAAAGGTTTTCTTTCAGGTGCCATATCTCCAATGAGGCAAAACAAAATCCTCGAAATTAATGAGTTCACCACTACTTGCTCCATTATAATCAAATGTCCACTACTACATATACAAATATGCTGTCTAGCCATAAATTGATGTGAAAGTACGGTCAATATAGGCTACAATGCAGTATAATATTATGCAAACAGATAAATGGGCAATATGTACTATAAGTGCTGTTCTTGAAACACCTAGCTAGACTCTCCTGTAAGCACATTATTGGTGACATAGAGATAGACTTTGCATCTTTTATAAGAAAGTCTGTACAGATGATTTATAATAAAATTTCCAGCAATACAAAATAGGAATTTGGGACAGCTTCTGCTGTCCTCGGGAAGTGACAAGCTGTAAGCTGCTGCTTCTCATGGTAAAAATGCTTACCCTACAGCAAAGATATCCATAGATGGTCTTAAAGGTGCATCTTGGGCAACTTGCATCTCACCTCCATGCTCATAAAATCTCTGAAAGTTAGGGAAAAACTGGTTGGTTGTTACCCAAGTAAAATCCTTAGACTACATGAAAGACTAACTTCAGAGAACAATCTCTGAATTACACGGAAGACTAACTGCAAAAAACAATCTCTAATAATTCCCGGCAACAAATGCATATGCTTGGAGAAGGCTCACAAGGTTTGAACAAGAAATACTCAGATACATCTCATGACTTCTAAACAAGGATTAACGAAGTGCAATAAAAAGACTAAGGAAAGTCATGCACCTAATGAGTTTTGCAAACATGACCAAATCATACATCAGATGGTTTTCTAAGAGTCTCCTGCTGTCTAAAAATTGGAATTGTACGCAAATAAAGGCATTACCAGGGTCAGGCATGGAAAGGCTATTGGTACAGAAAGCTATTCATGTGGCTATCCTTTCGATGTGAAAGATAAGTACTGACCTATAGATAGATTGTCTTGATTCGTACCCAAGATTGTCTTGATTCGAGACCATACACAAGGAAACTTGCTATGCAGCCATACTAATTAGAGAGATCATAAATCCAAATGCATATCCAAACATCTAAGACAGAATCTTGTAAGGATTAAATTTAAGTTGGCCCATTGTTCATTTTCTAAACAAGAAGGCATAGCAAGGATGTCTTTAGATCAGTATTATTAAGAAACGAGAAATCACTCTTTGGCAGGAAATAGAAGATGTACTGCTCCTAATAAGTTACATCACTTTCTTGACTAATTTTACCAAACAAAGCAGTAGGAAATTCCCTCAGATGTGTTGTGCAGAAGGAGACAAAATGTCTTCAATAGGCCTACTTCTTTGTAACATCCGCAGTTTAAGATGAATGTGGTACTTCCTATGGAAGAAGGGGTTGAAGTCTTGGCCTTTCTCTTAAAACTAAGACTGCTGAACAACACATTGCTTCCTTAAGCATATGGTTGTTATATGGTTGTTCGTTTGATGCAGATCCACAAAGTCTTCATCTCATAGAAACTCAATGAAGTAAAAGGAAAAATATATGGTATAACTAGAAAAGAACCAAAGTTACAGGAAAAACCAACCTCAGGGGCAAGATAGCATAGTCTTCTACCTCCAGTGTCAAAGAAAAATGAAAAATCCGAAGGGTCATCATAGGGGATATAGGTAGGCTTGAAGGAGGCAAAATCAGCAAGGTAAAGCCAATTCCATGAGGTTACAAGCACATTCTCGCACTTAATGTCCCCTAAACAAGGCAAAGTGTCAGAAAGCCAAAGAAAATAAAAAATAGTAATAATGCTAAAGGAAAAAATAAACATTAGTGAAAGGCCCAACCAACTGAACCCACCATGGCAGATTCCCTTTTCATGGCACTGCTTCAGCGCAAGGAGTAACTGCAGAACCACCAGATCATAAGAGCTGAGATCGGAATGCATACTTGACACCTCAAATCAAGAGGGTTAGAGAAAAACCTGAAATGCCAACCATTTCTTCTCAATGATATTAAGGAAAGGGCGAGTACTCAACCGATCATGCAGATTATTGAAGAAGTACTGCCTTAACAGATAGGCCGCTTTGTCAGTTTCCTGCCAAGACTGCAAGAAGACATGTCTGCGTGAGGTATTGAACAAGCACTCTTCTCATATTTAAAAAGCAGTTGGTTTTGGGACCCAAAAAATCAAATTGCCAACAATAAAGTTAGAAGCACATTTCTCATCTTTGTCCACATTGAATTCAACTAAGCAAAGTACTCCAAGCCAAAAATGCAACTATACTCCATCACAAAAGAGAAGTCCAATCTAATTGGTTATCGTGATGAACATACACCTTAAAAATCCTTCAAGCGCCAAACGCTAGCAACAAGTTCAACCCACATGAAAGTTTCGATGTTTAGAATCAATATGTCTCTGAAACTAGAAATGAGAATAGTTAAAAATGACCCAAATTTGAACTCGGAAGAAACAGAGTGTTATAACATACTGACCAGCTTATACCTCATGTTCCTAAAATTACACATAATCTTGGGCATGTATATCTCTTTTCCTCAACCTACACTGTCACCCACACGTAGTAGTCTAATTCGCATCTTTGAAAGTAGAAAATGCTGGAGAGTAATGCCCCTTTCCATCCATAAGTGAAAGCAAATGCATTACGAGCGCCAAAACTGTCATCGTTTCCCTCTACTTCGCGAAACCTCCCAGTAATCCCCGCATTCTCAAGAGGAGGATAAGCAAAATCCACATTTTCACTTTTCGACACCCCCCGGCGGAAATACTAGAAAATTCGACGAAGCTAAGCTACCACGCGACTCCTACCTCCAAGGAAAAAAAAAAGCTCAAGATTCACCCGCAAAAAGAAACATCACTCCACAGAGGATGATGAACTCGCAAACAAACTATAATTGACCGAAGCAAAGAGAAAAAGGCACTTCCGAGCACCAATCGCAACTTCCAACTCGAACGACTCCCCCCCACGCCCCGCCCCCCCAAAACCTCGCCCTCTCTCTCTCTCTATCTCTCTAACACCTAATCGAGCTCCCAAAACTGCAATCGAGCCACGAATCCGACCTGGAAGGACCAGACGTGGGGGTGATCGATGGCGCGGAAGGTCTCCTTGATGTGGAGGAGGCGGCGCTCGTACTCGCGGAGGTCGATGCTGTCGTCGCGCTTGAAGTAGACCTTGACGAGGACGAGGCCCTCGTCGTGCTTGCACTGGATCGTCTTGAAGAAGCGGCCCTTGCCGAGGACCTCCTTGAGGACGAGGTTGTAGGAGGAGGGCAGGTCGTGGAGGTAGTACTCCGACGCCGACCCCTGCTTCGTGCGCGCGATCTTGTTGCCCATGGCCGGGGACGAGCGATTCCGTGAGGTGCAAGTCTTACGGGGACGACGCCATGGATGATGGGGCTTTCTTCCGGAGTTTCTGTGAAAGCTTCGACGAGCGAGAGGGAGATTTGATTCTGGCTTTTTATTTGACGGGGTTGCGTGCGGAGGTTGGGGGCTGCGAAACGGCCAACGGCAAGGGCCGATCGGATCAGCGGGGGATGGTCGGGCTCGGGGATGGGCCAAACGTCGAGACGTGGCGCAATGTTGTAATTATCGTATGGTACAAGAATATTGTTGTTATGAAAAATAAATGAGATGGAAAATATTTTTTAAATAATTATTTATGTCGTTTATAAAAATAAATAAATAAAAAATATTTTCATTAGTTAATTATTTTGAGTTATTTAAGAGGCGATTTTAGGAAGATATCTATCGAGTTGTTCATTTTTCGTCTTATAAATACAAATTAAAAAATAATTTTACACGTTGGATCAAAACGCTCGTGTCTTTGAAAATTTCACCAAATATCCAATTGCCATCTTGGAAGGGATTTGCCCCACCTTCTCATGGGGCATTGGGGCGAGGACGATTTCTTTCAGGAGTGGGTTTCGACTCCCACGCCTGCAGAGGAGGCGAGCGAAAGTCTGAGTGAGTGTTAAAATAGAATTAGCGTAGAGATGATAAAAAAAAAAAAAAAAAAAAAAAAAAACACCTCTCTCTCTCCCTCCTTTTTTGCTTGTCTCTAATGCCGGTGCCACCACACCCGCCACGTTGCCACTATTGTGCCTAGTCTCATCACAGCTCGCATCTCTTGCCACTAAAAGCTCAAGCTTGGCTTGCCATCAATCGCCGTGCCATACCTCTCTTCCCATAGTGAAGGCCTGCTTGTCACGATCTTATGACCCCCATGACACTGCCACTCAATCTCAAGCGATGCTGGGGACTCAAGCTTAACGATGTTGAACTCAAGCATTGCGTGCCTAGACCCTACTCTTGATGGTCGAGGTTGGCAAGGCTATGAGCGATTCGCATCGTGCAAGGGAAAATTGGAGAAAGTAGGCGGAAAAGAAGTAGCAAAAAGAATGAAAAGGAAAAACAAAAAAAGAATCAAATTTTCTCGGTGCTGACGTGTCCAAATTTGAGGGGGAAACTTTACTTTATTCAGGAGAACGCTAAATTTGAGGATCTTGATTCTTATAAAAAAAAAAAGGCCTGAAAAGCTAAATAAAAAGAATCAAAGATGTACCAATCAAGCATCCATCTTTATTTATATAATGCTTGGGCTTTGCTAATATGCCCAAGTTATCTAGGAACGGAACGGAACGGAACGGGGAGTGGACGTGGACGTCGAATCATCTTCAAGAGGTCGCATCAGTTGCCCGGTTTCTCTCGGACATCTCCATAGCTTGTGTCGTGACACGTGTGTCGCGAAGTTCAGATGCGACAATCTCGCCAAGCAGCGAGTGAGATCTCCGTCGCCGGCGAACCGATTGCCGTCCGGCGATCGGATCTTCATCGTATGCATAGAGAGAACAGAAAAAAGAAAAATGGGAAGAGAAAACACCCAGCGAGATCAAACCATCGCCGTAGATAAGACACTATGCACAGAGTACATCTCGTTCTGATCACATTTCGTTTATTGATCGTTCATCAAACATCAGCAAATATCTACAATCCGATCCACCCGGGGACCGCCGGCCGTCGAGATCGCCGATCAAGCGTCCCGAGTCCGGCCCTCGTTCTCGTCCTCCTCCTCCGGATCTTCGAAGTTGGGGTCCTTGGCGTCCACGGCCTCCTCCCTCGCGAACCCCATCTCGGCCCGCGAGTACCCGTCGCCGGACCACGTGAACTTGCCCCCGTGGCCGCCCTTCTTCGGCGACCCGTTCACCCCCGTCGCCGACTTCCGGCCCTTCCGCGCGTCGGGCCTCGGGTTGGCCCTGGGGCTGTTGCTGCTCTTGCCCGCGTTCTTCATCTCGCGATCGGTCGATGGATCGATGATGAGGTGGTGGCGAGAAATGGGGTGGGGATTTATACTGGACGGAGACGCGAGAGAGGACAGAGCGGCAGGGCTAAGAAGAGAGAGCATGGAGAGAGAGAGAGTGAAACTGTGGGAGATGGGAAGGTGGGGGAATGTGATTCGAGGAACATGGCGAGGCGGATAAGAACGAGCACTATCGTTGTCATCATCATTATTGCCATTAGTATTATTTTAATTTATTTAATTCAATCCATAAATTTTAATTTAATATTCACTCTAGTATGTAAATTTTCAAATATTTTCGTATGATTTAAGGACTACGTTAAATATTTATCGATCGTTTAGAGATTATATAGAGAAAATTAAAAATTTAAAGACAACGTTACGTATTTAGTGAAAGTCCAGAAATCATACTGCACATAATTTAAACTTCAAGGTTGACATCGTACATCAAATTGAAGTTCGAAGGATTATTTATGCTATTATTCATTGTTTCTTCGATGGTTTAATTATGGATTGGGAATCTTCTCTTACTTGAGTATTTCAATTGATCACGTCAGTTGTGCATTTGGGTTAACAATAAAGGTGGAGATGATGCGGTAATATTCGGTTTTGGGGTTGGAATTCAATCCCTCAACATAGAGGAATTCAAGGAAAAAAATTCTGTTGACTTGATTTATTAAATTGAAGTAATGTGAGTAGCTTTTCTTTTTTGGTCAAGAGAAAATTGTATTCATCACTCAAAATGATGCGGAAGTACATAGTCTTTATAACAAAAAAATAAATAAAAATCGAAACAAAGCATGAACACTGAAAAACAAAGTCGAAATCGAGAACACAAGGAGGATCGATGAAGCATTTGCAAAGTTAAACACAAACTCGTTCCTTATGAACAGATCTATCAAGCAAAATAGACAACTGATTATTGAATCTCATGTCTTTATTAGTGATGAGCACATGCCGAAAATTCCTTCTTCAATAATTATGACATTGTTAGTTGGTAGTGCACGCCTAAGTTGGGCTTCCTCTATACTATTGTTGTATGGAAAAAACTATAGTTAGAAACAACTATAGTTGGTTAAACAAATACAAATCTAACATGTGGATGAGCAAATTTTTATAATTTAATTAGATGCCAAAACTCCTATGATCATCATTAAGATTGGAGGTAGAAAACCTATACATGAAGAAAGTAAAGGGGCATTGAATCCCCAAAAGAATATTTGCTAAACTCCTAGATCTAAATCGAGAGAAAATGGCACCAAAATCTAAAACTAAATCGAGAGAATTCAAATTCTCAAATTGAGAACTAGATCGGGAGAGTAAAGCCCCCAAAATCTAACTCGGGAGAGAAGAAAAAGCAAAAAAAGAACAATAAAATGCAAACAAAATCAACTAAAAAAAAGGAGGGGAGGGTGAGATTAGCTTAAGCCCTCCCCCTTTTCTCCCATAGCTAAAGGTTGAAGAAAATGACGGGAAAAGAGAGAAGAGGGAAAAAAGAAAAACAGACTTTTTCGGCTCCCTAAGTAATGTTAGTAGTTAAAAATGAGCTCGTCACTTCAATTGCTTTATACTAGTCATGAACCTGCGCACTGTGCAACAAAAAATAACTCACGCACACATAACAACTTAATTACAACTTGCAAGTTTTTTTTTTTTTTAATCTTTTACGTTCAAAGTAGCCTATAGACCAAAACTATGGAGAATCTAAATTGACATTTCCTTAAAAATAAGAGACATTAATACATCTTGATAAACCCTTTCATGTATATAGAATCAATTCATTGTGATTATATGATAATCGAAAATGATAGTTCCTATTGGGTAACAGCATATTTGATAAAACTACAAGTTAATTGTTGAAAATTTAAGTAGCGAGTTTTAAAAAGTGTTAAAAATTAATTAAGATGATGTATGATAATGATTAAAATTAACTATCAGATATTATTAACCTATTACTGAAATAGAAAACAAATGTCATTGTTGGTAGCTCTTATCAATAAATTTGGTAATATTCTAATTACCAGCAATTATTTTTCTATTGAACAAATTGAGCAAATCCTCTATTGCATACCGGTTTTAGTTTATTTTTTACTCGATTGAATAATTTCAGTCAATTTTATTCAAGGTCATGATGAAACTTAATCACATTAAATGCCGAAAGTGCTGAATTTTTAATTTGCAGCACTTAGTTGGATAATCAAATGGGCCATAAGTATCATTACAAACATAAGATGAAAACCTTATCAATATACAAAAGTGTAGCTTAACAGGTACTAGAGATATAAATTGGATAGGTATAAGTTATAACATGCTCAATATGGTGTCTATATATATATATATATATAACTACTAAGAAATATCCATTATCACCCTCAACCATCCTAATGTGCATCCTAGTTCACACAGGACAATAAATTATCCACCAAACAGACAAAACGTATTGGAAGCAATCTTCTAAGAACATAAATTTGGAAAATGAATGTGCAACATTCACATAGTCTTTCACCTGACTTATTATAGAAACACGAGATTATAAGAAAGAGGGAAAATTTCAAATAAGACTTCAAAGTGGATTAATTTTCTTAAAAATGGGTCTGAAATGAATGTTATCTTAAATAAGGGTATAAAGTTCCTATAAAATCTTAAATAAAGGCCTAAGCTCGTCAACTGGTCAAATCTTCTTTGACTATCGAGCACATGCTTATTTTGGCAGCACAATTAGGGGCATAATCTTCCAAAGACTTTTTTTTTTTCCTTTTTATCTTTTAATCTTTTCACAGTTCATCTTATCTGTACTTATGCTTGGAGGAAAGTTGCAAGTCTCGAGTTCGCCTCAATCTTCTTCCTTAACAACAATGGCGACCTTAACCTCACCAACAAGACGAGTCGCCCAATGGGCCATGCATTCTACTCTTCCTGCTCCGGTTCAAGAACTCTCACGGTGACGACAAGTACTCCTTCGTTCTTGCCGTTGTCCCTAAGTTCTCGCCGTTGTCCCTAAGTTCTCGAATGTAGTGGTTGTCACCTCGCCTTCGCCGTCTCGGCTACCTGCCCGGCCAATATCCGGGCCTCCTCAATGCCAATGATGTCAGTTCTTTAACCATCTTTTTGCTGTCGGGTTCATGCTGCCCAGGACTTCAAGTCCGGCAACATTAATGACAACCATGTTGGGATCAACATCAGCAGCTTGGTGTCGAATGCTTCTGCTCCGACCACTTGTTACGTCACCGACGATGACTTGAGCAAGTTAGATATTAATCTGAAGAGTTAGAAGGCGATGCAGGCGTGGATTGATTCCAAAATCCAGTGAGAAAGTGATCAATATGACGATTGCTTCTAGTTTGGCGAAACCCAAGAGGCCAATCTTGTCCTTCAAAGTGGATTTTGTCATCGATTTTCCACGAGTTCATGTATGTTGGCTTCTTTGTTTCAATTGGTGTGCTCGCGAGCTCTCATTGCATGATAGGCCAGAGTTTTTGCATTGATGAGGCAGCGAGGCTCTTAAGATTTCATCTTTGCAATCGTTACGAGGCATGGAGAATAAGCATCCCTACACAACACAGCAATCTCGGTGTCATAAGATGTTCTTGCAATGTTAGGGGTTCTCCTTTTGGTCCTAATCGTTCGAAGGATCAAGAACGCCGATGTGGTCTAGTAGTTAGGGATGTGTAAAAGAACCGGAAACCGCTTGAAACCAAAATCGAAACTAGCAGTTCTCATGGGGATTAGTTCGGTCCTTGATTCCAATTTAATGGAACCAGCGAATATTGGTCCAATTCTTGGTTCTATGCGTGGAACTACCCATCCACTTATTCAAATTGAACTGGTAGATATATATATATATAAAATCCATATTAATTACTTAATTATTTTGTAGCTTTTCAACCAAATATATATGTAGATTTATGTATATTTGTAGTTATTGGACGTTATTGAATAATTTTATTTCTTGATTGTATAATAATATTAACCCTATACTTTATTTTTTCAATTCCATTTACCCATTTACTTACTTTCTCAACCAAAACAAAATAAATAAATGTAAATGAATGAGAGAACTGATTGGAGATGTCCATAAGAGCCAATGGATCATTTTAAGAGTATGGTTAAGTCTCTCATTAACCATTCCCATTATTAAATTATGTCGACATTCAAAATTTTAATCAAGCGATTAATATTTTAACTTCTATGGAGATTATGACTCTTAACTTGGAGTTTTATTTTCCAATCCCCTTTTTTTAATGGGTTTTACTGATTAGTAAGAATAATGCTAGTCATTTTAATTTGGTATATACAATATCGACTCCCCAAACAATACTATATGAATCGGTACTGAACATCCCCCTGTAATTGTACATGCTCCCATAGCAATAACATATTTCGGTTCAAGCATTTGTTCATATAATCTCACTAAAGAATGAGCCATTTTCATACTGTGCCAACTGTTAAGTGTCGGGAAACCTTAAGAGGATCACATCATGACATTCGAAGAAATTAAAATTTTAGTTAATGGGTATTATCTATTCATTTGTCTTATAGTTTTCAATCTTTAATCAAAATTAATTGCTTGTTATTCAACCCAAATATAAAGCCAAACAAGCTTTGTAGGTATTGGGGATCAGTTCCACGGACCCACGAGAGAAATAGACCAGACCAACGATCCATGGAACAAACGAGTGGGTCTTCGTTTCAATTTTTCATAATTGATTGTTAATGAGTAGTTCCCAGTTCCAAGGTGGGAACTATCGATTTGGATCATGCTCATCCCTACTAGTAGTGGAAACTTGAAATCAATCCTACCAGCTTGTATCATTGGTGAACTGGAGTGAACTTGAGACCTGCAACTTCCCTCCAAAGCTCCCACCTAGCATGGAGAGGATGAACAATGAAAAGATAGGAAAATAAAAAGAAAAAAAAGAAATGTCTCTCGACAAAAATATCCCTACTCATGCTATCAAAATAAGCATATGCTAGCTGGCCGTTGAAAATTTGGCCAATTTGGTGAGTCGTTTGAAATTAAATCACCACTTTAGATTCTTATTTAAAATTAAATGGCCACTCTAGACCCTTATTTGAAATTTTCCTTACAAGAAAGACAGGGAGACCACCAAACATGTTTGGGGATTTCTAGGTCTATAGATTGTAAACATAGTTGAAGATAAGATCTTCCCCTACAATTGAAGAATCTGATTCAATGTCGAGGAATAATAAACAACCATTACGAAATAAGATAGAAATACTTATGATTTTTTTCACCCAACTTTACCTATGCTTTTCCAAATTCTATTCTCTACTATCTTTATTATCTTTACGCCTTTCCAAATTCTATTCTCTAATGTCTTTTCCCCCATCTTTTCGTTGCCTATTCTAGCTTTTTTCCAAATAAAATGGTAAAGAAAAAAACAAAGAAATGGGCACCACCTTAGGGTTGTTGGCTCTCTCCTTGCGACGATAGAGGATCCACAACCCACCCCACCTTTCAATGTTTAGCAATAATAGGATTTGCTCAACATTCTCCTATCAACTGACCGATGGTAGAGAATCCACGACCCTCCCCCCCTTGACATTGGGTGGTGTGGCCCACTCCTACCGCAACAAAGGGTCGCCTAATCCTCTATCAATGCTTGCATCGGATCACGTCATCTCAGGTTGTAAATGATTGCGGTGCCATTTCTTTTTCTCCATATGATATATATTTACTTTTAAAGAATATTGAAGTTTGTTTTAAGGGCGGACGTGGTGTTTGGTCGGACAAATTTAAAGCCAAAAGCGAAAGTTCTGTCCACTAAATAACAGAGATCAAAATTAAGTGACCCGATTGTAAATACTGCCTAGGCTTTACTGCCACAAACAGGTAAAGTTTACTCCCATTTCCTTTAACCGCCACGACAATATTTTCTAGAAACGAGCCAACCAAAATATCCACCTGGACCGCATCCGCTGACGTGTCGCCGCTTCATTGGACTGGCCGCCAGCCAGCTGAAACTGCGGACTCTCCTGGAAAATACCCTAGCGACCAGCACCGGCGCCGGCGGAAAAAGCACGCATTCGGCCTGTGCCTCCACCAGCGTGAAAGCGGGGGGAATAATAAATAGAGAAGGGGGCCGTTATGAGAGGTGGTCTCGCGCTGCTCTCCACCGTCTCCGCTCCTCCGCCGCCTCCGCTCCTCCGCCTCCGCCTCCGCCCCCTCTTCTCCTCCGGTGAGCCTCTCTCCGTCTCTCTCTCTCTCTCTCTCTCTCTCTCTCTCTCTCTCTAGGTTTGGAGTCGTTTCGGATTCTCCAGCTCCCGCGCGCGCTCCGCCGCTCGTTCCTTTCTACTTTCGCCACCGGTGCCGATTTGCCGGCGGCGATCGAGAGGGCTCGCCGCCTCCCAGCGCGCGCGCGCATATTTCGAGATGCATTGTCCGCTTAACTTGCCGTTTGTTCTACTGAGGCCGTTCTCCTCAGGTCGCGATTGCCGAACTGGCGTAGTTCGCTTGCGACTGAGCTCGTTGTGCGGCCTTTTTTGGTAGTCGGAGAGTCTGAGGTTCGGAGGTTGGGGGTTTTCAGGTTGGCGGTGCTGTTGTGGTCGGGCTTTGGTGGAGATTCTGTGGGAATTGCGGTGGTTTGTGAAAGGAATTTTGGAGTGTGATGATGCGTGCGCCTTGCCGTTTGTGCTTTTAGGGATATGTTTTGTGACTAATTTTATTATGCATGCTTCATGTGATGTTTGGTGGTCGATTTTGTGTGTCTCTCGTGCGAGTTCTTCCGGTAATTTCTTGTAATCCTTGTGAAACTAGACAGATATCCTGAGAGTGAAATCTAGGAGATTGGTTTGGACCATAAGGACACAAGCAGCGACAACAATGGCAAGTGTAAGTAAACCTAGATTGTCACTTTTCTTCGGGATTCGGCTTTTGCCGCCACTGCCAGCGCTGATGACTGTTTTGTTGAAATTGTTTTTGTGACGGTCTCGCTTGGCATTTCCCAGGATCAAGAAAACATTGGCAATGTGAGGAAACAGCTGGCAAAGCTGTTTGAGACATCTCTTAGGACAACAGTCCCTGAGGAATCAGATGTTGAGCCCTTGGTTGCTGCTTGCACTGCCAAGTTTGGTGATTACCAATGGTAGATTTTAACCCACCTTCTGGTCATTTGGAAATCAATAAGTTTGCTGGAATTGTATGAATTTATCGCTGTGCATTTTCCAAACATGAAGGTTTTTTTGGCCTCATCATGTTTTTCCTCTTTTGATTTCTTAATACTAATTTGTGACGTCCATGTGTCGTAGCAACAATGCTATGAGCCTATGGCCAAGGATCAAAGGTAAAAAGACAGAATTCAGGGGTCCCCCGGCAGTAGGACAGGTGCAAACTATGTACAGCAGAGTTCTTTAGTCCATGAATTTTCTGGCTGAGGATCTTCTAACTTGTCAACTTTATTCTCTTTAGGCACTTATGAAGAACCTTCCTTCATCTGAAATGGTAGAGGCGTGCTCTGTTGCTGGACCTGGATTTGTGAATGTCACGTTATCAAAGAATTGGATTGCCAAGGTGATTATGTCTCGAAAAATTCTGTTTGCAATTGAATGCCATTGATACTGTTGTGGCAGTTGAAATAGATCTTATGTAGGAGGTCAAATTGAGCACCATGACTCACCTAGTGGTAAATCTTTTATTGGTACTCCAGAACATTCAGAAGATGCTGATTGATGGAATTGAAACATGCGCGCCAGGGCTCTCAGTTAAAAGGGTGGTGGTTGATTTTTCTTCTCCTAACATTGCAAAAGAAATGCATGTCGGACATTTGAGATCTACTATAATTGGAGATACACTGGCCCGCATGCTGGAGTTTTCAAACGTTGAAGTTCTTCGTAGAAACCATGTTGGTGATTGGGGTACACAGGTGATTCCTGAAAATTTGCTTGTTGTGTTGACTATTTTCATAAGTTGGAGACTGATTTCTCTTAAAATTATAAGGGGGCATAAAGCTTATTGCTTGTGCTTCACTGGGGAAATGAATCTTTTACAATCTGAATTTTCATCCTTCTCATCAGATTACACATCCTAAAAATTGAGTGCTAGCTGCCTTTTCCACTTTGAGGGAACATAGGCCTACTTCATTTCATTGTACTGTTGATGACTGTTGATGATGCAATATGCTCTCTTGAACAAATTCAAAATTTTGTTTTATTGTATTGTCATGCCATAAGTGACTTCCCTGCTGAATGGGTTTTGCAGTTTGGCATGTTAATTGAGTTCCTTTTCGAGAAGTTCCCAGATTGGGAAAGTGCTGGTGACACTGCCATTGGAGACCTGCAGGTTAGAGATGTTTTATATATCTGACTACTGAAGCTTCAACTGATGACATGCTGTTTAGGACCTCGTAAAATATGGCATAAAATGCTTTCTTGTCTGCCTTTGATCTGGGGAGTGCCTGTTAAATTCCTTTTGGCAGTTAGTATCTTTCTTCCATTCAGATTCAGACATTAATGTGTGAAGTTGACATTTGAATCTAGCATTCCATCATTTAGATAGTTACTCCACTAACCCCTATCCATCTCCCTGGGTTAAGATTTTGCAGTGGAAGGTTTTCAACCCCCAATGTTCTTCTCCACTTGAATTCCTTGTGCTTTCTTATTAAGTATGGTAGGAACTAACAGAGTTGGTGAAGAAGACCTAGCTATCGATAATAGGCTTTTGATGTGACTGATTGTGGTTCCTGTGCACTTCAGTTTGTTTTTGTGTAAATGGGGTGAGGTATGTGCAAATGCCTAATTCAATCATCTTTTTTTTTTTTTTTGGTTTTATTTCCTTTCCTCTAGTTATTACGATGGTGGACCTATTGTGGCAAATTCTCTTTTCTGGTCTATATGATTTCCTCTCTTGTAAACGATTTTGTATCAGGTTATTTTAATATCAGGTGATTTTTTTGGTTGAAAATTAATTTGCAACTAATTCAGGAAATTTCTTGTAACTCTGGATTGATTTGACAACTATTTAGGAATTAGAAAATTGAAAATAATGGAAATAATCAGTTTGGCTTTCTGCTAACTCTTGATCGATAATTTTTCTCAGTCATTTGTTATTTTCACATAATCTTTCCATTGACATCTTATAATTGCAGGCTTTTTTAGGGCTTCCATTATTTGATTATGTCAGCTTTTTGTCTATTTAACAACTTATTTTCCTAAAGAAGTTTTCTTTTCCTACAAGGGATTCTCGAGTTATCTTAGCATGCATTGCAAAAAAAGTTTTGGGCGTTTCAATTCCTTTACTTTTGAAGGTTGTTTTGACATGTTGATGAAATTACTTTTGCAAAGTGCCTCGATTGGGAAGATTTTAGTGAAACTTCCATGGCAGACCTGCAGGTTACCAAATTCATTTTTTTTTTCCTAATATATTTCTGAGTGCTGTTTATATGGGGAATATGCTGTTTGTTTGACTGTTTATAAGGGGCATAATTATGTCTTGATGTGTGCTGTTTTTTATTTTATTTTTTTATGTCTAACTAGTTTTATTATTTTATCGGAATTGGTCATTCATATGCAAACTGACACTTGAATCTAACATTCTCCATTTTTACCACACGTATGATATCATCCCATCAACCCCCTGTGTTTCCATTGCCACCACCAGTCATTGCCAAAAGGATTCTGGATCTCTAACCATTTGTTGCCACTCAAGTCCCTCTGGCCTTTCTTATATAGCATGGAGAGGGAAATAATGGAGTTGGTGAAAGAGAAGTAAATGTTAGGTTCAATAGGCTTACTACTTAATTGGTTGTGCGGTCCTTGTGTAATTTAGTTTGAACTGGAGTGAGGATTTTTTCCAATGCCAAAATTGGTTATCTTTGATTCTATTTCCTTGTCCTCTAGCACATGGAAGGGACATAGGCCATACCAGCAGCCAGCATGCGTTTTGATGAACGTTATGTTTAACTGCTTTAATTCTTATAAGACAGCAATTTGACTTTGTTATTTGTTTGCAGTGATTATGAAGAAAGAGAAGGAACCTTTTATGATGGATTCTCTTTTTAGACATATAATTGTAAATATTCTCTATAGGGCTGTTCATATTATTTCCTGGTCATCTCTTCAGTGATTTTTCTTTTGTTAAAAATGAAGTTACAACAGCTGGGAAATTTCTCATATGTAGGAATGGGAAAAGATAAGAGAGGAAACTATTTCCCACCTCTTGATAGCTGTTTTACCTTGTTCATGTTGTTCTTTTCTCAATTTCTCTTTCTTTCTCCTTGATGTTATGGTTGCTGCAGGCTTTTTATGGCTTTATTATCAGCAACATATCTTCTTTATTTGACAACTCTTTCTCCGATATAAAGAAACTTTATTGTTTTCTATTGTTAGTTATTTATTGTGTTTCGCATGTTTATAGCTTAAATTTTGGAGGGTTGCAGTTCTATCCATTTGTGATGGAGGTTGTTGTTGTTTCAAATGGATATTTTAACATAAGTTGGGTGAAATCTCACTAATTTCTATGCACAGTTGCCCTCTCTGTGTAGTCAGCTTTTCTGTGCTTAATACCTTTTTCTTCCAGTTGCTTTTGTCTTTCTTTGATGTTCATTTTTCAAGGATCCAAAATACAAGCAACACATTGAACTTTAACATTAAGCATGATAACTTACGAAATCTACATGGGATATTCAAATTCTTCTCTGAAACAGAATCGATTGGGCTTAAAAATTTGCTTTACTAATTCAATTGGTGTATTCCAGGCATTTTATAAGGCATCAAAACAGAAATTTGATGAGGATCCTGTTTTTAAGGAGAGGGCACAGAAGGCTGTGGTTCGCCTCCAGGTTAGTATCGTGTACTTAGGACAGCTGCAATTTCTATATTCCTATTTTTTTAACTGCCATTAGGACATGTAAGTCTTTTGTTGGGTGACTGTTGAACTTGTGTTCAGGGTGGGGATCCACGGTACCGCAGTGCATGGGCGCAAATCTGTGATATTAGCCGAAGGGAGTTTGATGGGGTTTATCAGCGCCTTGGGGTTTCATTGGAGGAGAAGGTACTGTACATTGTGGAATTCCTGCCATTAGTCAGCATGTGGTTTTTATTTTGTAGAGATGTCTAATGATTTAAGAACTATTTTGACTCATGCGATGCTCTTTCCTGTACATGAGTGATCATTGATCACTCAGTTGAGATATATTTAATCTACAGTGTGCATTTTGACTCAGTAATCAATTTGAGGAAGTCATGGTGATGGAATACTTCTATGTTATCCAAAATATTAGCTCCATGGAAAATCTTCTTCTTTTGAATGCTTTACTTATCCTTTTTAGCAATGAGAAAGATGATCCTTTATGTGGTGTTGAAGATTTTAAGAACATCACTATATGAGCTTTGGGTCCTAATTTCCTCTAATTTTGTTTTCTGTGACATAGTGTTGGAGCTATGAATTTCTATTTGACTTTAGTGGCAAATGTTTTTCGTACATGATGGGAATAGTGCATTTCCACAACTAAGCATCTTAACTGGCAAATCTTACTACTTTTTTATGCATTGCCTTTTGTCAGGGAGAAAGCTTCTACAACCCGTATATTCCTGGTGTACTGGAGAAGCTGAGCGAATTAGGGCTAGTAGAAGAAAGTGAAGGAGCTCGTGTGATATTTGTTGAAGGTTTTGAGAGACCTGTTATCGTGGTGAAGAAAGACGGCGGTTACAACTATGCATCAACTGATCTTGCTGCTCTTTGGTTAGATTTCCTTAAACTTGGTCATAGTCTTTTCTTATTTTACATGACCATCCTTTAGGTTAATTTCTTTAAAAGTTTCTTAAAATGATTTATCCTTCTGCTTAACATGTCCACTTCATGCATTCACATTCTAGCCTGTAATGCAGTCCATTCCTTTGATTTGACTGTATATTTGGGAGGCATTGGCTAAAGGTTTTTAGTGAAGAAGGAACTGGATATTTAGTGTATTGTGTTTTCAATTGTTATTAGAACTGATGCAGGTAATCAAGGTTTTCACAAAAATAACGAAACACAGCAAATATATTATAAGCTGTAGATGCGAAAATGTCTAGTGTTAAGAAAACTGAGAACTCCTAAAAGTGTAATATGCTGTAAAGAATATTAGAAAGAGGATGGCTTACACGTTACAGATAGGGTTTAAGTACTATCTATAATTGATTCAAAACAACACTAAAATCTCAGCCCTTTATCTACTTTAAGATCTAATCTCCATCACTGAACCTTATTGAAAATCACATGCTGGTGGTGCAACTCTTTAAACTCTAGAGAGACAAATGAATATTAAACAGAAAATGGGGAAATTCCTGTAAAACATCCAGCATCAAGAACTCTTATTCACAGACACTCCTCTCGTCTACCTAAGTTGCTCAACGTTATGATGTTTTCCTCTATTTGAGGAGGGGCGTTAATGGTCATTCAGAAGCATTGTTGTTATTCCGGATTCACTTTATGTTTTACATTGGTGTTCTACTATTGTAACTTTTAAGTGATAAGGTCTCACCTGACATTGGCAGGTATCGCCTGAACATAGAAAAGGCTGAGTGGATTATTTATGTCACTGATGTTGGTCAGTCCGAGCACTTTCAAATGTTTTTCAAGGTGAATATTCAGGGCTGTATGCCTTTCTGTTTAATTTCTTTCCCTTGTTTATTGTGCTATGGAGTTTAATGATTCATTTGTAAATTCTCTGCATTCGATCTTTATGAACTCATTGACTTGAGGATACATGCCGGCATTGGCTTATACATTGGTTAGTGGCATGGAACTAAGCTTACTTCTACTCTTGTTTCTGTTTTTTCAGGCTGCTAAGCGTGCAGGTTGGCTTCCTGATGATGATAAAGCATACCCTAGGACCAACCATGTTGGCTTTGGTCTTGTTCTTGGTGAAGATGGTAAGCGTTTTCGAACTCGCAGTACTGAAGTCGTTAGACTTGCGGATTTACTGGATGAAGCCAAAGCTCGCAGTAAAGCAGCACTTATTGAACGTGGTATGTCACTGTTCTTTATTTGGGTTTCATGAAACTCATTGGCTCAGTTTAGGATGTATACGTTGCATTGATACCGAATTTCCTAATTGAAATTAATTGTTTGATTTGCACCTTTTGACTACATAAATATTGTTATCAGCATTTCATTTAGAAGCCTTTGAAATTTATGGTGGAACTTTCATCAGGCAAGGATAAGGAATGGAGCGAGGAGGATCTTGACAAAATTGCAGAGGCAGTGGGTTATGGAGCTGTGAAGTAAGTCCACTATCCTGCTAGTGAGCTTGCCATGGTTTTTGTTATGTTGGTTCCATTCTCAGAAACAGCTCTGATGAGATGGTTTATGTCATTGAGTGGGTCTATTACCAAAATTCAAGTTAGACATTAGTGCATTGAAGAAGGCCTCAGTAAAGCTTTGGGAAGCACAAGCTGAACTAAACCTAGACTCTAGCAACTGACAAACAAGAAAATTTTCGGGAGCGATATACTAGTATATAGAAACTGTGATGGTTTAGAAAGATCCTCAGTAATATTCTTCTATGCTTTTGCTTTTTGATGAGATGTCATTATATGCTTTTTATCTAGAATTGCTTGAGCATTTTCCTTGCTATAAGAGAAATGGTTGAGCATTTTTTTGTGAAAATTCATTGCATGCCTTACGAAGTAGTTGTCTGTTCTGTCCTTTATATGGATTTAGGAGTAGAGAGAATTGATATCCTGAACTTCTCTTGTAGGTATGCTGACTTGAAGAACAATAGGACCACCAACTACACCTTCAACTTTGATCAAATGCTTAATGATAAGGTGAAGATTTATGTTCTCCATCAATAGCTCTGTCAATAATTGATGGGTGTAGCTGACATTGCTGTCATGATTATCAGAGAAATGAAGTCCTCTCTACTCCTTAAATTTTTACTGTACTAGATGAACAAAAATACTTTGGCTGTGTTGACTGGATTTGGTTATTAGATTTTTTATTATGTTCCACTCAGTTCGTGAGTTTTATATCCCATTTTTACCTGCTCTCACATGCACGCACGTGCTCCTTATTTCTTTATCTCTCTTTTCTTGATTCCTTTGTGGCTAAGTTGTTATTTATGATGACAGGGGAATACTGCTGTCTATCTGTTGTATGCCCATGCTAGGATGTGCTCAATTATCAGAAAATCTGGTAAAGATATAGAGGAACTCAAGAAAGTAAGTAGTCTGTCTGTTATTTATGTTCAATTGGATATGGGCATATGCATTTATAATGCAATGATGCAATGATACCAACCCTCAACCGCCCCACCACCCAACCCCCCCTTTTCCCCCTCCCCTCTTTTCTCTCTCTCTCTCTGGGAGATGGGAGATAATAAAGTGTATTGCACCTTCATTTTGCCATATATTATTGTAGTAAAGTTTATGGAATTTTACAACAACTCAACTAATGATGTCATCTCTTATGAATGCTAATTAAATTACCTCCTGGTGCTTAATTTGGGACTTGAAGCTAAAAATAACTATTCCATGGTGCTACAAATTCATCATTTTTCATTTGTTTTATAACTCATGCTTCTTGGCTGTAGACCGGAAGCATAGCATTGAATCATCCAGATGAACGGGCATTGGGGCTTCATTTGCTCCAATTCGGTGAGGTAGGACATGAATTGACCATGATTTTGACAATGTCAGGATATTCTCTGCTGCAAAGTGGGATATATATTAATATTACTTTCTCGATCGTCACTTTGCAGACTGTGGAGGAGGCTTGCACTAATCTGTTGCCCAATGTGTTGTGTGAATACCTGTACAATTTGTCAGAGAATTTTACCAAATTCTATTCGAACTGCCAGGTACTATTACATCTTTTGCCTTCATTTTGCTTCCAGATAGCAGGACATGAACTGCTACTTGTTTCAAGCATTCATGCCATGTGCGCTTGTTCCATCTCTTCACTGGTTTATCCTTGTCTGGTTGTTGAGTTTGCTAAGGGATCAAATCATTTTGTCTTTTTCTTTTTCTTTTCTTTTTTTCCTCTTCCTCTAAGACGAGGTCTGGCAACCTCGCTGGAGCCTCGCTGCCCTTGGTCAGGGTCGACCTCCCTTGTCTAGCCGGTCACTGTTTAGAGGATGAAGAAGAAGAAAAGGAAAAAAGAAAAGAAAAAAAAGAAGAGAAAAGTGTAATAAAATTATTAAAAAATTAAAAGAAATTCTTAGTCACATTAAAATTTGAAGGTCATACCAAACGCATTTCTATTCCAGGAATGGAATCTTAGTGCAGTTATCAAACGTTTTTGAATGTTAAGAAACTCATCTAGGGAATAAAATCAGAAAAAACCATTTCTGAGCAGAAATTGTTCCTTGGAACAAAATGGTTACCAAATGAAGAATCTCAGTCCATATATGTAAAGTGGTATGATTTTAGTCGGGGGTGCTACTGAAAAATAATGGTGTAATTTCTGGCTCTCCTCAATCACTTCTGCCAGAGTACTGATATTTTTGAGAAACGTTGTTATTTCTGGATAACCTCCCTAAGGTCTGAGCATTGCCTCTGCACATTTGCAGTGATATGAGGTTGAGAGGTTACTTCCTTTTGATGGCCATTTCCATGATTGCTTCGTTTCCATATTTGATCCTATTCATCAGTGAGGGAAGTGGCTATATCAAGATGCATATGGATGAATTACATTATGTTTATCCCCTGCTTACACATAGACTTAAGCTATGCTCAATGCATCTTTATGCAGTTTAGCTGCAATGTTACTGGAAATTGTCCTCAAATGTTGAAATTACCCGCAGGTGGTTGGATCAGCAGAGGAGACCAGCAGGTTGCTGCTGTGCGAAGCAACCGCAGTTGTCATGAGGAAATGCTTCCATCTCCTTGGGATAGTGCCCGTCCACAAGTTATAAATACATTTAAAAGAGAATACGTTTTTCCAAATTTTGTGGGTTTTACCACACTGATCCACCCAAAGATTGGGTTGATTATAGAAACAAGATATGAAAGTGGAAATTTTTCGTGTTTAGCTTGGAATGCATGCCGGGGCAAGAAGATTTTTTGTTGGGATGCCTCAAATCTTCTCTTTGTTTTCCATGTATTGCGTTGCACGGGATTTGTTGTATACCGGAGAACACTGGCATGCTATCACGGGTGGAAATAGATCTGTTATTGCATATCGAATCTAATCCTTTTGCTTTGAAATCGCAATTATGTGCTTCGCGTTGTGACTTGCGTTATGAGTTTCAATCTGCTCTTTTTGATTTCCTGGCGAATTTGAAATTGTCAAGATCAAGTCGAAGCCAATAAACGCTAATCAAAGTAAGAAAGTGACCCTAATCGACCCTGATTAAACTGGATGACCACTCCCGTCGTTCCTCTCTTCCCACGATTGCAACGTGGCATCATCAATGTCATTACCATCCTATGCTATTGGCGAGAAACATCTTTATCTTGACGTATGCATTCTTGATCTGGTACGAGATACGAGAATGCCATATGCTTATCCATTCTCTTCGATGGAAAGGATCGTACGATAACATGTGAATCATCTTTATCTCGTAGTATGGATTCTTGATCTAGTAATGAGATAATACTAGAATGCCATTTGCTTATCCATTCTCTTCGATGGAAAGGATCATACGATAACACAAGAAGATGACGATGCTTGCTTCTTGCAGATCATTTTATAGCCCCGACGAAGCCTCAACGGGTCGGGAATAGGAAAACCCTCTTCGAACCACCTCGCGACTACGCTCCACCAGCATGAGTGACTGTTATGCCGATCCAGGCAAGGCTATTTTCCGACAGAATAAGCAAACGTCTTCAATTTTACTTAACACATAACTTGTTTAATGCCCCATCTCGTCGTACAAGTGTTGTTGAGTACATATTACATGTTTCTTTTCGACAGTCGATTTTGAACATTTTATCCTTCTGTAGATGCATCGATAGACTAGGACTAACAATTGAAAAAAAAAAGACCGCATCAGGTACTCCTCCAAAATTACCGGCTCCTTGATCATTTACCCTAAACTCTTCCCAAGTCATACAAAGCAAAAATGCAAAAAAAGGCCAAAAAAATAAAAAAACAGAAAACAAATTATCCATGGAATGGAAGATGTATCGAAGACTAGGCGCTTATGCTTATCGAGCAAAACTCAAAAGGTCTTGAGTATCGGAACGGGCGGTCTATTGCTGAGTGAAGAAAACCTCTTCCCTAGATGTGAAGCAGCAGAAGAAGAAGAAGAAGACGATGATGAGAAGGCAGATCTTGATGACGAACCCTTCTTCGATATGATCGCCTTGGGACTGAACGACTTGCCTGAACTGTCCAGGCCTCCTCCATAGCTCTTGCACAGCTTCAATCTCTTTATGCAGGGCCTCTCCTTCTTCACCAGATCCTGCAGGCTCTCGCAGCTCGCCAACGACGTGAACGACTGCGACTTCCCGTCATAATACCTCGAGAGCCCTCTCCTGCACCACCACGAAATCAACGAATTCAATCATCGTGACTTCATGAATGTGTACACTACAGTTTTGTAGCTGTTGTTTTTTAGGGTTTTATTAGGAAGTTCATCTCCACATTCGGCATGATCCCAGTTCGACTAATTTAGTGGCTTGAGATAAACCCTTTCTTCCTTTTGTCGACTCGGAATTTTTCTCTCTCATGCAATCCGAATGCTTCTAGGACTACCGTACTACGATATTTCCTTTTTCTTCTCTCGATGAATCAAAACTAAGAGCGACCATTTTCGGGTTCGCTCTCGTGCTCGTGCCTTGATTCGTGCCGGCCCTATGATGTCATGAAACTCAAGAAATTCTCTAGATCACTAGCCTATTAACACGAGCGTCAGATCAAGTTTGAGGTAGGTAGGATGACATTCTATCCTCACAAATCTGATCTGATCGAATCGAATCTTAGCTATAATAGCAGAACTAAGTACTACGGATCTCGTTCGAATGCGGGACAAGAAATGATCAGACTTACTTTATAGGAAGCTGAGCCATGAGGTCCGATAACTCGTACAGAGGTCCGCGCTGGCCCGCGAGAGACGACGACGACGAGGAAGATGAAGGAAACGAATAAAGGGTCGACTCGGAAACCGAAGGCGAAGAAGAAGAAGCATCCTCCAGGAGATCGGACGAAGACGACGGCGACGGCGACAGGACGAGGATTCTTGAGAGTCGCTCGATTCCGAATCACCGCAGACATTATCACCACCACCACCACCACCTTCCGTGATCCTCCACCCCTCGTTCCTCGGACGATCGTCAAGAAACTCCAAACCCAGATCGCCAAAGCTCTGGTCTTCTCCACCCATTGATGTCATGAACAAGAGAGAGAGAGAGAGAGATTGCGTTGTGGTCTTATCTCTGAAGACTTTCTGTGCAGGATGAATGAAGTGATGATCCGCAGGGTCGCTCTTAAGGAAGCATCTGGGCGCAGCATATAAATACACACGTACTCAAAACAACGGCAGCCAAAGGATAAGGTAACGTGATGTGCTTGAATGCGCAACGGAAGAGAGAGAAAATAGTAGTTTATCTCCACATACCAAAACGGCAACGAGGTGGCACATGGACAGGATAGGCAATGGACCCATTTTTCTAATTCAATTCATTAATTATCTAATTATCTAATCTTTCTTCCTTTGGTCAGAATATAATTATCCAGTCTATTTTTTTGCTTATCTATTTATTTTTTCTTGGTACGTTATGGGCTTTATCCTCAAGCAGCAGTCGTCGTCATCGTCGGGCTTCTTCCCCTCGATTCTCATTCCTATTCTCGTTCCTCCAATAAATGGTCCGAATTCATTATTGGAAGAAAGCCCTTTTTCCCCATCTTACTGGGAATGAGGATAAGGCATGATTATCTCTCTCTCTTTTTTTCATTTTTCTTTATTTTTTAAAAATATTTTTTCGGAGACATCCATACAGATATCCGAGTCACCAGTATAAAACGCATCTATACCTTTCTCCATTGATGGGTAGCTGATCAAAAAAGAGGAGCGCCCTTATCATTTTGGCCTTCTTTTTTGCCTCATAAAGCAATGACACATCCGCGTCCGAATTTTGACCTCTCGCCTTTCGAATTTTACACTTCTCCAATTCCCTTTTCTAGAACGAGGGAGTCCCGTCGAAAATAAAATGGGTTTAGGTCACGAGTTTGGTCATCTTGTTTAGGCGGATAATTAGTCATGATCCCGTCGTCGGTCGCCGATGATTATCCGTTTAATTGACGAGCACTGATCATGGGTTTATCTATTGTTAGAAACACGACTATTCTCGTTCATCTGTATATAATACTAAGTATAATGTGATTGACTTGCCGGCCGAAGTCAAAACTACGTGGAGTTGCCTTCTGGGTTTGCGTTCTTTGCGGGGGAGTCTAAGATTTGTTTTTTCATTTTATGTTCTAGAGCTAGTCCATTTCAAAATTGACGGGGCTTAAATGTTGTCTCTCATTAGGGCTCTAAGTCCAACCAAGAAGTCCCTATCTTGAACTCTTCTTACCCCACGGTGATTGGACTAGTAAGTAGCCTAGGGCTAATTTTCAATGTGAGGGTTTGGAGTCCAATGGTCTTACGTTTGAATCCCCAGGTCGCTCCTCCGCCTCAAGAAGCATTGATTCATTCAACGGCATAATTTGAATCACATCACGGCGTAAGATAACCCCAACTTTACTCCCACTAATATCATGACAGATTCCATGAAACAAGCAATAGAACATGGTTTGAAGAACAGTCCATCGACGCCAATTACCCATCCATAAAAAAGAAAAAAAATAACTTGGACAATTATCTCTGTTTTGCACTGTTTTTGTTGACATGAGATCGTTAAGAAACTTTCAACAGAACCCGGCTGCTCGTCGCCATTACATGGTCAAACATCGAGGCTATCGGAATAAACTAATCCACAAATGGAAAACACAGGTACCGACAAGCCTCCTGACAAGTTATTCCCCCTGTCCCTCTTTCTAACTTAGCCAAAACACCAATCCCAACTCGTCAAAACCCCGAATCCCCAGAGACCAAAAACAGCGTCGTCTCTCATCGCGTTGCCAGATAACGCTCATCACTAAAGTGATCGAATGGAATCGAGAGAGAGAGAGATAGAGACCAGTCCAGTCCACATAACCCACAAATTAAAAATGAGAGTTTCATTACTATATTATTTATGCAAAGATACCTACTAATAAATGCGATTCTCTGCTGGGTTTTCAAGGCGATTTTTTTTATGGACTTCACCGAAAAGGGAAAAATCGAATGATGGATTTTTGTATATTATTCAAGTAATTTGCATATACAAAAAAAAAATCAAAATGCAAGATTCACCTTTATTTATTATTACTGTCCCTTTTTTCCATTTTTTTATGGAGAAATTAAAGAAATATTGACTTTTATTACTTTGCATAAATGTGATTATTTTTTCGACAAAAAAAAATACCCAGTTTGGTATTAAAAAAAATTGAAATTAAGGACTAGATGGAACATTAAATGAAAGTTCGGGGACTAAATTGAGTCAATCGAAAACTCATGAATGAAATTGAACATTAGATGAAAGTTCATGGATCATTTGTAATATTTTCTCTCACTAAAAGTAATCTAATCAAATTTTCGAGAGAGAGATAGAGACCAGTCCAGTCCACATAACCCACGAATTAAAAACGAGAGTTTCATTACTATATTATATATGCAAAGATACATACTAATAAATGCAATTCTCTTTTGGGTTTTCAAGGCGTGGGGAGTTGGGGGAGACGAGCTGGCAGCAGGAGAGGATAAGAAGGTTGACCTGGGGAGGAGTCATCAAGGTGATTTGAGGGGGGAGGACAGAGAGGATCTTCTCTTCCCTTTCCTTCACGGGTTACCACACGTTTTTGTCTGTCCTTTTGGGCTGCTCTTCGCCCCCACACCCCCACCCTTTTCGATGCTCATCGTCATCTTATCCACGCACTTTTTCTCTCCCTCCTTGCCGCCTTTACCTAATTCATTTCCATTAACGCCCATAGATTGTAAGATTGGGCCCCCCACAAAAAGTTCCCTATCTATATTTGATGCCTACCCTTCATTTCTTGGTCTTTTTTTTTCTGTTCTTCTTTTCCTTTTTTTTTGCAAACCTCACCTTTCTTCTTCTTATCCTTCCTTTCGAATAGCTCGGAGAAAGCGAGAACGGCGGGCCAGGAGGGGACGGTTTCGGGACGACCGATCCCGTTCCAAAACCCTATTCCGGTCGGTCCCCAAGTAAAATGTGACGTCGGCTCGAGCCCAAGAAGGGTTAAATTTATGGAAACTTGCTTAAAGCCCCCACAAATATATAATCTTTTAAAAAAGTCCTAAATTTATTTTATAATGGTAAATTTAGTCATAAATTTGTTTATTTGTTCAATTTGGTCAATTTAGTTTTAAACTTATTATACGAGTGTCAATTAAGCTCTAAACCTTTCAATTTGGTTAATTTAGTCTTAAACCATTTAATGTTTTTCTCATAAATTTTGACAAAAAAATCATTGACGTGGACACCACTTATGTTACGTGATATGATTAATACTAACGTGACAATTTTTTTAATCTTATGAATTCTTTCCACTATGTACCGGCGAGGGTTGTGGGCTAACCCTCATCAACCACGAGCAAGGTTGGCGACCCTTATTGACATTGGGCAAGGGCTTGCGGCCCCTTGCCAGATTTGGTCAAGGCCACAACACCCAAAATCCGGCGAGGGCCCACAAGGGCTTCTCGACTCTTGCTTGTGTGTTGGGGACCTCTACCAACCAGTAACCACCATCAAGGCCATGAACCAGCAAAGAGAAAGAAGAAAAAAAAAGAAGAAAAAAGCAAAGACAAGAAAATCAAAAAGTTCGAAAAGTTTTAAGAAAATGCAAAATTACCCACATTAATATTGACCGTGCCATATAGGACAACCGATCTACATTAGTAATTTCTAACTTAAAATTCGCTGGAAGGAATACATTGGCAAATCGTCAAAAGTTTAAGGCTAAATTGGTCATATTAAAAAATTGGCAAAAAACTACAAAAAAATCCCAAATTTTGCCCAAAGCGACAAATTTACCTCAATTTTTTTTTGTGACATAAAAAACCCCAAAATTTGCCAACCGTGACACATTTATCCCAAACTTTTTTTCATGACACAAAAAACCTTGAACTTCTATCCATGTGATACATTTACTCTAAACTATAGGGCATTTTGATCTTTTTACTTTTTAATTTTTTTTTCTTCTTCTTCTCTCTTCCCTCCGCCCTCGCCCGACCCCATCGAGGGCGGCCCTCGCCCGACGCCAGCGAGGGCGGCCCTAGCCAGCCCAGGCGAGGGTGACCCTCACCCAACGCCGGTGAGGGCAGCCCTCACCAGACGCTGGCTACCCTCCGCAATGGTCAGCGGAGGGAAGAGAGAAGAAGAAAAAAAAGACAAGAAAATGAAAAGCATAATAAATAAGATAAAAATGCCCGATGAGGTAAATGTGTCATATTTTACAAAGTTGGGGTTTTTCATGTAAAAAAAAAAAATTGGGTAAATTTGTCACTTTTGGCAAAATTTGGGGTTTTTTTATGGTATTTTCCCTAAAAAATTTAGAACTTATTTAATATCTATACAGTAGATTTATAATTTCATTTTTTTTTTTTGTAATTATCCCAAATACATGTGGAGCATTTAAGGGCAACAAAGTCCATAATTCCAACATTATAATTAGTCGCGTTCGGGTCTTAGGGGTGCCCACCAGCTACTTGCCATTGGCCCCCCGAATCCACCAGGATTGATTTGGAAGAAAGATTGCTCCACCCACCTTTTGGGTTAATTCCAAAAAAAGTCTTGCAAATTTATTGACCTCGTCCTGTCCACACGACTGAAATTTTGCGATGTTTCATAGTCGCACGCGATTCACGCATACCTCCGCCAATTAGCCCGGGTGGGGACCAATGGGGTGGACCTTTTTCCCTTCTAGAATCCCCTGAATCATTCAATTTCTACATGGTCAGACTCTAACGATTGACTTGGTTGAATCCCCTGAATCATTCAATTTCTACATGGTCAAATAAAAATAAAAATAAAGTTTAGACCGGGTATATAACTATGACTAAGAGGCAATGTCCGTGCTCGCATGCGAATATAATCGGAATCTTTGATTTGCAAAATGGGATCACGCCCCCCCTCCCCTTTTGTCGAAAGTACGATCGATATTGATTTACTTAACCAAGTTCCGTGCATACACATCAAGAACATCAGCACATAAAAGATCAAAGAGAACAGGCAGGGGGGTTTGCTACCTAATTACTAGGGAGGCTAATCGTTCTTTGGGCTTTTGCAAGCTAATCTGCTGTTTTGTTTATGTCCCTGCTGCAATGGGCCACAGTGAGGCCCGGAAACTCCTTCAGTTTGGTCTTGATCACGCCCCCTTGACTACTTTACTATCTCAGAATTCAACTGTGGATGCGAGGGTACGGTTGTGAATTCGGGATGGACACCGAAGTTCGAAAGCATTATATATAATATAGATTGGGAATGAGAAATAATGACCGAACTAATTAACGTGTCCGCTAAGCGTCGTGTTGCAAGAACTGGTCTCACCTAGTTATTTGAATATAATTAGTGAAATTATTATACTAAATGATTGGATGCACTTATCTTTAGCAAACGCATCAACTAGTAGCCTAGTTCCGACGATAATACTTGGTTTTTTTTTGTTTTTTTTTTACTCTGACAAATGCTACAATGACAACGACAACAAAGTGATATGTTAAGGACCGATTAGGCCAAAGCACGATCCACGTCGCCGTTTCTTGCAAACCAAGTGAAGCCCTTTGTTCCACCGGGCAGTTCGGCTTCGACCTGCTCTTTGTCGACAGGATCCAGCTCGTGCGACTTCTACTCAAGGTTCCCAAAGGACTTAAGTAAAAAGAAAATTTTCAAAATACAAATTGCATTTGGTAAATTATAATCTAAAAGTCTATTGTGAAGTATCTTTGAGCAAAATAGTGTTTGGATAAATTTACATTTATAAACGACTTTTGTGATTAAAAGAAAAAAGAAAAAAATAGTTGCTCAGCGAATGGTGGATAGTCACTAGCAATCGAAATTTGTTGCCGGTGGCCGACGTCTCAGGTTGCAAGACCTCAAGCGGAAGTCGGAGACCACCGGCGAGGGCCGCTTGGGGTTGGGCCACCCCTAGTGAGGGTCGCGCGACTCAGGTGAAGGCCGCCTAAGGTTGCATGACCTCAGCGAGGGCCACCTAGTTGTGCGCCAAGGTCGTGCGACCCTCGCAACCCCTCAGGGTGGTTGTGTGACCTAGATCTGGTTTTCCATGACCTTCGCAAGTCGCAATTGGTGGCCCCTCACGATAGTCATTGTGACTCAAATCTAGGTCGTTGTGACTTGTAAGGGGTTGGGCAACCTAGAACGCACGCCACCACGACCGACTTGTGGCGATTGCGACAACCCGGATCAAGCCTCTCGCAATGGTCATGCGACTCAGATCTGGGTCGCCGCAACTCACGGGGGTTGTGTAACCCAGATCACGTGGCACTGCGACTCGCAGAGGTCACCTGACCCTTCGGCAACAGTCGCTGTGTCGTTGCAACCACACAGACATCTCTCTAGTTGTCACTGGCCCCTTGCAGCTAGGTACAACCATGTTGACCGACTTCAACGGAGAAGATGAACAATGTCGAGAGCAACAATGGAAAAACAGAAAGTTGGTGAGGATAGTTTCAAGAGAAAAAAAAAAAAAAACACACCACCCTAGTCTTTGACATACCGAGAAAGCTGAAAACCAAGGTAACATAGGACCTACCTTGGGCTTTGAGCTTTCTAAATGCCCACTTTTCTCTAATGGGGTTTGCAAAATATTTGCCAAATACCCAATATTTGGCCCACCGCGATTTGGGTGTCCAAAATCCCTTCCAAAGGCCACGCCTAAATGCATCCTTAGCATGCAGTTAAGTTTTGGCTGTCAGATATATCAGGAGACGCATCTTCGAGGACGATACAAGCCGCGCCGGTATCCTTAGAACGTCTTGCGTCTGCCTCGTGCGAATATGGACCCGAGACATCCGAATTTCGCCAGCGTCTCTTGTCTTCATTGACTTGAAACGCAAGGTATGCACAGTGAGATGAGGATGGTCTCGGGACGCGAATTGGCTTTGGGAAATTTTGGATACAGGGTTGAGGAAGTTGAAAATCTTGTAAAGTTGAACTTTACAATGATCTCACCACAAAGGAGGGCAAGAGCCCTAAAGACAGTAAGGGTGTCGTACCAAATGTCTTGGTTCGAACCAATGTGATTCAAAGGTCTCTCGAGTTCACAGACCTTATGCATGCCGTTCATTTTGAGTTTGCGGGTGTTAAAAGCCCAAAAAAAGAATTGAATATAAAAGGAAAGGACAACTTGAATGATGTGGAAAAGTATGTCAAAAGTCCAACCCCAAGTTAACAGACGAAGAGTAACGCATGTATATAAAGAGAATATTATGGTACATTTGATAAGTTCTAGAGAATAATTTTTTTTTCAAAAATACTTTTTTTCTATTTCTATTCCCGAGAACAGTTTTTGAGTATTTGAACATATTTAGTAATTACAGAAAATTTTTATTCCCGATTTAATACGATTCCATATGTTTTTATGATTTAATTTTTTTAATTTATTAATAATTTTATTACTTTTTTCTTTTTTTCTTTTTCTTCTCCTTCTAGCCGATTATTGGCCGACAATCAGCCAAACAAGGGCCGACGAGGTTGCTAGCCTTAGGGGGCCTCGCTAACCACCGACGAGGTCACCTCAAGCCTCACAAGATCTAGGCGAGGGGGGGCGCTCATCGATGGTCGACAAGGTTTGTGATGGCCAGGCGAGGCTTGAGGGAGCCTCACCAGCCACGGCAAGGCTTAGGGGGGCCTCGCTAGTGGCTAGCAAGCTCGGGGCGACTTCACCAGGCATTGTCTAGCTGGTCATCGGCCAGCAACCAACTAAGGGAAGAAGAGAGGAAGAGAGAAAAAAAAAAACTTGATTCTTGATTCTTGTTTCTTGAGTTGTTCCTAGGAACAAGAGGCAACTTTTTTTTGTTTCTTATTTCTATTCGAAATCTATTTCCAATACAAAATAACTTACCAAACATGTTTTTGTTCTATTTCTACTCCCAAAACAAAAGAATAGAAACACTTGTTTCCCGGGAGAGTTACTAGGCACAGCCTTAACCACGTAAACAAGCAAGGATACTTTCAAAACCCTTCTCCCGTGCAAGACAACACATGAGGGGCCGAACATTCAATGTCGGAATGTTCAACCGCAAAAAAAAAGAAAAACCACATGTACGTAAAATAACATATAAACTTTGAAGACAAACAACGTGGGAATTGTTCAAGGGCAATATCAGAAAAGGCTTGATGTATCTGCCTTTCTTCTCGCATACATGAGCAGAAAATGTTAAAGAAGATGAATTATAAAGGCTAAGCATGGATTATAGATGCCTGTCTTCTTGTTTTTCTTGTTTTTTTAGGAGTCAGCTCTTTAAGGTTATGGAGCCAAAACAAGTACATCTCAGGTAAGCTCACTTAAGCTGGTAGGATTAAGTAGAAGGCAGAATTTTTTCAGTACAGAACCTTGGCATGCTGCTCTTTCTCTAAGTAAGAGACTTCTATCATCATTTGCTCAGTTGCTCAAGCGAAGTCACTCTGTGCGAATCCTCAACCACGCACAGGAAGGATACATATGAGTAAGAGGATTTTACCCCATAAACACCCACAGCTTAACATCTCGGAAAACTTACGGGAGGTTCCAAGCTACCTACGAGAATCCCAAGATCAATATCTTTGTCTTCAAACTTTTTGATGAAAGCATGACTCTGAAAGACGAAAGAATTCATTGTCAAAAAACCATCAGGCAGACTGTTAGATCTGAAACAGACAGTTTGCATCACATATCACTTACCAAAAGGTCCAAAGACGAAGATCTTTGTTGAGGGTCCTTTTGTATGCTGAGATTCACAGAGGAAAGTGCACGTCAAAAAACATTACTGAGTTCTGATTCTACAAAGAGAAGATGAGGAGAAAGTTGAGGGAAGTATCGTGATTTGTCTTTTGCATTTGTTTTGGCTCATGCCCAGCACCAACAAGCACTATGGGTCATTTCCTAATTGATAGATCTAATTTATTAAAAAAAAAAAGGATAGCATGATCTCTTTGAGTTGAACCTAACTTGTTTCTTTAGGGTAAAGGCATATCATTTTGCCACACCACTTCAGATAGGATCATGCAATTGTCTGAGAAGAGCACCAAATGCTTTCCCCCATTCAACCAGTTTCAAGAGACATCTCTCCTATTCTCAAATTGATATATTCGATCCCACATAAGCTACTGTGTGACTCATGCAATAACAGAGAACGTGTTGCAGCTGGGAATTGATCACAGAAGTGACATGTGATGGACAAACCAAAAAAAAACCAATGTCTAGGCCCATAAAGATCACAATTTAGGTAGGATCAAATGCCTGTTTTGAGGGGCGGAGATAGCTTGCTGTCAATCCAGTAGGAGACAAAGAATGTGCCAGATAGATTTAATATTGTGGAGGACTTGTGCCAATATCCAAACCCCGGAAGTATGAATTATGAAATTGCCAAAGAGGTAGAGGCACGAGCTTGGCTTCACATGAGGGAAAAAATGAGGATACATGGCAATTACAGCAAACAACTAACGAGACAGTACTTTGTCCTTACCAGGAAGATACAAATGAGCAGAACTCTGGGGAAAACTGATCTGCCGGAGCAGAAGGTGGTGGACTTTCGACAATTGCCTCCAAAAGCTCATAAAAGCTTGGCCAGCTTTGCTGATCTTCAGATTGCATGTAAGGAAAGCGTCCTATAGCACATTCAAGTACTACCATGCCCAAACTCCAGATATCACTGCTATAGTCATATGTGCTCCCGCTAATCCTCTCAGGCTAGAAGTAATAATGAGAGTTAGTTGAACTTTCATAAACCTGTTCCATGCAAAAATGTTTGTTCTATGTGCCTACACAACTGGAAATTATGACTCAGGACTGGAAAGAGTTTCAGTTTCATGAAGGTAGTTCAAAAGCAGTGGTACCCACATACCGACATATAATTGTAAGTTCCAACAAATGTATCTCGTTGACCCATTGAGCTCGCTAGCATAGCACTAACACCAAAATCTGTAATCTTGACTTCACCTCTGTGGTTCACAAGCAGATTGGATGGTTTTATATCCCTGTGTATTACATGTCTCTCATTGTGCAAATAAACAAGACCTTGTAAGACCTGAACACAAATAATCAGCCTTTAGTGTCAAAAAGCTTCGTTGGAACTCTTCATGTTTTATGAGAGATTTTTATCCACACGAGAACTCAATACCTGCTTACAGACCACTGCTAAATATGGTTCTAGAATAGTCTTAACTTGTCTGATCACATCAGCCAGGGATCCACGGTCCATGTACTCTAACACTAAGGAGAAAGCTCCATTGTGGTAGAACGAGTGGTAGCAAATCACGACATGTGGACATTGAGAAGCTTGATTTATCTTTAGCTCTTGTACAATCTGTTTACGGATCTCTTCTTGTATATTCATCTGGATGACCTACAAGTCCGAAATACACCTCCGATCAAGCAAAGACCAGACACTTCCCAAAAGAGACTCAGAAGTAATAGTAGAACCTTCTACTTCTATGCAGTAGCTGTCAATGAAAAATTGTCAGCAGAAATGCCATTGGTATATTCAGCATGAAACTCTACCCAACACAGAGAGAAACTATGGAAGCAAATGCAGAAATGCAAGTCACTCAGCAACATATTCTGAAATTTTGATTTTGAAGATAATAGACTAACATCTAAGCTGCATGTGTACAAATAGTTCATTCAGTAATGCCACTGCTCTTCGAGCTTGTTGATAATAATCACTTTCGGTTGGAGAACCCAAACTTAGTCTAACCATGAACAGTTTAACCTCTGAGGTTTTAGTGCTGTGTGACATAGTTACGAGATTAATATACAAACCATGAACCTCTTAGGTTTAAATGTCAATTGAACTCAATCTAAAGATCCTGTGAATTCCTATTATCATGTTCCTTATTATAGACATGTGCATATTAAGCAAAATATATTGCAAAATAAGATACTTTGGGCGATAGCAGTTGTCTCATTACTAGTGAGAAATGCCCTAATAACTCCAAATAGACAATCCTGAAATCTACTTTGAAAGTATTGCTATCAGATATCTTTTCTAACAAAATTGAGCCGGTAATAAATATGAATGCGCACACAAATAGCATGTAAATGCATTAGCAGATCATGATGCTAGATAGCAAACTTTCGTTTAAATTGTAGTAAAACTACTAATTTTGATTTAGATTATAGACTAATAATCAAGTTATTATTTCGGCAAGATATGATAAATCATGATAATTAGGAACATTCGGTTGTGTTATACATATATTAATGAAAAATCAATAAATCTGCATACAATTCTGTGTTCTACAAATTTCTGTTCCTTTGAGAGATAGATGTTGCCTGAGCCTCAATCTAAACTATGTCCTAATCAAGTCAAAAGGTGATAGATGGATTTTGATTGCTGCTCCTATTGGTCGTTGACACTGGAATATATCCTCCTTTGCGATCCTACTCCTGCCCCTTTGTCATATCAGAAATTTGCTTGATGGAAACGCAATACTTAAATAAAATTACTTGCATAAAGGGATATCCTGCAGATTGCATGGACAAGATAGATTATAGACCAAATACAACATAGAAAAATATTAAATAGGAAAACCTGCTGAGCAACAGAGAAGCCTTTCATGTTATTATAATTACCTTTAGAGCAAATAGTTTTCCAACCCATTTATGGCGAACAAGTTGTACCACACCACCACTTCCCTTTCCTATGACTTTGATAGTCTCAAGGTCTTCCAATGAGAAGTCAAGATCAAGTTCCTTACCATTGGAAAGCTGTCCACGTGGAAAAAGAACAGCAAATCTCATGAGCTCAAACTGGAACAAATTAAGAAAGAAGTGCTATGAAATCAAACATCCAGTTATGTCAACCATATTGATTGCCAATAGCAACAGCGACAAAGGAAAAGAAAATGTGAAAATCAAGTCCAACGCCATAGGAAGTTCAAGTGGACAAGGAACTGACTTTCTAATTGGCGAAGGTTCTAATAAGAAACATGGATCATCAACAATTGGAGATTCTCACTTAAAAACATTTACGTTGATGTTTTCTACCAGCATCGGTGAAGTTTACACCACTTAATAGAGCTAAATGCTACATCTAAAAGTCAAGTAATCTGGAAAGTTACTAGATGCAGAGAACAAGGGTACAAAGGAAACTATATTTGGTGAAGTAAGGAGAGAACAGGATAATGGTGGGAACAGGTAAATCCGATGGTCAATGTAACAGTACTTGAATCAAGTCCTCGACATCTTAGAATACAAATTTCAGGCCAGCAAGCCATTCATGGAGGAGTCGCACGCTGCTTCTATTTTGCTTTGGGAATTTTAGACCATCCGTGACTTCTTTCTTGGCCATTTATCAATTGCTCTCCCATAGGTCATAGATCTAACAGCGTAGCACATGCATTATATGTAGCAATTCACCACACATTTGAGTAGAATTAGACAACTATGCTGGTTCGGTCAAATTGGCTTCTGCAAAAAACTTCACATGATCCATCCGAGTGACAAATACCTATCCTCCGCAGGAGGACAGAGATAACCTCTCTTATGGCTATTTGAACTTAAATCAGACTTACACAAGACTCCTTTTCTTCAGACTTGAGCCGCAGACCTTTATGGTTCAATAGTAAATCACCATCATGGAACGTGCCACTTGCAGTTCTGCACCAAATTGCGCCATTTAGATTCACCACAAGTCGAACAAACTCAATAGGACTAATAAATCAGTAAACTTCGAGGTAAACTTCAGTTGCTAACTATGGACATAGAGTTCCACATCGACTATAACAGCTCAAGCTGTCGAATCACGATGCCGCCCAATCTCAACTCAACACCAAGTGAACAACACCAAAGGTAACTTCATCTGCCGCGACGCCTCAATTGCATGCCTTTATTCGTTCATCTGGCATTTCCACGAGCGACAGACACAGTACCAAATCCTACGGGGCTTCTACTACACGGCAATTGAAACATGCATCGCCGGAGAAACCGAAAAATCCAGGTCGATTTCGGAGGCAATCGGAGCCGGCGACGACGACGGAGCTCAAATCCGAGGCCTAAAAAACGGACGGTTCCGCGAAAACCGAACGGGAGAAAAAACGCCGCGCGCCGCCGAGAGCTTACAAGAAGGAGGCGATCGGGGCGTCGGGAGCGGGGACCGCGAGCTTGAGGGGCTTGAGCGGCTTCGTGCTCCTCATCGCCTTCATGCCTAGGGTTAGAAGCTCTCGCGATGGGGCTTCGCGACTCTTTAATGGCGGACGGAGAGTTAGAGAGAGAAAGAGTAGAGAGAGAATTGTTTTAGACTCTGTCTGTCTGTTTCGAGTGGGAGATGGTGACGAGAAGTCCGTTGGAGGAACCAAAAATTCAAACCGGAGTGGCCGCGCAGAATATAATAAAGACGGTGGAGAACATTTTTTGTCTTATTATTTTTCGAAACGAGAAATATATAATTATTTTCACTTTATTTTTAAAAGGGATTTTCTTCTTCTTTTCAATACTTTTCACCAAAAGATGTCCACCAACAAATATTTAATTGACTAACATGAGTGGACCTTTATTTGAGACTGGTCTGAGAAAATGGTCTCACTTCCTACATTTACCTATAAATGATTTCAACGATAAATTGATTCCTAACTTGCTTCAACGGCCTGGTTTATTGGGTACGAAATTGAACTTACTTGATAATTTGTTGTTGGAAAATCTTCATAATTAGGCTTAATTCACATGTGTTGGCCAAGAAATATATAGGACTTTATTCAAATAGACAAAGATAAAGGAAAATTCGAGTAATATTTTGGGTTATAGCGGAATTGGTTAACCAGTGTTTTTATTTTATTTTGCTTTTTTGGCTTTGAAAATTTCGAGACATAAATATAAATAGCTCTTTTCACTGAATTCAGCTCCCTCCTCTCTCGATTCTGAGCGCCAGTCCTCTCCCTCGATAGCTACCTCGTCGCTTGCAGGTGAGTTCCTGAACCGGCCCTTCATCTGCAGATGAATTTCCAACCTTTTCGCCCCCTACCCTTTTTCGCTCGTCGATTGGATCTCGCGTTTCCCTTTTTGGGTTGCGAGATTACTGCTGAAAAATCAGAGCTTTAGCGGTTGAATTTCGAACTCGACGCGTCCGTCGTGGGTTTGAGTGATTCGAGATGTACGCCATTCAAATCGCCCTCGCACGTGATACCCCCAGAGTACCCCCGGAACGAGAGCACCAGCAACATGCTTACTGGGGTTTCGCTGGTTGTGCTCTTTTGGTTGTATTGATGCTGTTCGTGATTTGGTTGGCAATGCTGTTGGTGGATAGCAGTGTGGAAAGATCGCATCCGCTGAATGAGATTTGCCCGTTTTACGAGTTGTGGGTAATGGTCGGCTGGAGTTGTGGGAGTGATTTTTAGGGAATGCGAATGCAACCGCGGAGTGATGGAATGAAACTAACCTGCATGAGCCACGGAGAATGTTTAGAACATTGTAAATCGATCAGCCCATGGTGACATTGGCCATGTAAATGGAGGATTTTCCTGAGGCCAAGTAGGGTTAAAAGGAAAAGACATATCAAACTATCTTCCCTTACATGTTCTAGGAACCCAGTAGAATATCCTTTGAGATAACTAATGTGAATGTTCATATCTTCGTTGTGCTACTGTGTTTCACAGATTTTGCATATCTTTATTATATGTTGTGTACCGCACATATAAACATCATGGTCGTTTTTGTTTTTCTCGGTTTTGCAGAAAACGAGGATGAAAGTCAAGCTCTTGAGTATCCTTCACAAGATGCCTGGCTGCACTTCTTGCTGCCCAATATATTCATAAACTGGCCAGTTAATTTGTTTGTTGTTTTCATAATAAAAAGAATAAACAGTCCAGTAATGAGAGCGTTGTTAGTGTTTCTTTGTGCCGTCGGGCTGTCAGTCAATTCTCTGTGCTGTCTGACCAAGATTTGATTTATATGTAGCTGTTTCCTGGATATTGCATTGGTGTAATCTTTAAACTTTTTCTCATTCAGTAATGGATCCTTCCACTATTGATTTCTAATACATCTTTCATTCTTTCCATTTTAATTGGCCAGTGATCATATATATCCTTCAACACATGAGTATCAAAATCATTTATTGTCATTTTCTTATCCGTGAAACAGCAAACTTATATATGATCAGACATATGACTTAGACGAGAGATTTAACTTGTAGTAAGTCCTATGCTCCTGATTTTCTCTCTACTACTACTTTGTCCTCCTGCTATTACTCTCTTTTTTTCCTTCCTCATTGCTTCTTTTGACGCCCATTTATCTGTCTTTACTATTTGCTTTCATTCTTAATATAAAAAAGGAATTGGTGATATCCTTCACGTTATGAACCATTTCAAGGACAACAGAAGAACTTGTAAAACGGTTCTCTTTAGTTTGCAGAAATTCATTACTCAAACACATGCATGCACAATTCATGTGCATTTGTTGTGCAAACTCAAAAACACACCTGTTTGCATGCTTGTGCACAAGAACAGAAGCATGCACGCGTGCGGGCACACACATACATCGACAATAGCCAGTAGAAAAGGAGGCTTGAATTTTGGATTTATCTGCTTATTAGTCCCACATAGATCTTGCCATGATCAATGTTTTGATTCATTTTCACAGAAGTGTTTGGAGACTAACATCAACTGGTAGCAAGCATCTGCTTCATTCTTTTGTTACAAATGTTCTACTCTGTGGGGACAGTTTTCCTTGACCTATTTCTTCCTGAATTCCTGCTGGTATTATTGAACAGAGTAAGTACTCACCTTTAGCAGATAGCTGCAATAGGCATTTGTAGATCTGTAATAAAGAGGGAAGGACTTGTTCATTTGTAGTGGCTGCAGAACCCTAAATCTTCTGTTTATCTGAACCACAGATGGCATGCTGTCGCTTCATGGACTTGGGATGCCCAGGATGAAACGTGTGGAATTTGTAGGATGGCCTTTGATGGCTGCTGTCCCGACTGTAAACTCCCTGGGGATGATTGTCCATTGAGTAAGTTTTTACCGTTCCTCACTCTTTTATTAGTAAGGTATGATGTTATGGCTGATATTGCCTCTTGAATATAGATGGAGATTCCCTGCATTTCTCCTCTGAGATGTCTGCATTTGAATCTCTGAAGTATCTCTACATAGTCAGCAAGGCTTTGAGCTAGGCTGAATGCCCTGTGCTTTATAATCAATTCAAGCAAATAATAAATAGTTGCTGTTTAACATAATATAGTTGTTTCTCTTCAACATGTGCAGAAGGTTAAAAATGAATTTGGGCATCTAATTTCTTTGCTTTACTCTGAGAAGGTCCCATTTAGTTGGCTTTTTATTTCTTTTCTGGGATAAGTGCTACAGAAGTCCTAAAACTTGTCACGAAAATGCAATTGAATCTTAAAACTTGCAAAAAGTGCAATCAAAACCTAAAATTTGTCAAATTGTTTCAATCGAGTCCTTAAGTTAACACTGTCAACTTTTTAACGGAAAATGTTGACGTGGCATTTAAAATTAATTTTTATTTTCCATGTGGTTTTTTTAATTTTTTAATTTTAAATTAGATTTAAAAATTAAAAAGAAAAGTTAAAATTTATTTAAAAAACAAAACTGTTCAAAAAAAAAAAAAAAATGGCATCTGCCGCCCATTGCCGAAGGGGCCGGTAGTGGTGAGGGAGGAGCTGCCTTTTTTATTTTTAAAACAATTTTTAAAAATAAATTTTAACTTTTCTTTTTTAGTTTTTAAATCTAATTTCTTTAAAAAATTGAATAAAAAATAATTAAAAAGCCACGCGGAAAATGAAAATTATTTAAAATTCCACATCCGCACCACGTCGCATTTTCCGTTAAAAAGTCGATGGCGTTAACTTGACTCGATTGAAACAATTTGACAAGTTTTAGGACTTGATTGTACTTTTTGCAAATTTTAGGACTTAATTGTATTTTCGTGACAAGTTTTAGAACTTCTGTAGCACTTATCCCTTCTTTTTTTTGGCTTGAAGAGGAGCAATCTTGGATATAGCTCTTGTTTCGAAATGTATGCAGCATTTGTCTAAGGCCAAATCATCCTTCATATTCAAAGTTCCAAGCTGAGCTTTTGTTGCATGCTTTTTTTCAGCTAAGTAAGCTGAGCTTGGATATTCTAAGTTGAGCTTATTGCAATTAGTTAAAACTTGAACAGGAACTGGATGTTTATAATGTCGAATAGCATGGCTTTTTTCTGAAACACCATGTGCTGTCATTTCCAGTCCATGTAACTGAACTGCCATTTCTTGAACCCGTGTCATGGATGTTTTCATATCTTGAAAGATATGCTCACTTCTCCTTTCTTCCCAATTTGCCCTTTTATCCCCCTCCTTGATGCCACAATAAAGAAGAAAAAGGTAAACAAGGGTGCTTTCTAAGAATAGTTCTATTGATTACATATTCTGTGATTGTTCTGCAGTATGGGGTGCATGCAATCATGCTTTCCATCTTCATTGCATATTGAAGTGGGTGAACTCACAGACTTCTCAGGCACATTGCCCTATGTGTCGGAGGGAATGGCAATTTAAAGAATGATGAGTCAAAACTCACAAACCCTCCCATCTTTATTGCATCTTGAAATGGGTGAATGCACAGACTCCGCACCCATGAGTTAGGACAAACAGAAATTTATGGAATTACAAGCCAAAGTGTATGAAATCCTGCAACTCTTCCTTCTTTGCGCTTGAGTGTTTTTTAATTCACCAAAAGGTATGTGCAGTTGATTTGTGGGGAATGATGTCACTTTGGAGAAATGTTAATGTGAATAGCCAACATTACTTGGTGTTTGGCCCTACCCACTATGTAATAGCCTTATTGTCATGAATGTCTGATTTATAAGTGGGGTAATGTAATCTTTATATATGCATGAATTCAAGGGATTATCATGATACACGGTAGTCCTTAAGTACTGTCTAAGATTGCAGATTTGCATGTTTTTCATACCTTGCTTTAAACTACATCTGTTCTGGTAATCTGAGTTTTACTTTTCTACAATCGCCTATCGCTGTCAACTAGTTTGGTGTCTGTAGACTTTTTTGTGGGATGTCTCCTGACCTGTGCAATTTGCTGAAACTGGGCAATGCCTTAAGACTTTCTAACCTATTGCACGGACATCTTCCTTGGGATCTGAAGTGTTCTCAAAACCAGGAAAGACGAGGTGGCTGGATCGGTTTCGTTTCAAAGCAGGCCTTGATGATACCCAGTTTTGATCACAGACCATTTGCTCAAAAATGGGCGGGCCTTGCTTATGCGCTGCCTGTGCATCATCCTCTTTGTCTATAAGCCTGCATATATTGCCAAGTTGCTTTCACCTGAGGGTTGAACAAGACAGTTTAATAGAGTACCAAATTCAGGTACCCGTATACGAAAACATCGTCCTCTGTCAGTGTAGCTATCACCAAGACCAGTTCCGTTTCCGTTTCTTGTTATCGAAGCACAAGAGAAATCCTTCTCCCACCTGTCATGCTTGAGATATATGCCAGAGGGACTTTCATTTTGTTGGTCATCGTGAATGAGTGAAGTCAAGAGACGTGGGTCTCAAGTACTATACAGTTGACAAACTTGGTTTATTCACGTCTTTGTCCGTTCTTCTGATCTGCAATCTGTCTTCATTTGATTCCTGAAACTGGGAAATAGATCTCTACTTGTACGCAACATCAAATTGAACACAACCAACTGGCGCTCTTTCCCACTGCCGACCATTTCCTGAGATCGGGAAATCATGCTTGACGTATCCGCAATCACCTCAATTGTGGCGCAAAATTTGTGGGCTGACCTAACCATCATATTACGTTTTCTTCAAAGGGGCACGTCAACTAGATTTGTACAGATTTTTATGTTGGAAGGTGGGAAATGAGTGAAAGTTAAAAGAATTGATTAGACAAGTTAAAAAGTACATCAACTTAATTAGATAAGGCATGAAAAAAGAGGGATGTGGCATAAAGTTTTTATTTTTAAAGAAAGAAAGAAGGTACGTGTCAATTGCATTAATTTGATATGTCATTTCTCATTTAATCTTTTCTTCTCTCTATACACGCAATAAGCAATGGCCGAAGAATAGTTGCTTCATTCATGGACTGTTGTGGCATCCATTCTTATCGCCACCGCTATCTGTCCTTGTCACTTACCACCCCATAACTTAAAAAATAAGATCTTTCTCTTGGAAAAAACCCCTTGAGAAAGCATATCCTCGACCCAAAAAACCAACTTCATCGAAGAAAACAATTCCTTCGAAGGACTATCTTTTCAAACCAAAAGCGTAGACATTCGCTTCATTATTAAGCTTTAGATTTCAGATGGGCTGGTCCATGGTGGAACCGGGGTTCGTTAGTTGAGGGGAAAATGCCAACTATGTAGATGTTGATGGTTTAGTACGTGCGTAGGTCCTTCGCCCACATGGACCATCACCAACTTGTCCAAAGAATCCTAGCATCTTCCTCTCTTGTTTCCGTTATGGCTAAGAAAAGCAAGTACTCTCTTGCCTATAACTCTAGTTAGGGTTTAGAGCAAGACATTGTTTTGTGCGAAACCGTAAAAAGATAATTAAAATAGGGTCGAAATTGTCGTGATTTGTTCCTATATTTCAATGTGTGGTTGAAGATAGAGACATCAGATGGGAATTCAAATAAACTTAGACTTGAGTATCACGCATGTCCCTAGAAAAAAGTAAGAAGATGACAAGGAAAGAGAGTGCAATTGGAAATAAAATTCCTATGCTTTCTGTTCTATTTTCCAATTTGTAGGTAATCGTGACGGTCTTGAATGTGTATTTTTTTTTCTCAAATTTCATTGCCTAAGATTCGAACTTGGGAGAAGATTATCGTGGGTAATTTGATCATTTGACATTAAAAAGAAGAAAAAGGGATGGCATGTGAATTGGCAACTCCCGACAAAATGAATGAATGGATTATTATGATTGTAAATGATTTCATCTTTATATATGGCATCGATCGCGATTTCTACTTTTTCGAGATAACACAAGGATATTTTACTTTTCATTTGATTAATTCTGGCATATATATTTAGTAATAGACTATGTCGAATGTTCATAAAAGCTATTGAAATTTGGGTATTCTCAAAATTAAATTAATCTTCGGCATCTTTTGAAATGCCAATTTATTTTCCCGACTGGAAGTCATTTATTAAAGCAAGGATATGTTTTACCTACCTCTCTAAGCGGAAGCCTAATTCTCTTTCTCATTGTTCTTTTTTTTAACATTTTTAAAATTGGTTCCCAATCTCCAATTCCCGTTCTAACTGTCATTCAACGCGACCAACGTGAGCTTGATTTTGCATGATTATCTGGTTATTTGAAAAGATAGAAAGCGAAGACAAATTTCGGATCCATTTATTTGAAAAAAATTATTTTCGAGAAATTATTTTTCAATGTTTAGATAACAAAAGACTAATTGTTCAATTGGAAAGTGTTTTTCATTTATCGAAACAACATAATTTAAATTGGGAGAGAAAACTTCCTCTTTTGATGAGTAAAAAATCACTTTTTCTAAATCACCAGATAAATGAAGACTAATCAATTTTTTTTTTGTAACAATGATTTCCAGGGGAATTTATATTTTACTATGAAGTTTTCAATAAACAAACGCATCACAACTTCATTTATTTCACGAAAAAATGAATTATACGAAAAACATTTTTCAAAAGAAAATAATTACTTGTATTTCTTGATAAAATCATTATTAACATATTGAAAATATTTTCCGTTCATTCATTTATGTAAATTGTACAAACGATGATTTATAATGAAAAACATTCTTGAAATTATTTATTTTTTGAGAAATAAATACACTCTAAATGTCTTTGTATTCATGAAAGCTCTAGCATATCCTCATTTTTTTGTTACGAAAGAAATTATGAAATAATCCTCAGTGAGGACAATCAACGAGATGAGATCAAAAGCAAATATCCGAAAATCTGCCGACGATACAAAAATCCATCGCACTACAGACGAGACAACTAAAGACAAAATATGAAAAAACGAAGAGAAGGTCTCCTGACATGTTCGAGGATCAAATCACCCCGAAATCAGCGACTGCTGGATTAGAGGGCCCATTAGCCTCTCACATAACTCCACCTGTCAAGTAAAATAATTAAAAATAAAAAAGCAAAAAAAAAAATCAGATTTTGTTTGGAAAAATGCCTTCTTTGTGAATTTTTTATCTACTTATTATTTTGTGGAGTAATAATCCTTTTTTTTCCATTTTTTTCTTTTGAGTGTGAGAGAAAGAATGGTTGCTTCAATTATTTTTTAGTTATATATATATGTAGAGAAAGAGAGAGAAATTGGTTAATTGGTTTCTTGGTAATGACATAGATGGCATAAATGATACCAGGAATAAAGCCACACGGATCCAGAACCCCACGTGCAAATATATAATCAAAATCGAAACCCCAAAAAAAAAAAAATGATTATTTTTTCATTTCTTTCTCTTGCCAATCTCAAAATTATACTTTTTTTCTCTTTTTTGCTTAATAAACAAAACGCCCAAAAAAAAAAAGAAAAACTCTTGCCTTCAACATGCACCCGCATCAAAACAATTAAACCTTCCACCTTACATGAACTGACAAAACCTTTTGACCAAAAAAAAAAATTCCCTTGCCAATCTCAAAATTATACTTTTTTTCTCTTTTTTGCTTAATAAACAAAACGCCCAAAAAAAAAAAAAAAAAAAAACTTTTGCCTTCAACATGCACCCGCATCAAAACAATTAAACCTTCCACTTTACATGAACTCTTTTGACCAAAAAAAAAATGACAAAACTTTGCATAGAAATTAAAGATGAACGGTTTCAAATTCCATACAAGTTTTACTTTAAAATACCCATTAAAATAGGTTTCCTCATTTTTTAAACATGGAGCCTACCTCACATACTTAGGAATCTGGAATTTATCATGTTACGACAACTAGTTACATATTGACAAGAGATAGCAACAGCCGATAGAGCTAAAGGTTTGAATAGTCTAGCTTGACTTAGTTTTGGGTGGGTGTGAGAATTTAGGATTTCATTATGGGTATTTTTTAAAAGAAAATGACACTTTTGTATATAGTCACGAAAATGATTGATGCAGAAGTGTGAAGTGATTTTCAAAAAAACTCAAATATATATTTAAATTTTTTCAAAAATAGAGGTGTGTAAGTGGTCTTGTGAGAAATTTGAGGTATGTTTATGGTAATCTTCATTTCGGCCTTATATTGAGGGCTCTTCTTTGTTGTTATGGACTTTTCCTCAGTTAATCTTCATCAATGCACATCCGAATCACGTGTAGCGACTAAGGTTTTGCCCACATGAAGGCGACACGATCAAACACAAAATTTGCCCCATCCGAGCTAGGCGCTTGACGACTAAGTACATTCTTTCTTTAATTGGTAATATAATTATCATACACCTACAATCAAGTCCCATTGGAAAACCTGGCTAAACCAGGTTGGTTGTTGACTAAGGTTTCGTTGCTTGCAAGCATTGTTGCCTCATTTTAAGGTTCCACATGCAGGCCCTCCCGCTTGTATTTTTAAATCTTTTTTAAAATTTTAGACTTATATCCATTTTTGAGTTTGTCCTTTTTTACAAGAAAAAATGAAAAAGAAAATGAAGGAAAAAAGAGAGTAAAAGACAAAGATGCCATTGACTAGCCGGTGAGATCAAGTCTTTCTTCGAGACTGACATGGTCACTAATTTTATTTGAAACAAAACCAACTTTAGGTCCTTATTTATGAAAATGAGGATTCCAGGTCCTTATTTGAAATAATGTCAAATTCGGATTTTTATTTGAGAAAATAATGGCATTTCATATCCTTATTTGGAAATTTTCCCCCCAAAATTTTGTGCTAATCCGATAGCACTCATGAGTCTCACAATGCCATCACATCGTCTTTGAATGGTTGTTCCTTTAAAATTGCGCATTAGTTGATCCACAACCTCCATCGCTTTCTCTTGGTACCTTAATCGATAATTTGTTGACCTCATTGATCCATACTTTTGTTAACTATTGTTAATCATTTGTCGTCGTATATGGACAAATTAGTAGTAGTCATCAAATGTGCATTAATATCGATATTAATGCTTGTGGTTGTCAATAATGGGGATACATGCTTAGTGAAACTCTACATGCTTGTTACGTGCTTTTATTTTTTATTATTTATTATTTATTATTTATTTTTATTTTTATTTTTTTGTCAGTCCTACGCTAATCTTACCCTAACACTCACTCTCAGACTTTTGCCCTGCCTCCTTGCAAGGCGTGGGAGTCGAAATCCACTCTTGAAATGAAATCGTCCCCACCCCAATCCCCCCTAAGAAAGTGGGGATTTGAACCCCCAACCTCCCCATTCCAAAATGGAAATACATGCATTCTATTAAATAAAACGCCACAAAAAATCTCAAATTATGCCCACTATAACACAAATATCTTGAACTTTTTTTTTATATCACTAAAAATCCCAATTTGTCTACGATGACACTAATAATCATATATCCTCTAACTTAAATCAATGTGATAAATATATCCTCATATCTATATCACACTGATATAAGTCTAGGTAATTGTGTTACGGTAGGCAAGTTTAAAGTTTCTATTATACAAAAAAAAATTGAGGTATTTGTATCATGATAAGTATAGTTTGAGCTTTTTGTGATATTTGCCCTTTAAATAATTATAAGAGTTTAATTTTATATGATGAACAAGATCCTAATCTAAGAAGGGAAATGTAACAAACCATACATCCGCCATTCTATCTTCCTAACCATGCTTATCTTCTCTTACTAGTAACATTCTTCTAATATTTTCTCTTCATTTAATTACTCAATTAGTTTTAAATATTTGGTTATAAACTTTCTAATTTTATTGATGTAGTCATACACCTCTACACAAAACTCTCACATAGTCTACCCTATTGGAAAATTGCTAATGTGACGTCTATTCTTCACCAACCATCCTATGTGGTACATACATAGACAACTCGTGGGATGCTATATTAGCAATATATATTCTCAAGAATGTCTTGAATTTCATGGAAAATGAACTATTCGAAAGAAAATTTTGAAAAAAATGACCACTCTTGTCGCTTGTTATAATTAGCTCATAAACAATGTTTTCATTATCGATAACACTTTACGGCTAAAATAATTCTGTGAATAATGAAAATATTTTGCTTTAATTTGTTACCATTAGCAATTTTAAACGATTATTTTTTAACGAATATTTTTTTTTAAATGTCATTGCGAAAATGACTGTCGTTACTTTATTCGGCAAATTGGGACGCTGTCCCTCCATTCACGAACGTTCGAGCATACCATAGTATTGGGAAAACTTATAAAATTCAAGTGGGGTCAATTAAAGAAATGAAATTAAAAAGCAATCCGAATATCTGCCGACGTATCGGGAGAGCGACATCATACATAAGAAATGAATCCAACAATACCTAAGAAATGAATCCGACAATACAACAAATAATCACGCTACGGACAACTAGTGACAATTACAGGAAAAAACCAAAGAGGAGAAAGGACACATTCGAAGAAGACGACATCCCACGAGACCCGCGACCGTTGGATGGAGGCGCATCGGCCCATCCCGCATCGCCACCTGTCGGAAGAAGAATTCAAAAGAAATATAAAACACAGAAAGATCAGATTTTTCGTTAAAATGCCTGAACTCGCACGTAATCTTCCTAACGTGTTTATTGAATATAACAGCGAAATCTGCACACTTAGAAGCCAGCAAATACTGGACACGTGTCATTAGGCGCCGTGGTCTATAATATTTGATTTAAAAATAATAATAATAGAGGCCCACTTGATTAGGGGAGTGCCCAGGTATGACACATCATACGAGTTTATCTACTAATTACTTTGAGAGTAATAATCCCTTTTTATTTATATTTTTAAGAGAAAGAGTGATGGAATCCTTCTAATAATTATTTTGGGTAATAATAATTTTCATAATTATATAAATAGAGAGAGAGAGGCTTACACAATGGAAGTTCAGTTACTTGGTAATGACATAGATGGCATAAATGATACCAGGAATCCAGCCCAAGATAGTGAGCAACACACAGATCCAGAACTCCACCTGCATACGCACAATAATCAAAATCAAAAAGCCCTCCCAAAAAATCATATTCCTTTTTTTTTTCTTTTTTGCTTAAACATTAAGAAACCAGAAAACTAAAAAAAAAAAAAATTACCTCCGAAAATAAGACTTTCACCCTCCACATAAAATCGACAAAATTATTAGGGTAATTAAATATTACACTATACCTTCACTTTTAGAGCAATTAATAATAATTTCACAAAATCTTACCTAATATCAAAATTGATAAATATTATTTTAAAATTTTAAACTATTAAATGAAAGCACAGTTAAATATCTAATTACGTTAACAAAAACCCTACTAAAAAGACAAAAAACCCAGAACTCCCAACTTCAAGGCAAATTAATATTTTTTCCCCCACTGATTTTATTTATTAAAAAAAAAAAAAAAAGAAGGATGAGTAGCACGATCATCACCTGGCAACCAAACTTGAGGAAGACCCCGAGAGGAGGCAAGATGATGGCGAGGAGGATGTCGATGCAGTTCATCGTGCTCTCGTCCGCCATTTTTGCCTTTTCTTTTTCTGCTCTTCTGCTAAATCTCTCTTTACCGAAGCGAAGGAGTGAATTTGCTCTCTGCAAGAAGCCCTTTTCGAACGAGCTCGAGAAAATGGAGAAGAAACGCGGAAGAGGGAGAGAGAGAGAGAGAGAGATTCTAAGGGATATCCGCAGGCGAAAGTGAGGAAGGGATGCAAGGATCGGGGGTCGTACTTATAGGGGGGCTGGGGCGACACGCGGCGGCCATGCCAGGGCTTTGCTTCCCTTGGGCCCTTTGCCTGCTTCCGTTTATTAATTTATTCTTCAGAGGGATGGTGAATTGGGCCGTTTTTTTTTTTTTTTTTTCCCTCCTCGTTTAAAAAATGACTCGAATTTGAAGCTTGAAAGAAGCGTCTTCTTTTAGGATTTGACCAAGAATCATGTCCAGCTCAGGATCACGAATGGGGATGAGAAGAGGGGCTCGCGGTTCGTGATCCTAAGACCCCTCTCCATGTGCATGCTGCCACCCCATCTTACATTGGATTTAGGGTCTGCTTGGACCACATCATTTAGTTGTTGTCGTGATCTGTCACCTTCCATCCTCTGGAGTTTGGTCTTATGCAGGAAATCTGATCTAATTTTTTTCTTTTTTGGTAGGTCGGATAGTGTCCTAGTTTAAATAGGTAGGTTAAGGGCACGTGTGGTCATCATCTTTTTTTTTTTTTTCCTGTTCTTTTGTTCTTTGGAATATAAAAATCCATTTGAAAATTAACCATTGATAGGATTCAAATAGAGGTTAAGTATGGGCTTTTTTGTGATTAAGAAAATAACATACGGTGTTTGTGTCACATTGGGCAAGTTTAAGGTTTTTTGTGACAGAAAATTAGAGTTTTTATATAACAATAGATAAAATTTGAGGTCTTTTGTGATATTTACCTTATTTTATATGATGAACTAGATCCTATTCTAAGAAGGAAAATGTAACAAGTCATGTATCCTCCATATCTCTCACACGTTTTACATTTATATAAAATTTCTATCATCCTAATGAAACTCGTTTCTCTTAACATGACACCAATCTTCTCTTGACATGACATTGAAGCGACTATTCCCTAGATACCTAAGTTGTGATATTTTATTTCACAATTCTTCTAATATATTCTCTTGATATAATACTTGATCAGTTTCAAACATATTGCATGATACCGATTCAATCATAAATTTCCTAATGTTGTCGATGTGATTCGAAAATTTTGTGCAAAACTCCAATGTAATTCTTTCGATCAATTACTGTTGAAAATTGCTAACATTACATCTAAATCCAGTCACCGGCTGTCATCTTACATGCCCCAGTTACATCTAAATCTAGTCACTGGCCGTCATCTTACATGCCCCACTAACGCAGCCAACTTATGGAATGCCATTTCAATTATATATTTTTGAAGAATAATTAATATATTAAATAATTTCATGAATAATAAAAATATTTTACTCTAATTTATTATCATAAGCAATTCAAACGGTCATTTAAAAAAAAATATATATTTGTCATCATTTTAAAGGTCTTTGCGAAAATGACTCGCATTACCTTATTAGGCAAATTGGTACGCTGTCCCTCCTCCGTTCACGAACGTTCGAGCGTATCCTCATTTTTATTAGTAAGAAAACTTATAAATCTCGAGTGGGGTCAATTAAAGAAATGAGATTAAAAGCAATATCTGAAAATCTGCCGACAGATCCAGGGCGCCATTTCATACATGAGAAATGAATCCAACAATACAACAAATCATCATCACGCTACGGACAACTAATGACAATTACAGGAAAAAAAACAAAGAGAAAAAAGGACACATTCGAGGAAGATGATATCCCCATGGCAAAAAAATAAAAAGAAGAAGATAATATCCCACGAAATCCGCGACCGTTGGATGGAGACGCATCGGCCCATCATGTGTTGCCACCTGTCGAAACAAGAACACAAAAAAGGTAGACAAATCAGATTTTTCGTTAAAACGCCTGAACTCGCACGTACTCTTCGCGATCCTTTTATTAAATATTTTGCGCATTCGAAAGCCCGCAAGTACTGGACGCGTGTCGTTACGCGTCGTGGTCTATTATAATCTTGTTTGAAAAAAAATAAAATAAATGAGACCCGCCTAATTAGGGGAGTCCCCCCATGCATGACTCATCATATAATTTTATCGACTAATTAGCGAAGTCCCATTTTTTTCTTCTTTTTTTCCTTTTTTGGGGAGAGAGGGAGAGAGAGAGAGAGAGAGAGAGTGGGGTCCTTCTAACAATTTAATATTTTTCAAAATTATATCCATATATACATATATATGTATATATATATACGCAGAGAGAGAGAGAGAGAGAGCTTACTCGATCAAGTTCAGTTACTTGGTAATGGCATAGATGGCATAAATGATACCAGGAATCCAGCCAAAGAGCGTGAGAATCAAACAGATCCAGAACTCCACCTGCAAATATACATACTTAAGTCAAAATCAAAACCAAAATCATGATCAAAACTATCAAGAAACCCTCCCATAAATCATATCTCCTTTCCTCTTTTTCTTTTTTCTTTTTGCTTTTGCTTATACATTAAGAAACCAGAAAAAAATACAAAATAAAAAATTCGCCTCCAAAAATAAGACTTTCATCCCCGCATAAAATTGGCAAAACCCTACTAAAAAAAGAGAAAACCCAGGACTCTCGACTTCAAGGCAAATTACTATTTTTTTTTCTCTCACTCTAAATTAAAACCAGAGTAAAAAAGGAAAAAAAAAAGAAAAAAAAAAAAGGAGAGAGAGATCAGGATTCAGGAGGGCGATCATCACCTGGCAACCAAACTTGAGGAAGACCCCGAGAGGAGGCAAGATGATGGCTAGGATGATGTCGATGCAGTTCATCGTGCCCGACATTTTTCCTGTTCCTTTCTCTCTTTACCAAAGCCAAGGAGAAGCGGAATTTCTCTCTGCAGAAAAACCCCTTTTCGAACGAGCTCGAGAAAATGGAGAAGATACAGAGAAACCGAAAGGGAGCGGACGAGGGCGAGAGAGGGACTCGAGAGATATTTGCGGGTTTACAGTAAGTCACAAGTGGATCGGGGGTCGTACTTATAGGGGGCGGGGCCGACACGTGGCGGCCATGCCAGGGCCTTTGCTCGCTTCTTTTGTTTTTATTTTTATTTTTTGGATCTGTTTATGATTTTATTCTTCGGGCGGATGATGACGAATTGGGCGCATGTCGGCCAGGCCAGGATCAGTAATTTCCTATGACTAAACTCATCTTCTCATAATACGGGACCGTTCTAATATTTTCTCTTGATATACCTATTAATCTTAAATGTATTGTATCAATCATAAACTTTTTAATATTATCGATATGATCCTAAATTTTGTACGAAACTTCAATACAGTCCCGCCAACCAATTGCCATAGGAAATTACTGATGTGGCGTTTAGTCATCTGCAACGTCTTACACGACATACGAACATGGACAATTTATGAAACATCACACCAGCAACTTCTAGCGGCAAATGAGCAAAAAGCAAAAAAAACTAAAAATTTCAAAACTATACTAACCAAATTGAAAAAGTTTATAATTAAATTGTAATTTTCATTATTCTCTTCACATGTTCATTCATCGTTGTATTTTCTCTATCCATACTTCGAGTGAGTATGTGAATTACGTAATAAATAATATAATTTCGGTGTTATCGATCACTTGCAAAAATAATTGAAAAAGGCTATAGGGTGGACTAGTTACTAGTTAGGATCTATCATATATAGTTGCAAAAATGAATTGAAATGCTACCCTCGATACAACTAACCAAGGCAATCCCGACGAGATAATGGTAAAAAAAAAAAAAAAAAACACTATTTGTTGTCATTTACACTCGAGCCTTATATCGAAAATTTAATTAAAAAAAAAAATCGAACCTTGGGTAAATGTGGGGCCCATTTGTTTGTTCACCGTAATCTTTAGATCCTCGTCACAAGGTGTCCGAATATAAACCGTTTTCCACAAAGAGAGAATCAACGTATAAACCACAAAGAAAGCCGATTTCGTGATGCTGATTCGATGACGGCAAAAGCATAGAGCGCCAGCGATTTTTGAACTTTATAAAATCAGGGTTTTTGAGTCTTGAGGAAGTTCGAGCATAAATTATTTTTTTCTTTTTTTTTTTCAAACCGAGGGAATCGTTGAAGGAATCATTTGGAAACTTCATGGGTATGCTTCATCTCTCATGCGCGCATGTGAGGTATGAATTTGAGAAAAATGGAGCATTCACATTAGACGCGTACAAAATTCGAAAGGACTAGTTGATGTGTACTTCGATTGCTCAGATTGAATTAAATGAATTGAGCTCCCTTCACCCTTTTATCTTCGGAATGTGTCGACGTTCGTTGCAAATATCGCAAATAAGGCATTATGAGTCCCTGACCCCAAATGGGTAATCGGTTTCAAGATGGGTTAATTTCCACCTTGAAGCCTGAAAGCGAACTAAGGCAAGATTGATTATCAATTTCTGGAACCTAAAATTGCCTCACCCACTCTAATAATGGATTTTTCCAAACATAAAAAGAACAAAAAGATTACTAATTAGAATTTGCTTTACAATAAAAAATTAAAAAAAGAAAATGAAATCTTAACAGGGCCATCAATCCGGTTTGACCCTCCAAAACCACCTCGAATTGGCCATTTTTGTCCAGTTTGCAAGTTGGATTGGGATCGATTCACACTGTACCAACCGACCCATGGCTGGAAATGGCATGAGGTTGCACGACATCAATCTCAACTTGATTGAATATGGACAATTCTTGCAAAACATTGGTTATGCAACATCGCTAGTAGACCCTAAATGCCAAGCTCATAGGGAATTGTGTGATTTCAACAGGATCATAGAGGAAGACAAGCAACATGGAATCAAACCCATCACAACTTCGTCAATCACGTAATCTTATTCTCGCATGATCAAGCTCGTTTAGAGTCACCGTAGGCTAAAATTTAATTATTTATCTATTTTAATTTATTGACTTTTATCAAATTTACACGTACCCACAAAAAGTATCCTATTCGCCCTTTGTTTTGTCCAAAAAAGAAAACAATTCTCGACAAAGTGAAGTCACAGGAACTTCGTGCTTGGTGCTTGGATAACGGCGGCTACGGAGGCCGACGCTCTGGACGGTGGAGATGTAATCCACGGCTCAAACGCGGAGGACGTGCTTTCTTCTGGACGTCTCCCTGTTGTGGGTTCCAAAAGACACTCAAATTAAATAAATAAAATGTGTTTATTGAAATTATTGTTTCGACCGCACAATAAGGAATTTGCAACCGACCTGACCTTCCCACGTGTGCCAGTTATGTCACGTGGGATTTCAACCGACCTGACCTGCCCACGTGTGCCGATATGCCATGTGGGATTTCCTTTTCTTTTTTTTTCTTTTTTATTTTCCTTTTTTCAGCGTTGAATTAGTAAGGAGCAACGTGATTAAAGGGCAAAATGAGGCGGCGGCTTGGGAAAGGGTGATTAGATAGTTGCTTAAGACACTTAATAACTAATTAATTACACCAATAGTACTTTTCGAGATCATGGATACGTGCATCTAGACAGCTCCACAATGCTGGTGCATATGCTCGAGTTTTGAAGGTTTATTCTATTAATTATGGGGCAATCGATGTAATGATTTGATCAAAAGGCTCAAAGAGAGGGAAAGAAACAGTACAATTACTTGATCGATGTAATGACTTGAGGCCTTATGCCGTTGGAGAAAGATGCATGAAAGAGACTGTTTTGTGTCGGTCATTTTTTTTCGAGCTTTTGCGAAGCATATTTGGAGCTAATTGATTGGTTAATTAATTTTGCGAATGTCGATTTTATTTGTTTGGGGTGAAAGATGCAAAAGAGACTATTTCATTGTGGTCTTTTTCGATCTTTTGCAAAGCTAATTTTGGAATGTCAAATTTATTAAATTAGGATGAGGTGTTGATGCAAACAAGACTGCTTCATATTAGTATTTTTCAGCCTTTCCAAAGCTAATTTTGAGTTAATTAATTAATTAAATCTGGAATGTCAACTTTTGTACGTTAAGATGAGATGGTCACGCAAAAGAGACTGTTTTGTCTTGGGTCATTTTTCCAGCTTTTCCATAGCTAATTTGGAGCTAATCAATCAATCAATCAATTGTGATATGACAATTTTATTTGTCTAGGACGAGGTGGGGATGCAAAAGAGACTATTTTGTTGTTGGCCTGCTCGAGCTTTTGTAAATATAATTTGGAGATAATTAATTAATTAAATTTCAAATGTCAGTTTTATTTATTTAGGACAAGGTGGTGATGCAAAAAAAACTGTTTCAAATCGGTCATTTCGAGCTTTTGCAAAGCTAATTAATCAAATTTTGGGATGTCAATTTATTTGTTTCGGATGAGATGGTGATGGGAAAGGGACTATTTGATATTGGTCTTTTTTAAGCTTTCGCAAAGCTAATCTAAAGATGAATAATTAGTTAGTGAATTGTGGATGTCAATTTTACTTGTTTAGGATAAGGCAGTGATGCAAAGGAGACTATTTCATATTGGTCTTTTCGAGCTTTTGCTAAGCTAATTTGGAGAAAATTGATCAATTTTTGGAGTGTTGATCATCTTCTGTTTGGGATGAGGTGGGGATGCGAACATCGGTTATATATTTTTACGATGTGGCGGTGGTGCAAAAGAGACTATTTCTTATTCGTTGTTTTTGAGCTTTTGCAAAGTCATTAATCAATCGTCTGCATGTTGATTTTATTTGTTCAGAACAAGGCGGGGATGCGATTTGATTGGGAAAAACAATGGAGTTAAACATGACGTGGGAAAGCCCATTCACAAAACTATTTATCCTCAAAATACAAGGGCGATTCCTATTTTCAGCTCATCTTTTCTTAGGGAAGAAAGTTTTCATTTCAATTTACAGAAAAGTAGCGTGATCAATAAGTTGGTTGAGAGGGAGGTCGGGAGTTCGAAGCCTCTGCAACGCAAGTTGCAGGGAGGCTGGCGGATCATTAGGCAATTTAAGCGTGGCGTCGGGATGGTGGTTTTTCACTGCTTAGCGTCGCGGGGTTTCTGGCCTTGCTGTCGGTCTGGCTTCTCCCCGCCACCAAAAAAAAAAAAAAAGTTGGTTGAGAGGAGCTTCATTTGTCAAGCCCAGCCGAATTGGGCCTAGCTTCGAGTAAATTTTTTTTTGGGGCCTCGTACAATTTTTTTTTTTTTTTTTTTGGTCGAATGCCTCATACAAATTTGAAGAATCAGTTTTTGATTCTTTTGAGTTTGGTTGGGTTACAATCACGTTCATCGAGTGGCTGGGCTTGAATATGACTTGAGAGAATCACGGGCTTCATTTTGGGCCTTATCTGTATTCGATTTGTACTATATGATGAAGAGATTTGGGCCCATGTTGGCCGTCACACACGCGGTCCGGAGAAATTAAGGGCGCACATGACAAAATTTTTATTTCTTTATTTCTCTGTTTTTCTATTCCCCGAAACAGGTTTAAAACAGAAATCCGTTTAGTAACGCAATTTCATTTTTCTATTTCTGGAACAGATTTCTATTCAAGAAATAGATTTAGAGTAGAAATCATAAGTTAAAATTTTTACTTTTTCTATTTCTATAGCAGAAATGAGAAATCAAAATTTTTCTTATTGTTCATTCTCATCACCACCCGTTGCCACTTGCCGCTCATGGGATGCTGGACGCCCGTCGTCGGTTGCCGGCCGCTTGCCATCGGCCCTAGCCACTAGCCGCCGACCGACGGCCGCCGGCCACCGCACTCTGGCCGTCCGTCGCCAACCGTCGGTTGCTGGATGCCGGACGCCCACCGGTTGTTGGCTACTCATCACCACTCATGGGATGCTAGAGGCTCATCACCAACCACCGGATTTTCGTCGACGACCGTCCACTGCTTGCCACCGGTCCTTGACCACCTGCCGCAAACCTCCTGTCGTCGAACTTTGGATGTCGGACGTCGGACATCGAACTCCAAATGTTGGACACTGGTTGCCGGTCACCGGACTCCGGACTTTGGCTGCCCACCGTCGATTATCGGACTTGGCGCCGAACGCCAAACATTGGACTTCGAACTTCGGCCACTTGCCGCCAATCGCCGAATCTCGGGGACTCTGGCCACTGGACGGCAGTCGTTGCCACCCCTATAAATAGAAATTTTATTCTATTATCAAAGAATTTTTATTTTAGAAATAGAAATTTTAAATTGTTATCAAACGCATTTCTTTACTCAGAAATTCATCCATGAAATAGAAATTGAGAAATTAATTTACATTTAGAAATTTTGTCATGCGCGCCAAAAGGTCATGATCTTTTGAATGACTTATCTCTCGACCACGGCATACGAGAATTGTGTTCCGAAGAAATTTGGAGTTCATTCCCTTTCATTGTCTTGTCGTTCGCTCGTTGTCTTATAATTCCAAGCAATCGGATGAGCTTGGATTTGCCTTGTTCTTCTATGCAAACTAAGATTGATGCATGAGGGCACGAGCGGGAAAATTATGATAAGTTATAAATCTATGCTCTAAATTTATGCATGAATGTCAATTTACTCATAAATTCCTCGATTTTATCAACGTAGTCTTAATCCTTTACATAAAGTCCAATGTTATTTTTCTTGCCAATTTCCACCTGAAAATGTTGAAGTAGCGATCTAGTCATCACCGATTATTTTACGTGGCAAGATTGATGTCTAACGGGTAGAAGAACTGCATCAAAACCTCGTTATTTTGTAGATTTTTCTAAATTTCTTTTCCTTCCCTTTTCTTTCCTTTTTCTAAGCTACTATCCATCTTCTTCTTGATATATTCTTCGGTTGCTGATCAATGCCAACACAAAGCCGTCATCGCCATCACCAACAACTTCACTGTTATCGAAATCAAACTCAGCCACAGCCACTAGAACCACGATCATATAGTAGCTGCCATCGCGTTTCCTTCTCTCTCTCTCACTGGGTGGCCAGCCTCTGTTAATGGAGCTCCTTTACTATGAGGTTTTTGCCTGTCTTATGTATGAGGTGGCGCAAAGCAGAGCTGATCTATCTCGGGTGCCCCCATTAATGGAGGTCGACAGGCTTGCAGAGGAAATGCACATGGGTCTCCTTGAATAACGAAAAAGTATATCATGCTTGAATCTAATTGGGGTTCGCAGTGGTGAAGGAAAACCTAGTAAAGCTGGACCTGGCCTTCTCAATGGGCCCAACCACGTCCAGCCTCGACGTCTTCTCTGTGCATATGAAGAACTGCGACCTCTGTTCCTGACCCCGTCTCCTCGCGAAGTTCTCGCCCTTTAACTTAGACCTATAGATCGACTCCCCATCAACAGTGAAGTTGCCACCTTGCCACATGAACCTAGGATCATGCGGTGGAGCACTGACCTCTTGGAGTGGAGCGGCTTCCTGTTGCGGCCGACGCCCTTCTCCCCGGTGTAGAGCGCTAGGAAATTCTCACCGCACTACAAATTATACCAAATGAGACACATTTAGCCTTAACTTTTTTTCATTGATATTAGAAATTTCAAATTTGTACAAGTGTAACACATTTACCCTCCATTAAAATTCGTCAATGAACACCATTAGAAATCTACCTACGCAAATAGATACCGTGTGACTTAAGTGAAATAAAAAATGACAATATTTTGACTGAGAAATCATCTGATTGAATATTCACAGAAGTTAAATGTGTCACACATATGCAAGTTTGAGTTTTTTATGTCACGAAAAAAACTTAAGGTAATTATATCATAATGGATATAGTTTGAAGATTTGGATGTCACAAAAAAATAGAGGATAAATGTGTCACTGTAGCCATCATTTGAGATTTTTCTTGATTTTTTTCTTAATGAAAAACATGAATAGTGACATAAAAAAGGAAATAAAAGAAATAGAAGAAAACTAAAAAAAAATCTAGAAAATCTCAAAAAAATATCAAAATGTCAAGTACCCATGACTAAACTATCACGTCAGCATTTTTAAACGTAAAATGATTAGAGGACCGCATTGAAAATTGACAGAAATTTCAGGACTATGTTGTTATTCGTTCAATAATTTTAAGTTTCGATTCGGTAACTTTTCCGATCACAACAATTTATACGCGAAGAATATTTTCAAAAACAACCGACAAGGCTATTGGATCATCTATCGGAATCGAGATTAAATCGCTTCCTTTGAAGATGGTGCTCGAATGGGCTTAACACGTGTGAAGTTTGCTTTATGAATCGTCCAATTTCTATTTGAGGATCGTGGGGTAGTGAGGAATAAAGTAACAAAACAATAGCAAGGAAAAAAGCATCGATTTGCTGCCTTTTCGGACCGAAAGACGAGTGCGAATGCAATGTAGCCCGTTCCAAAGGAGGAATGCATTGTGCAACCTCCCCTTAAGTCTCGTTGACATGTGTAAAAATAGAGCTCATACCATAAAAAACCCTTAAGTTGGTATATATATATAAAATTTATCCCAATACCTATAATAAATTTACCATTCGTTAGTTTCTATTAAATTTTATCGTCAAATTGTTAAGTTTGAGGGTTTATGGCAATTAATGGGTGTACTGGTTTAAGAATTTACCTTCTATTAGTTTTGTGATTATTTGTAAAATTAATCGAATTTATCACAAATATATCGATTTGAGGTTTTTGGTACAATTTGTTACAAATATACCAATTTGTATTATAAAAAATACAAATTTAGTATGGGGTAAGTTTGTTACACGTATACTAGTTTTGGGTTTTTCATTGTATTATCCCTAAAAAAAGAGATTTGACGCTTTTCTTTTTCCCTTTAGACTCTTTTGTTAAATTTTACTTTATTGAGCGATTGATCGGGATATCCTCATAATTAGATCTAATTTTGAGATTCGACCCAACCTAACCCAACCCCTATGTTTGACCTAGGACATTGTTTTTCAAAGGGAAAATTGTGCAAATGATCCATAAATTTTGATCGGATATACAATATTATTCTAAACTTTTAATTTATTCGATATGAATCCCTAAACTAAAAGTAAATATTTAATGTAGTCATTTTGTTTACTTAAATGATAAATCGCATTACTTGATATGTCGAGTTGGACTTTTAAAAATGACGAGTCGACATGATTCTGATTTGAAATGAATATTTCTGTTTTTCTGTCCACGATTCAAGCTTAATGGATTAAAAGCCGCTTAATGGAAAAAAAATGATATGTAATTCAATAACTAAATTAAAACATTCATTAGTAGTTTAGAGATTATATAAGGATGAAATTGCATGTCGAATTGAACCTCAGAAGGCATTTGTGTTAATTTTTTTTTATGGCTTAGAATAGTATTTGCTAACGGATAAAAAATTACCTTCGGCTTGTAGACCTCCTCATGAGTGAGCTATGACAATTGATTACACAATAATAATATAAAATGAATATAAAAAAGCGGAAGAGTGCGTTCGTCCTGGGGTGAGGAGGAGAGGAGGTCGGCTGGGTTCGCTAGTTTTGGCCGAGAAAGAGAGGAGAGGACATTAGCTGCTGTGGGGTCAGCCATTGCTCGTTGGGAAGAAGAGGAGAAGCCAGGTAATCTTTTGCTTGTTTTTCTTTGCTGACTTTGGAGTATGCGGTTTATATGATGAACTCATGAAGAAGTTATTTGAAGTCGAGATTGTTTTGTGATGAGTTGTGCTGATATAGAGGTTGATACATCATATTCAGATTGAAGATAGCACTAAACTTGCTTCTTAAACTCATATACAAAGACGCACGCCATATGTTCGATGATTTGTTTGCATGAAAACTCAAAGCTGATTGCACGAAATCAATAATCTAGCAAAGGTTTAGCTCGGTATAGCTTCGTGTTTATGTTATTCATAGCCGAATCAAGTACTCATGTCGCATTCTTGCTTGATATTGTGACATATTTCTTGACATTTGTCAATGGCCGTGGACAAACTTTGAACTTGAAGCGTCATTTCTTTTCCAGGGATGGCTTTGTTGAAGATCACCGCCTCTCTCTCTCTTGGAGTTCTCTAGATCTCCCTCTCTAGAGTTCTCCATATCTCTCTCCTCTAGATTTCTCTCTCTCTCTCTGGATTTCTCTAGATCTCTCCCTTCTCCATAATGTTCTAGCAAAATCCATCAAGAAAAGCTGCACCACTTCTAGACTTCTCCAAAGAAATCTAGTTGTGAGGCTATAATAAAATAATAATAATACTTCTAGAATAGTGTAGAAAGCTAGGAAAGTCACCAACTTTCCATCCTATAAATAAAGGCAACTTGCTCCTCATTTGAGTGTCCAACTAAGAGTGTGTGAGTAAGAAGTCCAAGGGGGTGTGTGGGTGTGTGTAGGGGTCTTGAGAGTGTGTTGAGTAGAGTGTGCTATATATGCATGTGAGTGAGAGAAATTGTGTAGAGTTGTTTGAGTATTGTATGTGGTGTGAGAAAATATTGTAATAGTGAAAGTTATATTTTGTAAATTATATTTGTACCACGTTTCCGCAAGATTTAACAAGTGGTATCAGAGCAGGTTGTTGGAGACCGTGCGAAGACAGTGGTCGATGACCATTGTAATTGAGTAGGCGGTCAGGGATCGTCGAGCGAAGAAGCGAAGGACATCGGAGTTCTGCCAGTGCACAATCCGAGATTATGAAGTCGGTTGATCCGAGACCAGGCTTACTTGGTATAGTGCGGGGCATTATACTCAAGTCACGATGGCGGATTTCTTGAGTTCGGTGAACAGCATGGAGAAGCTCAACAACTTCAATTATAATAATTGGAGTACCCGTATGCAGTATTATTTGCTTGGACAAGATTTATGGGATATCGTTGACGGCAACAACACCACACCACCCACAAATGATAGTGATTTAAGAAAGTGGAATGTCAAATCAGGTAAGACTCTTTACGTTATTGTCGTATCTGTTGAAGATGAATTGTTGCAACACATAAAGAGTGTGAAGACCCCGAAGAAGGCATGGGATAACTCGGTGACACTGTTTGTGAGGACAAACAATGCCAAGATACAATGTCTGGAGAACAAGCTCCTCTCAGTCTCACAACAAAGTATGATGGTAAGTCAATACTTTTCTAAAGTTAAATCTATTTGTGAAGAAATTTCAAAATTAGATCCTGAGAATGCTATCTCTGAGACAAGAATGAGAAGAATAATAATTCACGGGTTAAGGTCGGAATATAATGGTATTGTTACGGCCACCCGTGGATGGGCAAATGAGCCAACTCTAATAGAGTTGGAGAATATATTGGCCAACCAAGAAGCCTTAGATAAACAAATTTCTAAGGTCTCAATTAAGGAGGATGAAAGTGCCCTCTTCAGTAATAAAAGAGGGTTTAAGGGCCAGAATAGAAATAGAGCAGGTGTAAGAGATGGCAAACCATGGAAAAATCATGGAGATTGGCGAAGGCAACCAGAAGAGAAGGGTTATCAGCCAGGGGGAGCTCGTCAAGATTGCGACGGCGACGACGGCAGCGAAGATAAGAGTAACAAAAAGCGTAGCAAACGGTGCTACGTTTGTGGCAAGGTAGGACATATTGCTAGATTTTGTTGGTATAGGCAGGAAGAAGGAAATGTCGTCACTTCCTGCAAGAAGGAGATTGAAAGTGAAGAAGAATGGGACTTTCAACGAGAAGAGCTTGCAACCGCTTGTATAATTGAGTTGGATAATTCGACAGGTTCTATCATGACCCGAATAAGAGCAAGACAAGGGAGAACTCGAAGAAGCAACTAACAACGCCAACAAGTAGTCATGAAAAGAAACTGCAAGAGATGCAAGAGATGATAAAGAAGCTAAAAGTTGAGAAGGCAAAGATGGAGAATATGTTGAAGAAAAGGGATGAGATGATAAGGCAGAAGGATCGAGAGCTCAAGGCAAAAGAAAGGGAGCTAGAGAAGTTCCGATGTGATTTTGAGAAGCTACAGAAGCCTACTATGACGTTCCGAATTAATCATATCAGAAGAGACAACGAACAAATGAAGGAGAAAAATAAAGTTTTCTTTGAGAAAAGGAGGCCATCTACACCCTACATCCCGTGGTGTAAGGATTGGTGGAATAAGATCAAGGGAAAGAAATTTTATAAGGAAAAGGATCAAGAGGTCTACATTGAAGTGCTTCGGATGGGACTAAATCGGTTGAAGCACGAAATGAAAGTCACGAATGAGAGGATTGACTAGGTGAGTTCCAATCTCAAAATTCTAAGAGGAGATACGTTGAATGCGAAGACCAAATTGAGTAAGAAGAAGGAAAAGGAGACTAAAGGGCGGAATGAATTGGCATTACAAAAATTCAAGAATCACAAAACTCAATGGAAAGTCGCAGCAAGAGAAGCAATTGAAGATGGAGCCATAGAGCCATCCACATCTAAGGAAGCTTCGCAATATGCTAAATGGAGGAAGATAGAATAGTGTAGAAAGCTAGGAAAGTCACCAACTTTCCATCCTATAAATAAGAGCAACTTGCTCCTCATTTGAGTGTCCAACTAAGAGTGTGTGAGTAAGAAGTCCAAGAGAGTGTGTGGGTGTGTGTAGGGGTCTTGAGAGTGTGTTGATTAGAGTGTGCTATGTATGCACGTGAGTGAGAGAAATTGTGTAGAGTTGTTTGAATATTGTATGTGGTGTAAGAAAATATTGTAATAGTGAAATTTATATTTTGTAAATTATATTTGTACCACGTTTCCGCAAGATTCAACAGGCTTTGGGACAAAATCCCATCGTGTTAGGTCCCTATACTGTGTGCGTGAATGTTTATCAAATGGTTTGAGAAATTTTTGGTCGATAATGATGTTTTGGCCAGAAATCGATGGCCATCCGTGATTCAGTTTGTTTTGGTGACTAGAGGTGGTTGCCGAAGATAGTCCGGCAATAGCTGGAGTAGTGGTTGATGGTGGTGTTTAGATGATCGGACGAGGATAGCTCAATAGTGTCTTAAGGGTCGGTTGAAAATGGTATGGCTTCAATGGAGATCGCTGCTTCGGTGAAAGAGGAGCTGTACAAGAAGTCCTGCGAAGAAGAAGAAGACCACGAGAACCGAGAAGAAAAGGAAATAAAAGAAAAGGACATACCAGGTTTTCTGACCGGGTTCGAATTTTCTTTCCCAAATGTAATAATAAAAAATATTTAAGAATTTTAAAAATCATAAAAAAAATTCTGAAAATCCAAAAAAAGTCAAAAATTCAGAAAATTCATAAAAATGATGAAATTCAGATGATTCTAAATTTTTTAGAATTAATTAAAAATAAAAAAACATAAGAATAATAAAATAATAAAATAGTAAAATTTTTAGAAATAAAGCCATAGATGAGAGAATTCAACTTAAAATAATGGTGAGGCCCGGCTCCACATAGAGAACATGTCGCCTCTTGATTGACCAGTGCACAGTGACTTGGTGTGGCTGGTCCACTCAATATTTTCTTCTAATCTAGAACTCCACCTCCAAATATATAATCAAAATTGAAACCCCCAAAAAATAAGTATTTTTTTTTTCATTTCTCTCTTTGCCAATCCCAAAATTATTTATTTTTTCTCTTTTTTTCTTAATAAACAAAACGCCCAAAAGGAAAAAAGAAAAAAATTTTGCCGTCAACATGCACACGCATCAAGAAAATAAAATTTTTCAACTTTCATAAACTAACAAAACCTAATGTAGAAACTATGGGTGAGCGATTTTAAGCTCTATTTTTCGTTTAACTTTCACCTAGAACTTGGAACATACCTGTTATAACAGATAACCTAATTTTAGAACCTAAAACCAGTCTCACATACTCAGGAACCTGAAATCTACCATTTACCCACATTTCGTATGTACTTTTAATTAAATGATTGTAGTAAATTATTATCTCCATTGACCATCATTTGCTATAATCCATTGATATTTAAATACACGAAAATTATGAAACATTAATAAAGTAAAAGTCTCAATCATGTATATTGTTAAAAATGGAAGCTCAAACTAGTAGTTTCAGATTACACACTTATCATTGGACGCTATGGAATGCCGCACGATCACTTAAATTAATTGACGACATGGATTTGGAAACTATAGTTAAGAAACACATTGGAATTTAATCGACAATATGACTTCAAAAACTAAAAGTGCAATACATGAAAGTAAAGATAATCGAAAGATAATAAATTTGTTTGTTCACAGACACGATATTCTATAGATGAACAATGTTATTTTAATGGTTATATCATAATAACCGCTGAGTAGTTCTTCTATCGCTAGAGCCATGTTCCCTTATCTCTGAAAATTTTGTGCCCACACTTTCACGATGTCATGACCTCATTTCCAAATAGTTGTTCCTTTAAAATTGTGCGTTGGTTGCTCCACAACCTCCGTCACTCTCTCTCTCTTGATGCCTTAATCGATAATCCGTTGACCTTATTAATCCATACTTTTGTCAACTATCATTAGCCATCCACTGTCGTATATCGACAACCAAACAATACTGGTCATCGATTTGCATTAATATCAATAATAATCCTTGTGATTGTCGACAATGGGGTACATGCTTAATGAATCTCTCAACATTCTAGTCACATGCTTTTATTCATATAGACAACCTGACCATTCTTCAGTGCAAACAACAATTAATATCATTTTATCCTTTGTTTCTCATGAGGTATATATAAAAAGTTTTTTATCCCAATTTCAAGGAAATACATGCATTCTATTGATGAGGGTTACTATTACAAAACATCTTAAATAATGTCCATTGTGACACAAATAATCTAATTTTGTTTATCATTAATAACCTTAAAATTGTTCGTTATGACACAAATAACCCCAAATATTTTTGTGTCATAAAAACCCTTAATTTATACTAGTGTGACAAATTAACCATTGATAGGATTGAAATAGACGCTAGATTTGGGTTTCTTTCGTCATTAAGAAAAGAATATATGGTATTTGTGTCACACATACCCTTAACATTTTTGACACGAATACCTTAAAATTACTTGTTATGACACAAATACCCTGAACTTTTTTTTGTGTCATAAAAACTCCTAATTTATACTCGCGTGACAAATTAACCATTGATAGGATTGAAATAGAGGCTAACTTTGGGTTTTTTACGTGATTAAGAAAATAATATAGGGTGTTCGTGCTATGTCGGGCAAGTATAGGGTTTTCTTTATAAAAAAAATAAAAATTGGAGTCTTTATGTCATAATAGATAAAATTTGACGTTTTTTGTGATATTTACCTTGGAGTTGAATTATAAAAGTTTAATTTTATACGATGAACAAGATCCTAATCTAAGAAGGAAAATGTGACAAGCCATATGTCCTCCATATCTCTCACACATTTTACATTTATAAAACATTTCTATCATCCTAATAAAACTCGTATTCTCTTGACACGACACTCGTCTTCTCTTGACACGACATTCTTCTAATATATTCTCTTTTGATATAACACTCAATTAGTTTCAAATATATTGCATGATACCGATTCATCCTAAATTTTCCAATATTACCAATGCGATCCTAAACTTTTGCGCAAAACTCCAATGTAATCATTTTTTTTTTTTTTTTTTTTTTTTATGACTGTCGAACCGCCTCGTGGCCGACAGTAGCTACGCGTAAACCACAGGGGATGCTAGCGTAGGGACCCACCTCCCACGGCTCCCACTTTAGTCGCACATTATGACGAGTTGGGGAATCGAACATTGGCCTTGCCGGTGGCCAACGTGCAATTCCACCAACTCGACCACCACGGGGTGGGTATTCCAATGTAATCATTTCGGTCAATTAACATGAAAAACTACTAACAATGCATCTAATTTAGTCACCATCGGCTGTCCTATATGGCACATGGCATAGTAACATAGACAATTTATGGAACGTTATAATGACAACATATTCTTTATGTCTAAAATAATTTAATGAATAATGAAAATATTTTACTCTAATTTACTATCATAAACAATTCCGACGGCTGATTTTAAAAAATATATATTTTTCATCATTTTAAAATGTCTTTGCGAAAATGACTCGTGTTACTTTATTCGGCAAATTGGGACGCTTGTCCCTCCTCCACTCACGAACGTTCAAGTGTATCCTCCTTTTTATTAGTAGGAAAACTTATAAATCTAGAGTGGGGTCAATTAAAGAAACGAGATTAAAATCAATATCTGAAAATCTGCCGACAGATCCAGGGCGCCATTTCATACATAAGAAATGAATCCAACAATACAACAAATCAACATCACGCTACGGACAACTAATGACAATTACAGGAAAAAAAACGAAGAGATGAAAGGACTCATTCGACGAACATGATATCCCTATGACCCAAAAAAAAAAGAAAAAAGATGAGATCCCACGAAATTCGCGACCGTTGAATGGAGACGCATCAGCCCATCACGTGTTGCCACCTGTCGAGACAAAAACACAGAAAGAGTAGACAAATCAGATTTTTCCTTAAAACGCCGGAACTCGCACGTAATCTTCGTGATCCTTTTATTAAATATTTTGCACATTCAAAAGCCGGAAGCAGTGGACGCGTCATTACGCGCCATGGTCTATTATATCTGGTTTGAAAAAAAAGAAAAAAGAGAGAGACCCTATGCACGACTCATCATATAATTTTATCTACCAATTAGCGGAGTCCCATTTTTTTCTCCTTTTTTTCCTTTTTTCGGGAGAGAGAGAGAGTGGGGTCCTTCTAACAATTATCTGAACTAATAATATTTTTCAAAATTAATCCATATATATATATATATATACACACACAGAAACGAGAGAGAGAGAGAGAGACCCTATGCACGACTCATCATATAATTTTATCTACCAATTAGCGGAGTCCCATTTTTTTCTCCTTTTTTTCCTTTTTTTTTCGGGAGAGAGAGAGTGGGGTCCTTCTAACAATTATCTGAACTAATAATATTTTTCAAAATTAATCCATATATATATATAGATATATATATATACACACACACACAATGAAGTTCAAGTTCAGTTACTTAGTAATGGCATAGACGGCATAAATGATACCAGGAATCCAGCCAAAGAGCGTGAGAATCAAACAGATCCAGAACTCCACCTGCAAATATACATACTTAAGTCAAAATCAAAACCAAAATCACGATCAAAACTATTAAGAAACCCTCCCATAAATTATATCTCCTTTCCTTTTTCTTTTTCTTTTTGCTTTTGCTTATACATTAAGAAACCAGAAAAAATACAAAATAAAAAAATTGCCTCCGAAAATAAGACTTTCATCCCCGCATAAAATTGGCAAAACCCTACTAAAAAAAGAGAAAACCCAGAACTCTCGACTTCAAGGCAAATTACTATTTTTTTTTTCTCACTCTAAATTAAAACCAGAGTAAAAAAGGAAAAAAAAAAAATATGAGGAGATAAGGAGGGCGATCATCACCTGGCAACCAAACTTGAGGAAGACCCCGAGAGGAGGCAAGATGATGGCCAGGAGGATGTCGATGCAGTTCATCGTGCCCTCGTCCGCCATTTTTCCTGTTCCTTTTCTCTCTCTTCTGCTAAATCTCTCTCTACCGAAGCGAAGGTGGAGCGGATTCGCTCTCTGCAGAAAAGCCCCTTCTGGAGAAAATGGACAAGAAACAGAGAGGATATTTGCAGGTGACAGCAAGCAACAGATGCGGGATCGGGGTCGTACTTATAGGGGGGCGGGGCCGACACGTGGCGGGCCAAGCCAGGGCTTCGCCTTTCCTGGGCTTCTGCTCGCTTCTTTTATATTTTTATTATTTTTTGGATCTGTTCATTAATTTATTTCCTCGGATGGATGATGAAGGATTTGGCCGTTTCTTTTCTTTTTTTTTTCCCGTTCTTCTTTATAAAATGATTCGAATTTCAAACTTGAAAGAGGGCATCTTCTTTTCGGCTTGCCCAAGGATCATGTACAGCTCAGGATCATGAATGATCACGAGAAGATGTGCTCATGGTGATCCCACAACCCCATGTGTGCATGTTCTCCTCCTCCTCCTCCCATTGGACCAGGGGTTTAATTGGACCGCATCAATTACGATTTGTCCCGTCTCATCTTTTGGAATTTGAACTCGTAAAGAAAATTCGATCTAACTTTTTTTATAGTTTCCGATAGTTTCCTAATTTAAATAGGCCATTTAAGGACATGTTTGATAATCGTCTTGTTTTTCTATTTTTTTCTTTTATTCCCCAAAACGAAAAAAGAACAGATATGATAATGTTTATTAAGTTTTCTATTTAGCGAAATAAAAAAGTGACTAAGGAATAGATTTGGCATCAAAACAATAAGTAAAAAAAAAATCTAATTATTTGTTCATAGGAAATTAAATGGAAAAAAATAAACTAGTTTTGAACAAAAATTGTTATCAGAAACATAAATGTCACCAAAATCACTTTGAGTGGTTTCTCGAAATGTGTTTGTTTTGGGAGAAATTTCATGTTTAAAGAAAATACTTTCCTGATAATCATTTTCTAGGAAAATGTCCAGCCCTTGTTAGGTTAGGAAATTCTTTTTCTTAATTTTAAGCATGCGTATTTTCTTTGATTGTAAAAGATTTTCTATTGATTGATCCTTTTTAGCGAACCAAACGAATTCTTTTCAGATAAACAAATATACTCTTGATTTTAGTGGATTTCTTAAGAAGGGTTCCTTATGGTAACAATCAATTGTGCGGTGCGCTCGTGAATTATGTCCTAGGGAAATCGTAAGTGTTTTGAAACCAGTAAATCTCGTGATGGGATCTTGTGAATCTCTATGTGAGATTGAAAAAATATTTTGTGATAAATTATTAATGTACATTATGTGAGTTACTGGGTGTATTAGAAGTTGAGAAATACTGATAATATTTGACCATAACTCGATTGTGATTGTGATTTCCATGAAATCACTTTATTTATAGTGCAATCTCGTGCTAATCTCCCCACGAGACGAGTCATATCAACCAAATCATGTAAAATACAACATATGATTTATTTTCCCATTTTATTTATTTTATCATTTATTCGCTTTATCTTTACAACAATGACGACGAAGAAGCTGTCGAGTGCAATTTTCCAATAGTAAAATGGAGACGGTCTTGAATATGTAATATCCTTTCACCCTTTGCTACTCGCGAAGTACACGCAAAAAGTTTTCGATCTCAATTTCATGGAGATACATGCATTCTATTGACTTAAATTAAAAATTTAATGTTAAGCTATGAACAGCATCCCAGTCTAAGAAGAGTAATGTAACCATCCATGTATTCTCCATACCTCTCACACATTCTACATTCATAATAAAATTTCTACCATCCTAATAAAACTCATCTTCTCGTAATATGAGGTTGTTCTAATATTTTCTCTTGATATAATGATTCGATTAGTCTTAAATATAGTGAATGAATGTCGATTTGATCATAAACTTTTCAATATTACCAATGTGATCGTAAATTTTGTACAAATCTCTAATACCGTCCTGCCGACCAATTGCCATAAGAAAATATTGATGTGGTGTTTAGTCATCCCCCACCCTCTTACACAACATATCAACATGGACAACTTACGAAACATCACATCAGCAATTTCCAGTGACAAATGACCAAAATGACTAAAAATTTCAAAACTATATTAATTAAATTGAAAAGTTTATAATTGAATTGTAATTTTCATTTTTCTCTTCACGTGCTCATTCATTGTTGTATTCTCTTTGTCCATACTTTGAATAAGTATGTGGATTTCGTAATAAACAATATAATTTTGGCGTTATCGATCACTTGCAAAAATGAATTGAAAAAGGCTACGGGATGGACTAGTTACTAGTTAGGATCGATCATATATAGTTTCAATGTGAGCTATTGAAAGGCTACCCTCGGTACAACAAATCAGGGCAATCCCGACGAGATAATGGTAAAAAAAAAAAAAAAAAAAAACTATTTGTTGTCATTTACACTCGAGCCTTATATCCGAAAATTTAATTAAAAAAAAAAAGTCGAGCCTTGGGTAAATGTGGGGCCCATTTGTCTGTTCGCCGTAATCTTTAGATCCTCGTCACAAAGTGTCCGAATATAAACCGTCTTCCACAAAGAGAGAATCGACGTATAAACTACAAAGAAAGCCGGTTTCGTGATGCCGATTCGATGACGACGAAAGCATAGAGCGCCAGCGATTTTTGAACTTTATAAAATCAGGGTTTTTGAGTCTTGAGGAAGTTCGAGCATAAATTATTTTTTTCTTTTTTTTTTCAAACCAAGGGAATCGTTGAAGGAATCATTTGGATTCTTCATGGGTATGCTTCATCTCTCATGCGCGCATGTGAGGTATGAATTTGAAAAAAAAAAGACAAAAAAAAGGAGCATTCACATTAGACGCGTACAAAATTCAAAAGGAGAAGTTGATGTGTACTTCGATTTATCAAATTGAATTAAATGAAATGAGGTCTCTTCACCTTCTTATCTCGGAGTGTGTTGACATGCATTGCAAATATCGCAAACAAGGCATTCTGAGTCTCTGACTCAAATGGATGATCGGTTTCGGAATGAGTCAATTTCCATCCCCAAAAACTAAAAGTGAACTTGGCAGGATTGATTCTCAATTTGTGGAACCAAAAATTGCCCCACCCGCTCCGATTCAGTTCTAGGGTCAGTCTTGGAACTAGTCATGTCTTCTTATTCTTTAGCTTTTTTTGTTCTCCATAATGGAATTTTCCAAACATAAAAAGAAAAAAATGATTACTAATTAGGATTTGCTTTACAATAAAATTTTTTAAAAAATAAGAAATCTTAATTGGACATCAATCCGGTTTGAACCTCGAAAACAACCTAGAATTGGCTGATTTTGTCCGGTTTACAAGTTGGAATGGGATCAATTCACACCATACCAACTGACCCGTGGCTGGAAATGGCATGAGGTTGCATGACATCAATCTCAACTGGATCAAATATGGATAATTCTTGCAAATGGGTCATGCAACGTAACTAGCGGACCCTAAATGCCAAGCTCATATGGAATTATGTGATATCAATAGGATCATAGAGAGGAATGAGCAATGTCGAACCAAACCCATCACAACTTCGTCAATCGCATAATATTATTCTTGCATGATCGAGCTCAATTAGAGTCACTCTAGGCTAAAATTTAATTTAATTAATTATTTTATTTCATTGACTTTCATCTAATCTACACGTACCCACAAAAATTGTCCAATTTGTCCTTTGTTCTGTCCAAAAAAGAAAACAATTATCGACAAAATGAAGTCACATGAACTTCGTGCTTGGTGCATGGATAACGGCGGCTACGGAGGCCGACGCTCTGGACGGTGGAGATATAACCCACGGCTCAAACGCAGAGGACGTGCTCGAGCACGTGACCAAATCATCTTCTTCTATACGTCGGTTCCAAAAGACACTTAAATTAAATAAATAAAATGTGTTTATTGAAATTATTGTTTCGACCGGACATTAAGGAATTTGCAGCCGACCTGACCTTCCCACGTGTGCCAGATATGTCATGTGGGATTTTCCTTTTCTTTTTCTTTTTTTCTTTTCCTTTTTTCAGCGTTGAATTAGTAAGGAGCAACGTGATTAAAGGGGAAAATGAGGTGGCGGCTTGGGAAAGGGTGATTAGATAGTTGTTTAAGACACTTATTAACTAATTAATTACACCAGTAGTACTTCTCGAGATCATGGATTCGTGCATCTAGACAGCTCCACAATGCTGGTGCATACGCTCAAATTTTGAAGGTTTATTCTATTAATTATGGGGCAATCGATGTAATGATTTGATCAAAAGGCCCAAAGAGAGGGAAAGAAACAGTACAATTACTTGATCGATGTAATGACTTGAGGCCTTATGCCGTTGGAGAAAGATGCATGAAAGAGACTGTTTTGTGTTGGTCAATTTTTTCGAGCTTTTGCGGAGCATATTTGGAGCTAATTGGTTGGTTAATTAATTTTGCGAATGTCGATTTTTGTTTGGGATGAGGTGGGGATGTAAAAGAGACTATTTCATTGTTGGTCTTTTTTGATCTTTTGCAAAATTAATTTTGGAATGTCAAATTTATTAAATTAGGATGAGGTGTTGATGCAAATGAGACTGCTTCATATACTATTTTTCAACATTTCCAAAGCTAATTTTGAGTTAATTAACTAATTAAATCTGGAATGTCAACTTTTGTATGTTAAGATGAGATGGTCACGCAAAAGAGACTGTTTCGTCTCGGGTCCTTTTTCCAGCTTTTCCATAGCTAATTTGGAGCTAATCAATCAATTAATTAATTGTGATATGACAATTTTATTTGTCTAGGACGAGGTGGGGATGCAAAAAAAGCTGTTTCATATCGGTCATTTTCGAGCTTATGAAAAGCTAATTAATCAAATTTTGGGATGTCAATTCATTTGTTTCAAATGAGATGGTGATGCGAAAGGGACTATTTGATATTGGTCTTTTTCAAGCTTTCGCAAAGCTAATCTAGAGCTGAATAATTAGTTAGTGAATTGTGGAAGTCAATTTTACTTGTTTAGGATAAGGCATGCAAAGGAGACTATTTCATATTGGTCTTTTCGAGCTTTTGCTAAGCTAATTTGGAGAAAATTAATCAATTTTTGGAGTGTTGATCATCTTCGGTTTGGGATGAGGTGGGGATGCGATTTGATTGGGAAAAACAATGGAGTTAGACATGACGTGGGAAAGCCCATTCACAAGACTAATATCTATCCTCAAAATAGAAGGGCGATTCCTATTTTCAGCTCAATCTTTTCTTAGGGAAGAAAGTTTTTCATTTCAATTTACAGAAAAGTAGCGTGATCAATAGGCTGGTTGAGAGGAGCTTCATTTGTCGAGCCCAGCCGAATTGGGCCTAGCTTCGAGTTAAATTTTTTTGGGGCCTCATACAAATTTGAAGAATCAGTTTTTTTATTGTTTTGCGTCTGGTTGGGTTACAATCACGTTCATCGAGTATCCCGGGCTTCATTTTGGGCCTTATCTGTATTCGATCTGTACTATATGATGAAGAGATGTTGGGCCCATGTTGGCCCTCACGCATCCGGTCCGGAGAAATTAAAAGGTCACGATCTTTTCGAAGGACATATCTCTCGACCACGGCATACGAGAATTGTGTTCCGAAGAAATTTGGAGTTCATTCCCTTTCATTGTCTTGTCGTTCGCTCGTTGTCTTATAATTCCAAGCAATCGGATGAGCTTGGATTTGCTTTGTTCTTCTATGCAAACCAAGATTAACGCATGAGGGCACGAGCAAGAGAATTATGATCGGTTCTAAATCTATGCATGAATGTCAATTTAGTCATAAATTCATCAATTTTATCAATGTAGTCTTAATCCCTCACATAAAGTCCAATGTTGTTTTTCTTGCCAATTTCCATCTGAAAATGTTGAAGTAGCGATCTAGTCATCATTGATCGTTTTACGTGGCATGATTGATGTCTAAAGCATAGAAGAATTGTATTAAAATTGCATTATTTTGTAGATTTTTCTAAATTTCTTTTCTTTCCCTTTTCTTTCCTTTCTTTGAGCTACTATCCATTTTCTTGATGTATTCTTGGTTGCCGGTCAATGCCAACACAAAGCCGTCATTGCTATCACCAACAACTTCACTGCTTTCGAAATCAAACTCAGGCACAGCCACTAGAACCATGGTCATATAGTAGCTGCCATCGGGTTTCCTTCTCTCTCTCTCTCTCTCTCTCTCTCTCTCTCTCTCTCTCTCTCACTGGGTGGCCAACCTCTGTTAATGGAGCTCACTTACTATGAGGTTTTTGCCTGTCTTATGTATGAGGTAGTGCAAACTGGAGCTGATCTATCTTGAGTGCCCCCATTAATGGAGGTCGGCAGGCTTGGGGATCTTAGTAAAGCTGGACCTGGCCTTCTCAGTGACCCTAACCATGTCCATCCCCTCAGCCATGTGCTTGCCATCCAGCCTCAATGTATTCTTTGTGCATATGAAGAATTGCGAGAGCGAGAAAATATTAGATGCTTCAAGAGCGCCATGTCAGCATGGTCTCTGGCCATTCATGAAATGCCACGTGGAGGCGTGGGTTCATTGGCCATGTTCTGGACGAAAGTAGGCTTCCTCCCTCCCTCTCTCCTCTTCCTAGCCTTCTTCCCTCTCTCTCTTAGCCTGCACCATACCCCTGCCTCCTCTCTCTCTCTCTCTCTCTCTCTCTTTTGCAATGCATCAACCTTAGAAGGAAAGAGAAGCAAACCCTTTCCCTTTCCTCTCTAGATAACTCAAACAATTTCTTTCTCCTCGAGGGAGGCTTTCAAATTTTAAATCCCAAATTCTCTCTCTCTGCGCTCGTTGTTGTTTCGGCGTTCGTCAAGCGGCCGTTCCCCCATCATCTCCGACAAAGCACATTACGGCCACCCCTGCTTCGGCGCTTGCTCGCTTCTCTCTCCGCGCTCTCGTTGTTGCTTCGACCAAGGAGGAGGAGATCCAAAAGATCGAGAAGCTCAACTAGGTGCTGGAGGAGAAGGTGAAGTCAGCTGTGCATGGAGAATCGGGACCTCCCCTAAGCCAACAAGGCCACCGCCCAACACCCTTCGCACCAACCTCAAGCAGGTCCTGGCGTAGGTTAGCACCCCGCTATCGCCTAAGCACATTAAGGTTGCCCTACTGGCGCTCGCTCACTTCTCTCTCCATGCTCATTGCTGCTTTGGCCCTCGTCAAGGGAAAGGTTCCCAGTGTCGCCAACGAAGCAAGTTAAAGTTGCCCCTGTTTTGGCGCTCACTTGCTTCTCTCTCTGCGCTTGTTGCTGCTCCGACGTTTGTCAAACGGTTGTTCCCCTACTGTCTCCGACGAAGGAAATTTGTTATTTTGTAATATGTTAATTTTAATAGCTTTTTTTAACAACATTAACTTGTTAAACAGTCATGGTTCAAGATAATCATTAGTTATAATTATATATATCATACGTTTATACTCCTCTTGAAGGGATACAAATTTTAGGCCTTTAGGCTTTTTCTGCGTGTTGCGAGACCTTGGATGCGCGAAATTGTTAGGAGCTTTATGAGCTATCATATGGCTGATGATGTTTATCGTTGTCGGATCGACAATGAATTCCCGCCAGCCATCTAATTGCCCCGACCAACTTTGCTAGAAAACCCCCAGATCTTATTTTTGCTGTAATCTGTTTTAGCTGCTAGAAAAGGGAAAAGCAAAGAGAAGGAAAAGAGAAAGGTTGATGAAGAAACCATGGACACGGAGGAAAAAAAAGAGGTTGCGCTAGAAAACTAGAAACATATACTATACATAATGGTCGGAATCATGGTCAGCTAGTCCATAAAACACATTGAAAGAACCAAATGAATGACAAACGAATGACCGATCCAATCTCTCTCTCTCGCTTTCTCATACATTGTGCGGCAACAATAAGTTTGTGACCCAAAAATTTGATGACCACTATTCTAGACTAAGACGGTCATGCCGCACTTGCTGCTGTTGAAGCCCGCCCACAACGGGAAGCTTACAGTCCCCGAGACCGTCTTCTTGGCTGACACGTCCTTGATGGTACAAAGCTTCTCGAGATCCGGATGACAAATTCACTTGTTCTCGCCCTTGGTGATGTCGATGACTAGCTCGCTCTCATAGGGCGCCACCATGATATTGATGCCATGGCTGTTGACTTTGCTCCCGAGTGCTCCGGTGACGGTGACTTGCAAGGTGGCTGGTGATGGCCTCTAGAACGTTGCCTTGCATATGTATGCGAAAGAGATGGCTTGCATGTCAGTTGGAAACAGCCACTTGACGAGGGCCGGAGTTGCACAGAGAGAGAAGCAAGTGAAAGCCGGAGCAATGGTGGCGGTAATGTGGTTCGTCGGCGATGGCGAGGGTACGGTCGCTTGACGCAAGGCGGAGCAGCAATGAGCGCGGAGAGAGAATTTGGGATTCAAAATTTCGAAATCTTCGTGAGGAGAAAGAAATGGGGTTTGTAGTTGCTGGAGAGGAATGAAAAGCATTTGCTTCTCTTTCCTTCTTCCATGCCGAAATAAATGCACTGTATAGAAGGCGCGTGGGCTAGGAGAGCGTGTGCAAGCTAGGAGAGAGGGGAGGAGGGCATAATACATCAAGTGGGCCCATGTCTCCAAGTGGCGCCGCGTGAGTGGTTAGAGACCATGTTTGTGACATCCCGAAAATTCGACCCGTTTCGACAAAGTGAAATGGGCTTTTCGTCGACGTGTTTACGGTCCTATTTCTCTGAGCTGATCACTCACGAGTTAACCAACCCATTGAGTGAAGCCGTTAAGGGATGTATCTGCAGTGAAAATCCCTAAAAACTACTTAATTGGTTGGATTGGACTAAAATCGCGTCTGATTGATTTTAACCACGAAATTGAACTTGATTTCGGGAATCGAATTTTATGCGCGTCATAATTCTTATTTTTAGGACATCATCTCATCGTCCGTCAATTTATTGACGAGTCCGAAATTTCGAAAAAGAAATTATCGGAAGGAAATTCGAGGATTGGAAGAAAATAAAAAGAGAAAAAGGAAATAATTGGAATAATTAGAATAGTAAATTTATTTTACTATTTGATTATTATTATTTTATTTTTCTTCCTTCCCCTTGTCTTTTCCTTTTTCTTTTCTTTTTCTCTCTTTTCCTTTCTCTTTCTCTCTCTCTCTCTCTCTCTCTCTCTCTCTCTCTCTCTCTCTCTCCTCCCCCTCCCCATCCGTGCGAAAGCCCCCTCCCCTTTTCTTCTTCTTCTTCTTCTTCGTGGAAGTGAAGCAAAACCAGAAATTGAAGAAGAGAGAAGCGGGGAGCTCGCCGGCCAGCCACCCGCCGCCGCCGCACCGCGCCGCCGCACCGCCTCCGCCCCCTCCCGCCGTCGGCCTCACTCCCCCCGCGCGCCCGGCCCGCATGCCCTAGCCGCCGCCGTACGCCGCCCCAGCCCGCCGCCCGAACCCCGGCACCCCTCTCGCCCTCCACCGACCCTCCCCTCACCCCCTTGGCCACCGGAAGTCCTCCGGCCAGCCACTACAGCGAACCCACGAGTGGGTTTCCAGCCACTTCCGAGGTCGATTTGGGCCACTTCCGAGCCCCGGACCCGACACCCACTTCTGGGTTTGTTGTTCCTCGCGCCGAGCCCGTCGATTTGGTACCAATTTCGCACGATTCCGGTGGGTAACCACACTAACGCTTGCTTAGTGGGTTAATTATGCTTAATTGGTTGTTTAGTGTGTTTAATTAAGCTTGAGTGTTTTGATTAGGGTTTATTAGTTGATTTTGATGCAAATTAGTTAAATTGAATGCATATTTAGCAAGTAGACATGGTCTACTATTTATTGAGGGTAGCCCGGGAATTTTCCGACCCTTTATCGGGCTTCAATTTGATATTTCGGGCCTAAGTGGAATTTTTGGCATTTAAATATTATTTTTAGGAATTAAATTAAATAATTATTTATTTTCCGAAAATTCAACTTGGATGGCTAGACAATAGGAATATTATGCTGATGATCGTGGTGCAGCCCGTTTATTTAATTGAGCTTTATATTGCGCTAAATTGAATTTATGGTAATTATATATTTAATTCTCGAAATTAAATATTTAATTATTTATATTCTGAAAATTCAACTGTGATGGCCAGCGACCGAAATATTACGCTGAGGACAGTGGTGAAGTCCGTTTATTTAATCGGGCTGTATTTTGAGCTAAATTGAATTTCTAATATTTATTATTTAATTTTCGAAATTAATTATTTAATTAATTATTTTTCGGAAATTAAGGCTGAGATGGCCGACAACTGAAATCTCGTGCTAATTCTCGTGGCGCAGTCCGTTTATTTATTTGAGCTCTACGTTGCTTGAAATTAATTAAATTGTGATATTTTAGGGGTTTGCCTAAATTGATTGGAATTGATTAAGATTGAATTGTTGTTTGGAAATTGGCCAAGTTTGTTTATCTAGCATTCTTATGCTTTGTTGAGTCGTAAAGTATGTGGAATGGTGAGAGTAAGTCGGGAGTACTTTGGCTGAGACAGATTAAGTACGAAGCATAGATAGGCGTGGTTCGGTGATGTGGAAGATCATTGTGCGAAAACGGCGCCTTAAAGAACGCACGTAGACTGTCTATGGCTTGTGGCAGGCGTGGTTCGGTGATGGAGGAAAATCACTGTGCGAAAACGACGCCTTAAAGAACGCACGTAGACTGCCTATGAATAGTGACGGGCGTGGTTCGATGATGGGGAAGATCACTGTGCGAAAACGGCGCCTTAAAGAACGCACGTAGACCGTTGGTTATTTATGTCACCTTGGCGAACTTGACGCCCGAGAGCACTGATATGGCTCTGTGACCGAGTGCACTATGGGAGATTTTGTGGTGTGGAGTCAATGACCTAGAATGGTCATCGACATGTAATCGACTAGTTCGATTGATAGTGATTTGATTGGTTGTTCGCTGTGAATTATGAAATGTTGTATATAACCTTAAATTGCAGGTTGAGACTAAGGCCAAGGTAAGTCCTCTGACTCGTGCTGTGCTTAGGCAACCGAGTAGTGTATTGGCTCCCTAATTGAGTCTTAGTGGGGTAGAACTCACTGAGACGTAGTCTCATCCCGGTTGTGGGATAACATTTCAGGACCCCGATGAGGAGCTGAGGAGGAGAAATTTGAGAAGGAAAAGGATTTTTGGAAGAAGAAGATAGCATCGAGAGGGATCTTGAGTACGATCCAGATGGACTGAGATCCCATCTTCTTTTGTGAACTCTTTTGATGTGAATAGAACTAGAGTAAAGGGTTGTGAATAGTTGTGAAGTACTATGGTTTGTATTTTGCATAAAAGTTTGGTTATGAGTTTCAATATGAAAGTATGGCCCTACTTTTCTATCCCATTGGTTTATTGTCTGGAAATTTTCTTTATACTTTCGCTTGCGCATATAAAATGAACAGGGTCGGCGATGCGTCCTGGGACGTCGCTATTAATCGACCAGGTGAGGGATGGGCACGTGTTCGAGGATCGGGGCGTGACAATGCTGACATGGCGCTCGTAGAGCACCTAATATTTTCTCGAACTGCGACCTCCGTTCCCGACCCTGTCCCCTCGTGAAGTTCTCGCCCTTTAACTTAGACCTATAGATCGACTCCCCATCAGTGGTGAAGTCGCCGCCTTGGCACATGAACCTAGGATCATGCGGCGGAACATTTTCCTCTTGGAGTGGAGCGGCTTCCTGTTGCGGCCGACGCCATTAGGAAATTCTCACCACACTACAAATCATACCAAATGAGACGCATTTAGCCTAAAATTTTTTCATTGACATTAGAAATCTCAAATTTGTATATGTGTGATACTTTTACCCTCCATTAAGATTTGTCAATGAACATCGTTAAAAATCTATCTATGCAAATAGATATTGTGTGACTTAAATGAAATAAAAAATGACAATATTTTGACGGAGAAATCATCCGATTGAACATTGACAGAAGATAAACGTGTCACAAATGTGCAAGTTTGAGTTTTTATGTCATAAAAAAAAACTTAAGGTAAATATATCATAATTGATATATTTTGAAGATTTGGAAGTCACTAAAAATAGAGGGTAAACGTGTCAGTGTAGTCATTATTTGAGATTTTTCGTGATTTTTTTCCTAAACATGAATAATGGCGTAAAAAAGGAAAGAAAAGAAATAAAAGAAAAATTAAAAAATCTAGAAAAATGTAAATATGTCATGTACCCTATGACTAAACTATCACGTTATCATTTTTAAACGTAAAATGATCGGAGGATCGCATTGGAAATTAACAGAGAATTTGAGGACTATGTTGTTATTCGTTCAATAATTTTAAGTTTCGATTCGATAACTTTCCCGATCACGAACAATTTGTAAGCGGACAAGATATTCAAAAACAACCGACAAGGCTATTGGATCATCTATCGGAATCGAGATTAAATCGCTTCCTTTGAAGGTAGTGCTCGAATGGGCTTAACACGTGTGAAGTTTGCTTTATGAATCGTCCAATTTCTGTTGGAGGATTGGGGGGAAGCGAGGAATAAAGTAACAAAACAACAGCAAAGGAAAAAAGCATCGATTTGCTGCCCTTTCGGACCGAAAGATGAGTGCGAATGCAATGCGGCTTGTTCCAAGGGAGGAATGCATTGTGCAACCTCCCCTTAAGTCTCATTGACACGTGTGAAAGTAGAGCTCATACCATAAAAAATTCCTAGTATACGTATAATAATTTTATCCCAATACCTATGACAAATTTATTATTCTTTAGCTTCTGTTAAATTTTATCGTCAAATTATTAAGTTTGAGGGCATAAGGCAATTAATGAGTGTATCGGTTTGAGAATTTATCTTCTATTAATTTTGTAATTATTCGTGATATTAATCCACGAAAATCAAATTTATCACAAATGTATTAATTTGAGGCTATACAGGTATACTGATTTGTGGTTTTTTATAGTAAAAAATTTAGTATAGGTAAGTTTGTTACACTTATACTAATTTTGGATTTTTTGTTGTCTATCCCTAAAAAAAGAGATTTGCCACTTTTCTTTTTCCCTTTAGACTCCTTTGTTAAATTTTACTTTATTGAGCGATTGATTGGGATATCCTTGCGGGTAGACTCGATTTTGAGATTCGACCCAACTTGACCCAACTCCTATGTTTGACTTGGGACATTGTTTTTCAAAGGGAAAATTGTGCAAAGGATCCATAAATTTTGATCGGATGTACAATATTATTCTAAACTTTTAATTTATTTGATACGAATCCCTAAACTAAAAGTAAATATTCCACGTGGTCATTTCGTTTACTTAAATAATATATCACATTACTTGATATGCTGAGTTGGACTTTTAAAAATGACGAGTTGACATGATCTTGATTTGAAACGAACATTTTTGTGTTTCAAAACCACTTAGTGGAAAAAAATGATATATAATTCAAAAACTAAATTAAAACATTCATGAGTAGTTTAGAGATTATATAAGGACGAAATTACACGTCGAATTGAACCTCGAGGCCATTTGTGTTAATTTTTTTTTTTTTTAATGTTTTCCACATTTTCAATTTCGAAATTCCACGGGAAACGAGCGAAAGGACAGACATGCCAAAAAGCCCTGGGGGCGTACCCGAGGAGCGTCCGATTCAAATCCAGTTAATAAGACCATCTGAAGTCCGGTCCCTCTCGCTACCGCCTTTCCCGTACGGTCCCAATTTCACCACTCGCCACCGTTCGTCTCTTGTCTGCCGCGACTCTGTCCCCGACCCATACGCATTAGCCTCAGCCCCTACTCCACTCCTCCATATATTTACAGAAACAAGGCACCCCACGATCGGACGACGCGAGCAAAGTGACAAAAACCGCACAGCTCACTTTCGCAATTCACGCTCCTCTTTCATCACATCATCGTCTCTCGCTAAGTACAGTGTGGAGTCAAGACTGTCGACCCTCGAGCTCCCTGCATCTAAAGAGCTGAGCTTTTCTTTTTGGCACTGAGGCAGACAGGGACGCGGTTCTCAAGAAGGGGAACGTTGGAGCAGCATTTTTGCTGAACTGGGTCTCGGGAATAAAGTGAAAGGCTTATCGAGAACTATCTCGGAGACACAGAGAGCAGAGAGCAGAGAGAGAGAGAGAGAGAGAGAGGGAGGGAGGGAATGGGAAGAGGGTTCAGGCTCATCTTTGCTACTTCGCTGTTGCTCATGCTTCTGGGTTTGTCTTCCTTTTCTGTTCTTTCTTACTCAATCTTCAATGGGTTCGCTTTTTTCTCAGCTATCTTTGGGATGGATGCGCGTACTCTTTGTAGTTTCTTCACTTGCTTGTCTGAAGTGTTGATCTTTCTACCTCCTGCCATTTCTAAACCATTTGACGAGTTGAAAAAAGGGAAGAGAGTCACTACCCATCTTGGACTTATCTGCATTCGGCTCTTGAAGTCGCTCAAGTTTGCATTTTTTCCCCCTCGTCTTGATGCATTTTGCGTTTGGGGACCGACAATGCGGGTGCACTGTCTCTCTCACCATTCAACACGATGGCTTGGTTTCGTCACGCTTCATCGTGACGTGTGCTCTGGGAAATTAACTTGATCTCTTCTCTTGCTTTCGATTACTTTCTCTAATCAGTTTCGATGCTATGCTCTGCATTTATGTTTTTGGTGAGTAGGCAGACTCACATTCTTGCGTACAGCTAGAAATGCAATTATTAACTTAGCTGACCCACCTCATAGATTGCATAGAATCTCATGTGGACCAACCTACCTCCCTCCATGAGAGAGAGAGAGAGAGAGAGGCGTATTGGCTCATAGACTAAGTGCATTTCTTGAATGTGAAAGGCATGGGCATATTTTGTGGAAGAAAGGGGGAAAAATTATTTAGTAGCATCTGCAGATTACTAGATCTTGTCTACTCATGCGCACGCTGTGTTTGGGGAGAAACTAGGGATTTACAAATATTGAAGGCATTGAGGATGCAGGAATACCTCTGGCAAGGCATTGATTGGTAATTTGATGGACAAAGTGGTCTTAATATTTGTCTGAAAATGGTAGTTTGGTAATGTTGAAACTTAGCCGCCAACCCCTTGAATAAGAGCAACGCTAGGCATGCTAGGATCGATCTATAAAATGGTTATATTTTCTAACCAACAGACTGGAAGTGGGCATTTGAAGGACTTTATTGTATTCAACAAGCAATAAGGATTTGCCACATCACTTAGTACAAGGATTTTGTAAAACTATCTTACTGTGCCAAGTGATTCCCCAAAAACAAAGCCTCAAGTTTTTCTATTTGAGATGGATGCTGAAAAATGAGTCTTGGAGTCTATGGTGCATGGAATGTTTTTCTGTAATAGAAATGCCAAAGAGAGTGCAGAGTGGAGAACGGACTTTCTAATTGTAGTATACTTATCCTGCCACCCTTGTGTAAGCTAATTGGTCGCCCCATTTATTCAAGCTAATGATTGGTCAGTAGAGGATTCTTTACTATGTACTGGACAGAGTTCAGTTGATTTCCATTGAATTTCTTACTGTAACTTCTGAACGGTTGGTCCAAGTAGATCAACCATTTCTCAAGTATTCTCAAACATCATCCCCATACCTTGTCAAATCTATAGTGCACAACATGTGTGACCATGTCAGATATTTAAAACGCTTAATATCTTTTGGCCAATCCCTGACACTTAATTTGGGCAAGTAACTTGGATCCTTTTTTCACGTGGCAGACCTGTGCAGAGGAAGCACTGTCGGTATATGCTATGGTAGAAATGCGGATGACCTCCCAACTCCTGACAAAGTGGCGCAATTGGTTCGGCTTCACAACATCAAGTACCTCAGGATTTATGACTCTAACATTCAGGTTCTCAAGGCCTTTGCAAACACAGGAGTCGAGCTCATCATTGGTATTCCAAACTCAGACCTATTGCCATTCTCTCAGTTCCAATCAAATGCCGACACTTGGCTGAAGAACAGCATCCTCCCATATTATCCTGCCACAAAGATCACATACATCACTGTCGGCGCCGAGGCAACAGAAATTTCCAGCAATGTCACTGCCCTTGTGGTACCGGCAATGCAAAACATCTTTACAGCCTTGAGAAAAGTCGGTCTACACAAAAGAATCAAAGTCTCCACGACCCATTCTCTTGGAGTTCTATCTAGATCCTTTCCGCCTTCAGCAGGTGCTTTTAGTAGTAACTACGCATCTTTCTTGAAACCCCTTCTGATATTTCTTGCTGAGAACCAATCTCCTTTCATGATTGACATCTACCCTTACTATGCCTATCGAGATTCGCCAAACAATGTCTCTCTAGACTATGCCCTATTCGAGTCGTCCTCGGACGTGATTGATCCAAACACTGGGTTGCTCTACACCAACATGTTCGATGCCCAGATAGATGCTCTTTACTTTGCCCTCATGGCTTTGAACTTCCGGACCATCAAAATCATGGTCACTGAAACAGGATGGCCATCTAAAGGTTCTGCTAAAGAAACTGCTGCAACTCCAGATAATGCTCAGACTTACAACACAAACTTGATTCGTCACGTGATTAATGACACGGGCACTCCTTCAAAGCCCGGTCAAGCGTTGGATGTGTATATCTTTTCGCTTTTCAATGAAAACAGGAAGCCTGGTTTGGATTCTGAGAGGAACTGGGGGCTATTTTATCCTGATGAGACAGTGTGTACAATTTGGACTTCACTGGAAGAGGCTCTGTGGATGTGATAACGGGAGCTAATATCACCAGTTCTAATGGAACTACGTGGTGCATTGCTTCGGCTAATGCATCAGAAAGTGAATTGCAGAAAGGCTTAGACTGGGCCTGTGGACCAGGAAATGTGGACTGTTCTGCGATTCAACCCAGCCAACCGTGTTATGAACCAGACACCTTGGTTTCTCATGCCTCGTTCGCCTTCAACGGTTACTACCAGCAAAATGGCGCTACAGATGTTGCTTGTAGCTTTGGAGGGGCAGGATTAAAAGTTGACAAGAACCCAAGTATATCTCTTCCTTGTCACCCATTAAAAAGCATAATCTATATTCCTGCTTCTTTATGTTCATCTATGCTGGAATTGAAGTGGCCTTTATGTGATTTGAGTTGGTTGAGCAGGCATTGGTTCAGGGATAATAACACGAGAACATTTAACCTAACCAGTTGTTGAACTTCCACGTTTTAAACCCTGTTTTAGGATAAGTTATCATTTTTCCTCCAACATGTATGATAGTTTTCTTGATGATGATCATACCTGATTTAGGATGCTAGTGCGACTGGGCTTCTACTTTCAAATGTTTTCTCTCAGTAGCTAACTGAGTTTCTGGCAATAATGCTAATTGGAGCTTTTGGTTGTTTCTGGTGTATCAGGTTATGACAAGTGCCTTTATATGACTGCCGGGTAAATATCCATTTGCAATTACAGCTCCCTAACATTTTAAGCTCAATAATCCTTGCATCAGTGCTTGATTTCTTTGTCCTTTGTATACTCAATGCAGGAGCAACAAAACCGCTACAAGCAATGCTACGGCCATTTCTTCAACTTCTTCCTCCCAGGCAGGTGAAGTCCATATCTTGGCATTAAGCTCCACTATTATGACATTTTTCGTGTCATTCATTTTGATCATCGGCAACATCTAAAGAATCATGGGGAACTCTGCAAAGAGGCAGTGATGCGAATGTGGAAGCCTTTCCACTTTATGTAGATGGATCTGTGCGGGAAAAAAGAATTCCCATTTTTGTTCTTCTGTCCAAATGACGTAGTCTGTCAAGGGCAATGTGGGCTGCTAGCTTTTCATTATCATGTTAATAGAGGTAGTTTCAGGAAATCCTGTCTTCATGGAAAAATTTTCTGTACAAATGGCCCAAGCTGCTTCTTCTTTGTTAGGATTTTAATGGACCATCTAATAGTCATTTGGAATTGCAAAAGTGAAAGGGGCTGTGGTTGTGAACCCATGTAAGTTGCAAAATGCGAAAATTCAAAAAGGTTTAAAGGATTTTGTCCTATGTCTTGGATTTAACTGAAGTAAGTTGCAAAATGAGAAAACTCAAGGTTTGGAGGGCTTTGTCCAGTGTCTTGGATTCTCTGAGGTGGTCTTTTGTCGAGGCTCTAAAACGGTAAACAGCTGTTTGTCGTTTTGGATCAATTTTTGGTTATCAGATGATTGTCCTCAGAGAAGACCGTTCTGCACACCCCGCCCCAGTCCCATTCAAATGTTGGTCTCCTTGAGTGACTGGACTTAATGAAGCATCCTCAATGTACTCTCTCAATGGGAAAAACGAAGTAGATGATGATGAGGATATGATGAATTGAATATCCAAAAAAGATGGCAGAATCATTATATAAAAAGAGGAAGGACTGAAAGAACTAGTACTTAAAAGTGGCACTGAGTCGCAGTGGGGTGGAACGACATTTATGCTTGAGAATTGACATGATGAAGCTCTCGAATCTGAATTCTGAATGGCTGATGGTTACAAGAGTATTTGATTTGAATTTTGCTTTGCTGAAAGTATCGGTTGGCATGTACAAACAAACAAACTTGATCGGTAGACGAAATAAAAAAGAATACGATCATTTTTACATGTCTTTGCAATTGCTTCCGTTTGTTTGGAGTCTAGGACCAAAAGTCATTATGCATCATTAACATGTCAATAATAATTTTTGTTGGGAGCAGTGTTCTAATCCAACGTAGAGGCATAGAGGAACGAATTGCCAATGGAATTGCTAGACCTAAAAGAGTTCCTTGAATAGAGGACATTGATGTCTTGAGTTCGACAACATGAATGTCAAACGCATTCAACACATAGTCAAAACTTGAAATCTATTGCCAGCACCATAAACCCCAAAGAGGATAAGGTCGATACATCATATGTCGTAATGTATGCAAAAAATCAAGGTAAATAAGCCAACAACACTCGGGGAATGAAATACCTTTACCACCACGCGGTCATTTTACGCAACTTGTTGATCCAAGATGCGCAAACTCGGATGCAGAAGATGAGCCAGAAGCTAGACCTCATGGGCAGGGGTACTGGATAGATGGAGTTGAGCAGAGGCCTACAGGCCCTGATCGATCAGGTAATCTCCGAGCCTCTCGACAATCATGTTGCACTGTCCTGGAGTCACGGGTTCCTCGTAGACTCCGAAAACTAGAGCTTGCCCGGTTTTCTTGATCGTAACGCCTCCAGATCCCTGCCATGTCAGAATGACCTTAAGTGACCTTAAGTGACATAATAGAAATGAGCAAAGCCATTTCAACCCTCTGAAACAGCTAACATGACTGAAAAAACATCGACACGGCCCGATAAAAATGAAAGGTCTTTGGTGTACTGCAAGAACAAATTCGCCCTTCTAGTCCATATATACAACTCCACAGGACAGCTGGCCCAATAACTCAAGGAAGGACTGGCCTTGTGAATGCTAGACAGACATTTAAAACAGCCTTTGGGATAAATCCTTTGGAGCACCCAAGAAAGAGCAATGCAAGATCCTAGGAAGAACTTGTCTTGACAAATGAAGGTTAAATAAACTAACCCAGTTACTTATTCAAATCCGCCAAAAGTTGACCTTCTACGATGTTACTCAATCTTCGAAAGAGGAAAAAAGATCGAAGATGCGATGCAATATGAACAATTATATACTTCACCTTCTTTCCACGGATGACAACGCCAGGCTCCCCCTGAATAACCATGTACTTGGCGCCGCCAAGAAACAAACCTGTCGGGGCGAGATGACCCGGTTCCTCAAAATCTTTCAGAATGCCAGCAATTTCTGGAGCCTTGAACTGGTAGGGGAAACAGAATGCCAGAAATACTCAGAGCAGCTCGACAATACCAACAACGATTTAAAAAGAGAGACGGTCGAATTTGGATTCGAGCATGCGTAAAAATCGATCTTCTCAAATGGGTTGGTTCTACACGACCATTTCAAGCAAATTAGCAGTTCACACGAGCTCCTTACGCTAGCTCTGTTGGAAAGCAAGGGCGGCAAATTCCGTTTCCGGTTCCTCGTTATCAGAAAGCTGACGCGACACGATACGACATTTTCGTAACGTTTAGAACGAGTCAACGCAGATTGATCCGATCGTGCCCAACGCAGATCATGCATTCAACTGCATGAACGTCGATGGAACGACAGATGATCTGACATTGTTGACGGGATAAATTTCAAAAAGACCGCGGGAAGAAAAGCCGCGAGAGATCCGATCAACCGAGCACGTAAAAGCACGAGCCGCAATGCATGCGGAGAGAGAGAAAGATAGAGAGAGAGGGGGGCAGACCTGGGGGAAAGTGGAGCTCTGAGCCCAGACGCTGCCGTCGTGGCCGACGATGGCGGCGGCGGAGAGGTGCTGCCCCTGGCCATCGATGTCGCACATGAGGTGATCGTCGACGTAGGTCTGCCACGACATGGTGGTTAGTGGTGGTGGTGCGCGGGGGCGTGCTTGCGTCGGTCCAAGGATCAGGATTGCCGCTTCACTTTAGTCTCTCGGATTCGGGAAGTGGGGGAGAGCTTCGGGCTTTGAATTTGCAGAGCCTGAGCTGGAGAGCTAGAGATAGAGAGAGAGAGAAAGGGGATCCGAGCGGCACGGGATCGATGCTCTTCTCCACCGCCCGTTCGGGCGGCGATTTCTCCCGTCCGCCCTTGACGTTCGGACCTTGGAGGAGGACCCTCCATTTCTCTCTCTCTCTCTCTCTGCAAATTATCTTTAATTAGGTCATTACTTTCTATAGTTAGGCCTTTTTTTTTTTACACCAGGGTTAGATTAATTTTTTTTTTTACATATATTCACTATTGATAGAACAAAATTTCCCTCTAATTATGGTTTATGCATGAATAATAAATACTCGAATGATGAGATCATTCAGAAACACATGTTGAATTTCCATGTTTAAGTTTCATATAGGTGACATTGGTGACATGTCATTTTAGAAATTACCAAAATCGTTTTTAATCATCTTCCTAAAAAGTTCAATTTCTTGGTAAATTATATGCAACCCAATGTTGCATGCCACCCTTCAATAACTACATATGAGTAATTAGAAGAAGGGTATTTCATAAAATAAGATGATGGAAAATTGACCAAGGAAAATGATTACTTATTTTTCTTATATGGTAACAAACTAAGCATGGTTAATATAAAGTTCAATTGATTTATGGCGATACACGTCACAAATGCATAAAAACTCAAGTTATTTTGAAGGAGAACGTTAGTAGATATAAGTGTCTTCTCAATTGGTGAAAAAGAGCCACATGCAAGAATTTCTTAAGTTAAATTTAGGCAATAGGAGAAAGGTGAATCCGACCCTTAGGGGTCAATGTGATTAGTTGGGGCTTGGAAGATTTCCAATTTGGGAATTGGAGGCCATCTGTCTAAATTCCACCAACCACGTACAAATTGCTTGAGTTTGAGCCATGTGACAAGTCAAAGTTCAAGTTTAACTGGTTCATAGGGCATGCGAAGCGTTTTACGGGCTTTCAAGTAGTTAGGTTTTCACGTCCTTGTCCCTAAATTATCAAAAAAAAAAAAAAAAAATTGGAAATCGACTCAATTTATCTTATATTTTTCTGAGCAATTAATTGAAAACATTTTTTAAAAAGTTGAATTGCTCCTCCAAGCATTGTAAGGAGAAGAATGAGCCTGTGAAGTAAACACACCCACTAATCGGCCCAAAGACAAAAGCCCATTGATTAGAACTTGTGGGCATCTCCTTTTTTTTTCTCGAGGATAAAAAGATGTTAACTCATATGCATACACACACATGAATGCATTTTTTTTTTTTTTTTGGGGGTCAAGAATGTTAACTTATAAATAAAGAGTACTTCTTATGCATTTTTTTTGTTATTGTAAAAGACCAAGAAAACTCACTTTGATATATTGAAAATTGTTCTGTCTATTCTTTCAAAAAAGAATAAAAAAAATAAATATTATAATAATCGAACTTTTCTTCCTTTTCATTTCTATCAAATCTTTTTTATTTATTGATACTAATGGTTAAGCGGAAGAACTTGTTTTAGTAGAACTAGGTGTACGGCACCCTTTATCAAGTCTAAATAATAGGACCAATCGGTTCTCGGTCCGGTCCAGTGGAACCAACAAAAATAAAATAAAAAATGAGAGAAATTGGGAGGAATTAGGGTTTGTTTCTTAAGAAATTTAAAAATATATATCATATACATGTTAAATTAATCAATCCAGTCTGGTTGGTCCGCTAATTGGTTCCAAAAGTGGAAATTGGGAATCGGACTACCCTCGTTGGGAATTGCCCAAAACTAGCTAGTTTAGTTTGGTTTGGGTGGTTCCTAGTCCAGGCGGTTTCCATTGCACACCCCTACTAAATAATGCCAACCACCAAAGCCACTTGTCTACAATACCAACCCTCACGTCTTCCACCGCCAAATACCTTCACGATCCCGTCGCTTCAACTCGAGTTGTGTCCATGGCTTCAATCCATCCATGAACCCTTCGAATGCCTCCTCTTAGCTTAGGTTGCGAATTTGGAGTTTGAGCTCCGTGAATTCCTTCACGTACTCTCGGATCGCACCTCTTTGTTTGAGGCAATGGAGCATGCTACGGGCTTCTTGTTGAGCGAACTCGGGGAAAAAGTAGTCGCGGAACTCCCTCACGAAGTCATCCCACGTGCTCACAGGATCAGCGCCACGTCTAACCTCGTCGCACCTATTGCGCTACCAAAGCATTGTCAGATCGAAGGAACATCGAAGCGGTTTGTACCTTGATCGGCTGTCTCGGATGTTGACGGCGCCAAAGTATTGCTCCATGCTCCCGGTGTGAAGTTGTCCACCTCTTTGGCGGATCGATCGCCTTTGAACTCTTTGGGCTCGGCACCTCGATCTTGGGCATCGCTTGGGTAGGCACCGCACCGTTGGTGATGCTAAGCTTGCATAGGGCGAGCTCGGTCTTGAGCTCTTGGATCTCCGCCTTCATGACTTCGACCTCTTCCCTACACGGGCTTACCTCCTCGATCATTTGGACGCGCTCGTTCAAACCATCAATCGATGCTTCGAGAGCTTCATCCTTGTCGAACAACAGAGCCGTAGCTTGGTTGATGCCAGTCGTGAAGTCTTCACGGAGCGAGCCCTCAACCTCCATGATCCGGTCTCGCACATCGTCAAGACCTTCCATGAGTTCGAGTACGGCACTCCGGACCTTCCCGATCTTCTCATCTAACATAGCCGCAGCATCCATCGAGGTCTCCCTCTTCTTTGATCGGCCGCGGGTCTCTTTGAATTGCCCGGCCTCTCCAACTATAGCCGCTTCTTGGCTTGACATTCTTTCAAGTCAGGTTGGCGCTCTTCAATCTCCGGAAACGGATCTCTCTTTAGCTCTGATACCACTTGTCACGGGCCGATTGATTGGGATCGTGACCGCGTGGCGACTCGGGCAACTTTGGATCACCCAAGCCAAGCCTTCTCGATCGAACGCTCACTCGCTCGTATACCCGGATCGTAGAGAGAGAAAGAATCTAGAGAGAGGAGCTCTGGAAAGAAGATTGCTTTGTATTGCGGAAGTAGTGGATGATTACAAATGAAGGAGGACACCCCTTCTTATAGTCGAGGGCCTCGGATTACAACCATTGATCTAGAATTTAACCGGTGGACGAAATCGCATCGTCTCATCTACCGACACTAATGGCGGCTACTACTCACCGACATAAATGAAAGCTATCAACTACCGACATAAATAGAGATAAAGTCTAATTACGGTTTCGCTCGCACTTGGATACTTCGGGGAGAAGACTTGGCGAGAACCCAAGTGAAAGCAGGAGATCTTCCAAGGCTGCGTCACGGTCGTCCTCTGGGAACCTCTTAGGTTGGCCTTCTTTCGGCCCGTGACACTCGCCTGTGGCCGGCGGCCGGCCAAAGAAGAAGAAGAACAAAAAAGAAAAAAAAAAAAAAAAAGAAAAATTATATTTTAAAAAATGAAAGTAAAAATAATTAAAAATTTAAAATTTTTTTTAAAAATAAAAATAATTAAAATTCAATTTTTTTAAAATAATTATTTTAAAAATTATAAAATTTTCTATTAAATTTGTGTTGTATAAAACTATTTTAGCAATACCATTTTAAAAATTATATATATATATATATATATATATATATATATATTGAAATTATTTTAGAAATAAGCTTAGAAGTATTAAAAAAAAACATATGAATAAGCTTTTTCTAAATTTGGTTAAATATGAAAATATTTTATTAAATGGGTTGGGTCGGGTATGGATCGGGTCGGGTATGGATCAAAAATTTATATTATACTTAAATAGGTCATAAATGGGTTAATGGGTTAATTTGGGTCGACCCATTAATGACCTAACCCAAACCCGACCCGACCCAACCCACCCATTTGACACCTCTACTATGAACTTATCTAGTCGATGCTCATGCCATCCCTTTTCTTATGGTCTTCTTGAGTTAAAAAGACAAACCATGCTTTCGCACTTTGGTTGTAAGGGCATGCCGCGTTCTTAATGGAGGAGGAGCCTTACTATTACCCGGCGAATTAAAACCGCAGGAAACTGGTACATAAATGCCATAATTTACCTATCCAAACGCTGCCATAGATCTGAAAAGTACATATAATAGAACTATAGAGTGAGGAGAAGTTCCTTCAAAGGAGATTCGTTCACTGTCTATTCCGACAGAAAGGGAAAAGTGCCGTCCCTCATTTCACGGGAGAACAAGAACACCAAGCATGGTCTCCTAATTCTATTGCCTAAGTCATGTGAAAAAAGAAAAAGAAATCTATTGCCTGAGACCCCATCTGAAATGACTGATTTACGCCAAGTCTAATAACGTTGATTACCCCAAAAAGCTCCTTTCATTTCTTTTGCTACAGGCATAACAAATTGCCCCCAACAGAGAATAATCATATGAGTCCCATTAACGAGTGTCTTCAAAATAATTATAAGTATATCAAATGCAAAATAATTCGCTTTACAAAGCATGATTATGCATAACGCAAAACGGTTTGTGAATTGAAAATTGTAAAGTTTCCTTATTCAGTTGCCTTGGTATCTCGAAAATACTCGTTAACGAAACCCTAATTATTCATGCGAGGGACCGCACCAAAAGCCTTTGCTCCTAAAGAAAACATCCACTTGGGGGGACAGTCAATGAGAACATCAATAATTCCTTTCACCTACATTATTATTATTGCATTGACATGCTTTGGGGGAGGTCTTCCCTACTCCATTATTAATCGATCAGGTTTAACTACCATCAATTCTAGGGTTTCTTTGTATAGTTTAATTAATTTGGTTTAGTACAGATTGATTGTGATCATTAGCATCATAATTAGGGGGATTGTAGGATCCACATTCATGAGGTTTGGGAGGCTTTTTGAGCACCACAGTAGTTGATTCTAATCACGACAAAGTACTGAAGTTGCCCCCACCATAAAAGCCATGCCTTTTTATCAAACTTCATGGTCATGTCATGCTGGCGTTTGCTTGACTAAGCAGCCATTCTTTGTCTATCCAGCTCATTAGTAAACTTGACGTTTAGTACAAAACTTGATTAAACTATCTTCTTTTTTTTTTTTGACCGAGGAACCGCCGAAAACTCCTAAACTTGATTAAATTATCTTTTGTCCAGTTAATAATCTAGAAATGTCGTTACTATGTTAAGATTACATTTACATGGTAAGCCTTCGTGGATTAGATCATTCTGTACACGGCATCATGATAAACAGTACAAGCGGGGATAATATCTAGGCTCAAGTAAGTGCTCAAGCATGACGCTCAATTCTTCTTTATAATCTGCAATAAGGTCCGAAATGTATCAATATCCAGCTCGAGTTGGGTTATTTTGAGAGAGAGAGAGAGGGAGGGAGAGAGAGGGAGTGAGAGAATTTCTTCCCCACACGATATCAAAAATGATATAGGAGAAAATCAAAAGGATATGTTGGGATTCAAACCCTTAACATGTGCTCCGATACGATATCAAATAAACATTTTATCTATAACCTTAAACTGTTAAGAAACGGCCAAGGCCAATCATACACTTGTAGCAATATCTTTAAGCATAATGGACGAGAATCTTCATACCATGTATAGTTCATTCATATCCTGTCAAAACTGTTCAAGGATACGTCAACTGTCACCTCTTCGTCTCATCATCTCCATGGAAACCCTCATGAGGGGAAGAAAGATATGTCACAACACATGTAGAACAGGAGAGAACAACCATTAGCAGACACTTTCGCTTCACGTGAGAACTGGGAAAGATGTTCCCGATCGGGTCTTGAATTGGGTCCCCACAGAGACAAGCAAATATTGAAACGGATCTATAATCTTTTTTTGGACGTACTCGGGGTTCTTTGATTGACGTCGCTCTTGCCAACGTTAGAGAGAAGACATGAGAATATGTGATGTTATGTTGCTCACGACCCACTTAAATATAGTGTCTCGTTGTCTTTTACCGAACAATAATAAATGCGAAACCCTACTACCCATTCATACGGCTCGGCTCAACCTTCAAAAGGAGATATGATTCGAGGGTGTGAATAGCTTTATAAATTTTCTAATCCGGAGGAAAACATTAGAAAGAAGAAGAAGAAGAAGAGAATTATAAGAGATGTAAACTTTAGGGCTAGTAGAAATCCGGCAATTGAATGCCCGCATGTAATTGAAGTTCTAAAAGAATGGTGTTCCATGGGATGCTGTCGTACTTGATTACTTTGCATTGGAAAAGATTAAACTCACGAATAATTATATCGTTTATGTCTTAAGAGATTTCGACGTGACTTCTTGGCGACCTTTAGCTCAAGCCGTACAGTATCGTTTGGCCATCTCAAGGTGCAATTAGGACTTAAGCAATAAAATATAGTGCAACTTATATATCTTATTATAATTGATGTAAAAATGAGCTTAAGCAAGAGATTTATCAGTTGATTCTTGACCGACCTAGATTGAGCTAAGGCGGGAGGTTTGCCGCTTCCCCTGTTTCTCCCCCCATTCTCTTCCGGCCGATAGTCACCATCGCCGACTATTGACAAGAAAAATGCTCACTAGTCGTTTTCAATGATTAATGCTCCGTCTTATTCGTTTCTTTTCGTGTTCATTCTGTGATGTCGTCGGTCGGACAGAATATGCCGGCAGTAGGCTTGTTCAAGCTAGGTTTTCAAAAATGACAATGTAAGCACACATACATTTGTTTCGATGATAGGTATGAGACTTTCCTTCTCAATTTACCCCTTAATTAAATAATTAGTGAAGGCAATAGATGCACAATGAATATAGAGTCATCACTACGCAAATCTTTCCTCGGTGTATTTACTGAAACTCTACTCATGTACATCCATGAAACCAGAGGCCGACAACATTAAACTCTCGCAATAGTTGAAAAAACCTTAGACAATACGATATCCCATTGGGGCTTCCAAGGGCCAAGACAGAAAATTTCTTTTTATTTTGCTGCAATTAATGGCTGGATTCTCTCTAATATCCAAGAGGGTGTTCGTGTACTTTTTCACTAAGCTCAAATTATAAACTCTATAAACCGAGATCTCTCACGAATTTTAAAACCCTAATAAATTATCGGTCGCGCAGCTCATTTTCTCATCAAAATCATCTATTCATGAAGTGTCCCACCAGGGACACCGACCCACATAACGTAGCAATTCAACAAAGACTCCAAAAGAAAAAAAAAAAGAAGGCATCGACGCATGCTTTTGTATGAGACGGTTGTGTGAATATCAAACACACTTAAATGGGGGATGGACAATTGCATGCTCCCCACGCTCGGATCATAGAGAATTCGGACCCCACCATTTCCAATAAACTATCAAGAAGATTGACAATATTAAATGGACAGATAAACAAAGTGGGTTGGGGTTGGGGACTACAGTATATTCATGGTAATTTGATGCCGTAAAGGAAAAGGATAAGGTCAGAAAAGTGAACAGCAAAAGGTGCATGCAAGTAATTAAATAATGGCAACTTTACGATAATCATGGCCTGTGATGTCGAATGGGGTCGCGGCTTCCTAAGTGTTGAGATTGGGTAGCATATTCTTGACTATAGGGGCTGGGGCTAAGGTGATTGAAGATTCTTTTAATTGAACTTTTTGAATATGCGTCCTCTGTGTAGATACCGATGGAGGTAAAGTATGCATAAACGACAAGAGAAGCCGATAAGTTCGGGGAACTGGTTGTACATTAATAAAGAACTCAAATGAGAGTCAATAAAACAAAATTAGTGGACAACTTGATCAAGAACTTAGTAAGCCACCCAAATAAAGATTAGTAATTTCATATGGTTGTCAGTAAACTTAAGGTTTGATAGGCAAATAAAGTTAGTAAAAGATTAGAGAAGATTTTTTTTTTTTTGTCGAGATAGGAGATGTCAGTAAAAAAAGGATATAATCAACTCAAATAAAGTTAATAATGCAGAACTAGCTAGCTGGTAACTTAATTAGAGAGAAGATGGTAATCACTATACTTAAAGTTGATAATTAAAAAAAAAAAATCCATAAATTTAATGGATCGATAAATAGGGTAAAAAAGAGTTGGTAACTTAATTAAAAAGTTGATACTTTTTCTATAAAAAAAAAGTTGGCAAATAACTCAAACGAGAGTTGATAAACCCAAACTAGCCATAAACAAAATTCAACAGACGTGAGTGTTGACAAATTTAAAGCTTTTTGTAAGAAATACAAATAAAATTGATAACTAAAAAATCAGATAAATTAGTAATTGACTCAAATGAGAATTGGTGATATAAACCATGTTGATTATTTAATCAAAAAATATTGGTCACTCATTCTTAAAAATATTAGAAAATTCTTATAAGAATTTTTAACTTGAAAACTTTGGTAAGAAAAACGAGTAAAAGTTGACGAAAGATAAAACAAATTGTAATTTACAAATTGTAAAGAAAGAATGGGAGACTTCATAAAAGTATTGGTAATTTATGCATAAGGTATCGGGAAATCAGGTGACTAATAATCATTTTTACCAACAGTTTTATGATAGTTACCAACTAGTTCAACATTCTACAAACATGAAAAGAATACTTCCATTTTTTTTTTCTTTTAAGCATAAGCAGAACCGTCCTTCGTTAGATATAAAATTCCACTTTTCACATTTTTTTCATCAACAACCCAATAGAAGCTAAAATTATCATTGGGGAGCTAAGGAACTTTTACCTTTTCTGATTTGATATTTTGGAGATAAAATTATCATTTGCATTGGGGTTTCAAATATCTAATTTGAATACTTGAATCAAAAGCTTGAGAAACAAAGTAGTACGAGGAGCCAAAGTGCCCGGACAGAAAGTGCCATCTACCTTAACTAAAGTGAAACATTCGATTGCACATCACCTCCTTTAATTTGATTAAACTTGATTGAATTTATATCCTTCAAGAGCACGACGTATCGCCTCTAAAAATCATGTCAATATGCCATCTATTTTTTTTTTTCAAATAATTGATATAAGGTAAATCAAATGCCCTTTGAAAATCCAACCCCGTCAAACTAATGCATCACCCATCACAAAAGAATAGTTATGGTCCGTTTATTTTGCGAATAATAAGTGATTTTGAAAAATATTTTCCTAAAAATAATTATTTATAAATTCAGTGAACAAAAAATATTTTCATCATCTCTAATATTTTTCAAACATAAAATTGTTATCGATAATGAAAACACTCTCCAAATCATTTTTTCTCCGTGAAACAAATAGTGGCTAGATAAATATATACATTGAAAGGAGAGAATAGTCTCTATGGTATAAAAACAAATAAGACTAAGGGTGATTGGTTTCAAAGGTAGAGATAGAATTGGTTCCTAGTCTTTAGAACCGGGAATCGACCCTATTCACCCTAGAATCGGACCTAACCGGTAGTAAAAAAAAAGACATATCATTTCCCCAAGTACTTCGTGGTTTTTGCCCTTGCTACTTTGAGCCGATTTGGTGAATCAGAAATTGAACCGGTTTTTCCCGGTTCCAACTTATTTCCACAAGAACTACCTAAAATTGGCCAATTCGATCTAGTCCGGTTCTCGAGTTGAACCGGGGATGGATGCATACCACTAAATAAGACCCTATTGTGAATATGATATTTACCATAAAAAGATGGATAAGCTTTCGAATTGGATGACCCATTTCCATGATTAGCTGTTTCATGATCATACCAACTCCTCTGTCTGTCTCTCTTTTTCTATCTCTCTGTATTAAAGTAGTTTGGTTGGAAGGTCGTTTCCATAGAAGCCATTCCTCATGTTAGCTGGCTGTTCTTACAAACTTGGCAAGAGTCATTGTATTGATATGATAACACAACTGTCGTATATTTCGGATATTCCTTTTTGCCCATAAGCAATGCTACTAAAAATTATTATTTTCTTTTATTACTTATTTCCCAATACTTAATAAGAAATACATACGATAAACTCTCCTGTGAGAGCACAATTTGGGAGCCAAGACAAAACGTGAACGATTCCATTGATCGTTTCCTCCCATGAAAGATCAAAGGATTACCTAACTAAAATTTCTTTATTTTTTCTTCAAATTACTTAAATAAGTTAAAAAGAAAGAAGGAAGTCCACTGAAATTATCCATGGTAGTACCCATTTTGATCTGATATATCACTCGCAATTTTTACTAATTAATGTTTGCACTCGCCCCTCTCCAATTCCAACCTATTTCTCCCTATCATAACATAAGGTTACATTTTCCCAATTAACGTTATAAATGTGGTTAATCTTTCGACCTAAAACAAAAGAATTATTTCGTGGTTAATCAGCCGACAAATGTTGTTGTCCAAAGAACAATCAGCAAATTTGTCAGCGAATGCCACGTCAACAGTTGATTTTGATCGCGGTAATATTATATTTTTTGCACATTAAGAATCTTGGGGAAAAATTAAACCCAAAAAATAGGAAAATAGTCGGGAAAATGTGTACATCCCTATTCGTTTTAATACGGAATTGGACGATCTGGAAAATAATTTTCTAATAATAGTTAATTATATCTTTCGGAATAATTAGCTGATAAAAATATTTTTATTATTAATAATAATTTATATTTAAATATTTTTGTGAATAAATTAGTTTTGATTCATATATTTTTATAAACATCACAAAAGAGCATGTTTAAGAGAATAGTTTATAAATTATAATATTTTCGACAAAATGAACCGAGGGAAAGACACAACAAAGACTCTTTCTCTTCAATCTTCCATGCATATCTTTTCTTTCCCCCATCATCACAACGTGGGTGACAGCCTCAACTTAGCTGTGCTGGCCCCGCCATGCATAGAAAGTGGGGTCCAGATTTTTCCTGAGAAAATATTTTCTCGCCAGCTTATCCGCTTTTGCGCTTTTTCCCGCAATAGGAAAAATTTTCCCACCCCCTAACCTTACATGGGCCCCCCCTGGGTCTTCTCTAGTAATGCATTGCTCAAATTTGTGCATAAATGCTGGATTTTAGGGTTATTGTGACTGGAAATCGAAATTATCTGGAAAATAGAATAAGATAAAGTAAGGATTGAAACGGGTCCATAAAAGAAAGAATTTGTAATTGGTGTTTTACATCCATTGCCTGGTTGGAAATTTAGAATTCTTAGTTGTCTGAAGCCCCTTTGAAGGGGGGGAGAGGGAAGCAAATAAAGAAATGTAAATCTTTATTATTGTAATATACGGAAAAATCTGAATTGTGGCTATATTGATAGGACCTTAATAATTGGACTTATGTCTTGGTCAATGCTTGAGTTGGCGTTACCAATACTTAGCAAAAGAAGCCAAAGTTAATCTAACTCGGGCTATTAATGCGCTGGCTTGATCATTTCCAAAATCAAAAGCACAATGCGTGTCATTGGGTTTTATTCTTTTTTGAAAGCTAAACGTGTCGGATGAACATGCATATCGCAGTTTTCATCTTGTCAATTGGAGAAAAATGGTGAAATGGAGAATTTCAAAGACGATACTTAGCAAATTTGAGAAATTGAGAAAAATAAGAATCTTCCCATTTTTCGTATTCACCTTTTAAATTCACATAACTCTCTATTTAAATCATCTTCTTTGGAGATTGCGGACATAAAGAACATCTCTCAGGTGGGTTTTTCCCCTGAGGATATTTAAAGTGAAAAAGAGGAAAAACAGTGCAAGCTGCGGCGCAAAAGTCAGTATAGACCATGGAATGTTTCACATAGTTTATTTATATTTTATATATATTCACCCAAAAGTCTCTCCATGGTCACCTCTCCCATCTATATTCCCGCAAAATTAGGAGGTGGAGAGAGAGAGAGATTAGATTACCAAATAAAGGTAAAAAAAAATAAAAAATAAAAAGAGGGATGACACAAATAATTTTAGAAATGATATATATATCCATAAGAATGAGTCGAGTTGAATTAATTTTATTAATTATTGTAGGAATAAGTTTATTGAAAGTTCTGGCAACTTGTCATGAAAGTGCAATTGAGTTCTAAAATTTTCAAAAAATTTAATCAAGTCTTAAAATTTATTTTTAAAGTGTAATTGGACTTTAAAACTTTTAAAAAATGGAATTAAATCCTAAAACTTATTGAGTTTGTGCAATTAAGCCATTTCTTTCGTCAATTTCGTCCAACTTAGCAAGTGAAAAAATGCTAATAAGTTTTAAGATTCGATTGCACGAACTTAATAAATATAAGGATTTGATTTTAGTTTTTGAAAATTTTAGGACACAATTATACTTTCCCGATAAGTTTCAAAACTTCTCAGCACACTTATTTTATGACGATATAAATTTTGGTAACCTGTCAACGAAGGAAAAATCCACAATATGTCGACTATTCTCACATTATGTATGCCAGCCTAGCATTTGTTTCAATTAGATAATTCGACGGGTGTTCTCGAGACGCTTGTTAATCCAATTTGGTAAAGAAAAATGACAAAATGCCCCTAATAGACAAAACAAACAAACAAGGAAAACAGCTACGCTACACTCCATTCATGCGTGAGAGATAGAGAGAGAGAAGAGAAAAAAAGAGAGACGTTAAAACCGGTGAGAACTCGAGCAGACGACGCATTTGCAGTTGATGAAAAGCTTAGACGTTCACGAAGCTCTCCCTCCCTCCCCGTCTCTCTCTCTAGAATCACTGTGCTTTCTCTCTCTAGAACCTCTCCCGTCCGTCCAGCCCTCCGCACTGACCAGCGCCGGCTCCACGCACTCTCGAGGAAGAACCCGAGAATGGATCCCTGCCCCTTCGTCCGCCTGATCGTCGAGTCCCTCTCCCTCAAGCTCCCCGTCGACCCCTCCAAGCCCGCCGTCGCCGGCGGCGGGATCCACCCCTCCGCCACCCCCTGCTTCTGCAAGCTCCGCCTCAAGAACTTCCCCGCCCAGACCGCCCTCCTCCCGCTCTCCTCCTCCAAATCCGCCGCCGACGCCCCGCCGGACACCGCCACCTCCGCCCCCGGCTTCCACCTCGACCCCGCCGCGCTCCGCCGGCTCGCCGGCAAGCCCTTCGCCCTCCGGGTCTCCGTCTACTCCGGCCGGATGGGGGGCCGCACCTGCGGGGTCAGCAGCGGGAAGAAGCTGCTCGGGCGGGTCCAGGTCAGCGTCGGCCTCGACGTGGCCCAGGCCCGGCCCGTCGTCTTCCAGAGCGGGTGGCTGAAGCTGGGGCCCGCGCCGGGGAAGGCCGCGCCCGCGCGGCTCCACCTGGTGGTCCGCTCCGAGCCCGACCCGAGGTTCCTGTTCCAGTTCGGCGGCGAGCCGGAGCTCAGCCCGGTCGTGTACCAAATCCAGGGGAGCAACATCCGGCAGCCGGTGTTCAGCTGCAAGTTCAGCGCCGACCGGAATTGCAGATCCCGGTGAGTCTTTTTAGGTGCATGTTAGCGTAGCCTCACGTCTCCGTGCTAACGTGCGCACGGGGTCATTTAATTTTCGTGGGGAATTTTATTCCAGGGGGAAGGAGTGATGAATAATGATGGTCATTATGCTACGTCTATTAATTAGAGGGGGGCCCTATCGGCTGTGAATTATTTTTCACGATTTTTAGGGGTTTGGTTTCTGCTAATTTACGCATGTGGGGTTGTCAAATGAAAATTTTTTTCCCTCACTTTTGCAAGCTATTGAACTGAAAAAAAGAAAAACAGAAAATCGAAGCACATGGGATTGTTACAATTTGGTCAAGGACCCTATCTGGTCCTCACCTTGCCTTTCTTTCATGGTGGGGGTAACCCCCTTGACCTCTCTCTCTCTCTCTATAATTTGTACTAAATTGAAATTTCACTGTAAAAGATCCCAAAAGGTGAAAAAGCGTAGAGAGAGAAGTGGCAATCTTGGAAGATTTCTTTTACCTTTTTTCCTCCAACTTTTTTTTGGGGATCTGCCAGCATTATGAGCCTAGACCGTAAGAATAGGTAATTTAGGCACGTCGCTGCCGGAACTTTGACATATAAAGAGTTGGGTCCATGGTTTTCCCGTTTCTAGGTCGTCTGAAATTCGAAAGGAATACAAAGTTCAAAACTTTCGGAAAAAAAAAAAAAAAAATCGCTGTTCAATAGGTCCAGATCATGTGACATGTGATGCAGCAGTAAGATCTCACTCGTGCCATGTTCGGTCAGACCCTCCTGAGCAAATCTAATATTTTTTTCTTTTTCGCGACGAAGTAAAAGGATCGACGTAGCCGACTCTCTACGAATTACAAAAGTGGGTCGATATTTAATGGATATTCTCGATGGGAGTTCGTCGAATCAGCTTTGTTTAATGATCCTCTGCTGCCGCTGCTGCTTCTTCGTTATGTGCGACGCATACAATATTGCGTCGGTTCATTGATTCAATCATCACCGATCACGATCTGTCCTCCGTGCTGTCGTAAATGGAAAGAGAGCTTTCTAGTAGCTCCGAATCTTCAGGACAAGCATCGTGATTTGTTTAAGAAAAAACGAGGGGCGGTCTTCGGCTGACGGAGCCCCAGTTTGGTCAAAGAGACAGCTCCAGATCTTCTCCAACTGTCATCGGCAACCACCCTCGATTCTTCCCATGTGCAGCTACTAAGGTCTCGCCGATATTAAATTCGCAAAATCGATCATTAGGGGAGTTGATGTTTCCAATAAATTCTCTGCTGACCCTCGATTTTTTTAATTAATTCGTGTTGATTATAGAATATTTGATCGTTCAGTTCTTGTTTGGTACCTTGACTAGTGACTAGGTAGTCTTGGTCCAGTCATTGTTCTAGTTTTAACAATAATTGATTTCATCATTATGGTTTTTGACAATTTCGATTCTTGATTCGTGCGTTGGGAAACCAGATCATTGGCGTCCGATTTCCCCAGCAGCCGAGGATGGATGAGGACTCTGTCCGGGGAGCGAGAACGGCATAGCCGGGAGCGGAAGGGGTGGATGGTCACGATCCACGACCTCTCGGGCTCGCCCGTGGCGGCCGCCTCCATGGTGACCCCCTTCGTGCCCTCCCCGGGGTCCGACCGGGTCTCCAGGTCGAACCCCGGCGCGTGGCTCATCCTCCGCCCCAACGGGTACTCGGTCAGCAGCTGGAAGCCCTGGGGCCGGCTCGAGGCGTGGCGGGAGCGCGGCCCGACCGACGGCCTGGGGTACAAGTTCGAGCTGGTCACGGAGGGCGGGCCCACGAGGGGGATCCCCATAGCCGAGGCGACGTTGGGCGTCAAGAGAGGGGGGCAGTTCAGCATCGACGTCGGGTCGAGCCTGAAGTCGCCCGTGAAGGGCTTCGTGATGGCGTCCACGGTGGAGGGGGAGGGGAAGACGAGCAAGCCGGCGGTGCAGGTGGGCGTGCAGCACGTGACCTGCATGCCCGACGCCGCCCTCTTCATCGCGCTCTCCGCCGCCATCGACCTCAGCATGGACGCCTGCCAGCTCTTCTCGCATAAGCTGAGGAAAGAACTGTGCCATGACGATCAAGATTGCTACACCTGAGAGAAAACCATACATCCCGAGTTCGAAACACATGCCCCTGCTAACTGATTTTTCCGCAGTGATGACTGATCAGTACTTGCTCAGCCCGGAGACCAAAAACAACAAAAAAGGCTGCGGATTTGAGCGGAAAAAAACATGGTTGCGCACTCCACAAAATTTTTTTCTTGCCCACGATCGCGATTTGCTTCTTGGATTGGATTTTGATGATTTTGGTACTTGTAGAGTTGGGGAGTTTGATATTGGCGTTGTCATTACCAACAACTTTCGGAGAGATTTTTCTCTTTGTTGAACACATTTTTTCTTTCTTCTTTTTGTATAATTTACTTATCGAAATTGTACAGACAGGGTGATCTGGGGTTTGCTACAGTTGTTTGTTCATAAGAATATATTAACTGATTCTTTGATTTCTTTGCTAGCTCTCTTTCTGGATCGACACAAGCTATAAGCTGTTGCTCATGTTGTCTTCTTTGCTGGCTTTGACATTGCGGACACGTGAAAATGATGCCGTGTCCCAAGAAGGTTGTCTCCCTCTGATGGTGACCGGTGAAGAGCTGCACTTTTCTTGATGCATGACACTGTCTTTTCCTTCGGTAGATGCATTTTGATTTTGCCTAAAATGATTGTGTCCTCCGCCCAACGTAGAAGATAAGCTGACATTTTTCCTGCGCCGGAAGCAATTTTTCTTGGATCAAATTGATTCACAAGGCAAAAGCATCGACATTTCTTGTTCGAACTCTTGGAGACCTAAAACAACATGGGTCCAGAAAACCTAGAACAGCACGGGTCCGGAGTTATTTTGGGTTGAGCCTTTTCCTTCGTTTGACGGTCGAGTCAGCTTCTAACAAGAACGGATTTCAACTCGTGTTCGTTGTTCGGTCTGATAGCTTCGTTTGAGAATGTAGGTCGCGCGCTTCCGATTCAGCAGACATCTCGAGGTCCGAAACTGGGGTTTGCATGGGGACACGAACGTCCCGAGCCCAAAGTTTCCGCACTCTCTCGCACTCACTCAGCTCGATCACTCTCTCTCTCTCTCTCTCTCTCTCGTGCTCACTCGGCTCACGATTTGGTCACACAACGTCAATGCTCACTCCCTTCTCCATTCATCAACTCCCCTGCTTTACAAAAGAAGCATGATTCAGAGATTTCCGATGTGAAAAATTAGCCGGATGCATTCCATTCCACGATCCACATTCGGACACGTGCGTATGGGTCATAATAGGTCGGGTCTTCTTGGTTGTCATCTGTTGCTTTGCCATGGCCCAATGGTATGAGTCCCCTACCGGAACACCACCTTTTTAATATTCAGTTTTAATTCTTGGAAATTCTTTTCTTGAAATCCAAGAATCAGTAAACCGGAGGCGAAAACTCCAAGCGGTCCTGCAAATCTAGTTTCCTTAATATAAAGAAAGAAAAGGAAGAGAAGAAGGAGAGAAAAACACTGCTCTTCACTTCGTATCCCGGTTTTCACCATGGAAGGAATATCAGTGTACTTAATATCGGTTTTTCCCTTTGTTGAAGACATTTTTTCTTCTTCTTGGTCTTCTTCTTTTTTTGAAATTTACTTATGGCAATTGTACAGGCGGGGAGATCTGGGTTTTGCCTAATATCTGATTCTTTGATTTCTCGGCTAACTCTCTCAGGATTGACAAGCTGCAAGCTGTTACTCATGTTGTCTACTTTGCTGGCTTTGACATCGTGGACACGTGAAAATGATGCGGTGCCCCGAGGTTGTTGTCTCCCTCTGATGGCGACTGGTGAAGGGCTGCACTTTTCTTTCGGTAGATGCATTTTGATTTGCCAACATGATTGTGTCTTCTGCCCAACATAAAAGAAAACCGACACTTTTCCTGTGCCGGAGACGATTTTTCTCGGATCAGATTGATCCACAAAGCAAAAAGAATGCATATTTCCCGTTTGAAATCTTCGATGAGGCAAAAGTAAAGCCTCATAACAAGGTACAAAGTCTTCTAATTGTGCAAATCTACAGCGAAGCCAGTTTTGTGGCTGCATTCATCGTGGCACACGAGCATGGCCGAACCAGACGGGAAATCCACGCCACGGGCTACAATTCGGCTTTTCTTGGGTGCATCTGATCGTGCAGGACGAAACCGAAAGCAGCCGAATGCCTGCTGCGCTTCTTTCTCTCCCTCGGTTTCATCATGAAGCCGCACTCATCGGTTCCGGCGCTCGACAAGTGAGAACACGGGAAGCGGGAACTGAGTCGAGATATGAGACCGAGACCAAAGAGAGCTTTGAAGTCCACGTGATAATGGGGTGGCATCTCCAGTCCAGAATGGGCTCCGGCTCTGAGTACTTTCCTCCAACTCCTCCATTCCACAGCTGTCCTTCCACTCTTCTCTCGCATATGGTGGTTTTCGCGCTTCGTCAGATGAGATGCTGAAGATGCTCAGCTGGTCCCGCGCCGGTCCATGCTATAATAAACGTTTAATAATTACCGTGCACGTGCGGCGGGTCCGCCAATCTCAGCAACGTGAGCTTGTTACACGAGCGAGGGCACCGAGGTAATGGGACATGGGCTTGATCCATTGGACCTGGGCCTGTGTAGCCTACGCTGATATTGAAACCACCCGTTCTGAGCCCGTGGATGGAACTCATCATACAACCACGCGAGGCTCCTCTTCACAGAGCAGCGAAAGGGGCAGGCCAGGGATGGCCCGATGGGACGGTTCGGTGCTGCTAGTGCTAGACCGTTGCCTTTTCTCTTTTTTTTTTTTTTTTTTAGTTTAATTTTATGAAACTTTTTCTTGAATTCCTAGGAATATCGGTAAACTGGAGACCTGTTTCGGACTTAAAAAGGGTCCCAGGTTTGGGACTAGAGTTAAGGTTAGGTAAAAAAAAAAATTTCTCAATTGAAAAGAAAAAGTTTAGATTTAGATTTTGGATTAGACCTAAAATGGGGGGATTTTTCCCGGAAGACCCACCGCAGGACCAAAACTTGTGAGCTCTTCGTGACTTTGACTGTGCTGAGGCCCTCTCCCATATCGGAACACCACAGCAATAGCAAATAGTTAATAAGTCGTACGCCGCGGAGCACAGGGAAGTGGGCTTGTGATCCTAACGGGGGCATTAAGGTGATGGAATGGTGGGCTCGGAATCCACGTTCTTCGGGCCAGCTCGCGCGCATGGGCCCCCGCTGGAGGGTCCGTTAATCTCCCGCTCGGGCTTGACGTGGGTCGGGGTCGCGCTAAACCGTTGTCTTTTTGTTTCGACTCGAATTTTTTTTTTTTTTTTTTTGGGGTTAAATCTAGCCCCAATTAAACAGTCCGTCCCAAACAAAAATTGATTCATGAGAGGATGAGTGGAAAAAAAAAGGGTTAATATCATGAAAAATCCCAAATAGGTACACATGTGACAAATTTATCCAAAATTATTTTTTTTGACAATGAAAAATCCCAAATTGATACACCTATGATAAATTTATTCGACTGACTATAAAAAACCATAAACCGGTATATTTATGACAAATTTATTCAGAACTAATTTATTTGATCGCACAAAAACTCAAACTAGTAAATTTGTGACAATATACCCTCCGCTAAATTGCATTAATATCACAAAAAAATCACAAACATTGTAAACTGTGATAAACGGAGCATAAAATCCCAAATTAATATATGAGTTAACTGTCACGTGTCATTTAACTTAATAATTTAATAGTAAAATTTAACGAAAACTAACAAATAAGGGTGTACAAAAGAATTGGGATTCACCTCGGACCGCTCAAAACCGGACCGGAATTGCCGTTCCCGATTCCATGGGCGGATCCGCCCACTCGGATCGGACCGATTAATTTTTAATATTAAAAAAAAATTACTAAAACAAACCCTAGATCTCATCTCATTGTCTCTTCATCTTCGGTTCTCTCTCTCTCTCTCTCTTCCTTGGTTCCTCCTATCACCATTTTGATTCCTCCCCAAGCGATGCCGTCGCCGCCGCCGCCGTCGCCGCCGCTCCTCTGCCACTGCTATCCTCCCCGAGCGAGAATTGACATAAGCATGTTTATAGGTATGCCAACTTCCTCGAGTCGAAATAGTCACGGACAGCAAACATGATATAGGCAACATTAGTTTGTAAATCATCTCTATGGATATACACACTCCTTGCCCATTTGATTGAACTCCGTTTGAAAGCAGTTCATATGCTATTATTATAGAGGCTTCGCATTCGTACACCTGAATTGATCATGTCCAACTAGGGATGTGTATGGGTGATAAAGGTCATTTTAGCAAGCAACGTAACTTTTATGTTGAACTAAAATTGGAAGCGTTAGCATGTAAGATCACTCGTTTATCATAGACATGTTACGTAGTAACATTACTAAATAAAAAAAGTATGCAATTCAAGAAGGCCGTGAGGAGCATCAGATCTATATACCGTCGAAGAACAGCTGGTCCCGTTTGGAAGTAAAGGATTACTTGTATATTAACTTATTGCTTTGTATCTTCAAGTCACGGAATTTGAAGTCTTGACGAACTACATGGACTAGTTACTTGGCGTTTTGCGCAGCTATGCCTTTTACATATTTTTAAAAGTTAAAGGACACCAATAATGTGAGATGCGATATAAAGGAATGTATTAGACTTATTTGATAGTAATACCTCTAGTTTTCTAGAAAAATAACACATAATTTAGCCATCTGTGGTTACTTGCAAACAAGAAATGGGAGAATGTTGCATCCCATCTGTTCGCGTTTTTTTTTATCTATGAGATGCATTTATCAGGGGTGTGCATGGTCCGGGCGGGCAGTTCCCGACCTAGAACCGGGAACCGCCCGCTAAGGACCGGTTTCGAAAAATTGGAACCGGGATCCACCCGTTTGTTACGTGAATCCACCCGGGAATCGGACCGCCAGTCCGGTTCGGTTCTCGGGTGAATCCATGGAACTGATCTTGACGTAAAATAATTTTGATTTCAACATAGAACGACTAGGTGACATCAAAGCAAGCCAAAGAAAGAAAAACCAAATTTAAGTACGTGGAACAAACTCATCAAGTAGAGTAAATTAGACAAGGTTACAAGGATCGTACTTCCATATCCAAAGCAACCAAAGATATCTCCGATGAGTTTCTTGACATGACAAACATTTTCCACATCATCAAGGACAATCAAAACTCTCATGTGGCCACATAAGTCCCTAAAAAACTCGATTCCCAAGCTGGCTAAAGCAACATCCTTAGGTGCCCCTTCCAGAACATCATAAATCAACTTAGTTCGCAAAAGCTGAAGCCCTCCTAATTCTTGAGTTGTTTCTGCTTGTCCTCAGCACCAATATTCATCAAGCCCATGATGCAGCCTACTTGATGGTAAGCATTTTTTGTTCTTACCAAGCGATCGTTGCCATTAAGAGCAAGATCCAGGAACATGGTAAAGTCAAAACGCTCGGGGAAGAATCGAAGACGAAGAGAAGAGACTGAGGAAGAGACAGAGAGAGAGAGAACCGAAGAACATGACACCGAAGACGAAGAGATGAGACGCAAACGTAGGGTTTCTTTTAGTATATTTTTTTTAATATTAAAAAGGTTCGGTCCGGTCCGGGTGGGCGGGCAGGCGGATCCGCCCACGGAACCGGGAACCGGACCGGTTCCCAAAAATTGGAACCGAGAACCGGACCGATTCCCCCAAGAACCGCCGGTTCCAGGCGGTTCCCGGGTATTTTGCACACCCTTAGCATTTATAGTTGTAACAAATGAATCTTTGTTCCACGTACTTAAATTTGGTTTTTTTTTTTTTTTTTTTTTTTTTGGTTTGCTTTGATGTCACGTAGTCGTTCTATGTTAAAAATCAAAATTGTTTTGCATCAAGATCGATTCCATGGATCCACTCGGGAATCGAACTGGACCGACTGTCCGGTTCCCGGGTGGATCCATGCAACAAACGGGTGGATCCCGGTTCCAATTTTTCGAAACCGGTCTTTAGCAGGCGGTTCCCGGTTCTAGGTCGAGAACCGCCCGCCCGGACCATGCACACCCCTACTAACTGTTAAATTGCTAAAAGGGAGGAGAGATGAGGCTGAAACTTTTTTTTTTACGTACAGAACAACCAAGTCTTTTACAAAAGACAAAATACATAACGTAAAACACACCATAACTACCCATGTTCTGCATAAAACACTTGCCCCACTAACACCTAAAAAATTAGGATAACCAACGCACATGACTCCACTAACTCTAATAACTGAAAAATTAAATCAAGAAAACGTGGAAAAAGAAATAACTATTTATCAACAATCCCTCCCTTAAACTGATGTTTGCTAACATTCAGTTTAAAGTCTTGACTTTTTTTTTCACCGTGCAAACACCTAGTAACCTTCTGAGCTTCACAAATGACTCCATCTTGAGGGCTTTGGTGAATATATCAGCAACTTGATCTTCACTCCTGCAATAGATTAGATCAATTGTTCCATCATTGCTAAGATCTCTCAATAAATAAAACTTCACATCAATGTGCTTGCTTCTTCCATGTTACACCGGATTCTTGGAGAGTTTTATTGTTGAATTATTGTCACAAAAAATTTTAGTAGGTCCCGGTTGCTTGAATTGTAGCTCCTCAAGAATTCTCCTTAGCCAAATAGCTTGACAAGCACTAGTTGTTGCAACAACAAATTCAACTTCTGTACTTGACAATGTGACAATTGGTTGCTTCTTGGATGACCACGAAATAGCACCTGTTCCAAACATAAAAGCATAACCCGAAGTGCTCCTCCTATCATCTTGATCTCCTGCATAGTCACTATCGATGAAATCCCAACAAATCGGACTTTTCACATTTCTTGTAAAATAGCCCAAAGTCTCTAGTTCCTTGCAAGTAACGAAGGATTCTCTTGGCAGCTAACAAATGCATTTGTGTAGGATTCTCCATATATCTACTGATTAAACTCACAGAATACATTATGTCTGGTCTTGTTGCAGTTAAATACATCAAACTGCCCACAATTTGTTTATAAAGTGTGCTGTCAACCTTCCTCCCTTCATAATCTTTGTATAACTTTAAGCCAAACTCAACTGGAGTGTTTACAGGATTACAATCCTTCATCTGAAACTTGTCCAAAATTTCTCCCACATATTTCTTTTGAGAAATAAAGATCCCATCATCTAATTGTACCACTTCTATGCCAAGGAAGTAATGCATCATACCAAGATCAGACATTTCAAACTCATCCATCATAGATTTCTTGAACTCTTCAAACATACCATCACAACTTCTAGTAAATATAAGATCGTCAACATACAAGCAGACAATAAGCATTTTCCCTTTATCTCCAATCTTGACAAAAAGCGTATGCTCATAAGGACATTTTGAAAAACCAACTTTAAGAAAATAAGTTTCAATACGACTATACCAAGCCCGAGGGGCCTGTTTTAGCCCATAAAGAGCTTTTTTCAATCTATAAACTTTATGCTCATTTTCAATCTTGACATAACCAGGGGGTTGCTCAACAAATACCTGTTCTTCCAAGTACCCATGCAAGAATGCCGATTTGACATCTAGCTGGAAAATAGACCAAGAATTCTGTGCCGCCAATGCAACCACCAATCTGATCGTGTCATGTCTTGCAACCGGAGAAAAACTTCTGTATAGTCGATTCCATATTGCTGCTTGTATCCCTTGGCTACCAAATGTGCTTTGTATTTGTCAATTTCACCATTTTCTTTCAGTTTTGTTTTAAAGACCCACTTTACACCAATGGTTTTTGTCCATCCGGAAGATCGGATAGCTCCCACGTATCATTTCTTTCGATGGCATTAATTTAATTATCCATCGCTTTTCGCCATTTTTCTTCTTTGACAGCACTCTCAAAAGTTGTAGGATCACAGTCTGAAAACAAGGCAAAGTGAGTAATTGAATCTCAATTCCGTTACCTCATAATCTTCCAACCAGCGAGGCCTTCTTCTAACACGACGAAGAGATTGAGCTTCTTCTTCATTGACTTCATCGCCTGTTGGTGAAATTCCAGCAGCTGTAGAAGTTGTATTTGATGAATTTTGGGGCAAACAAGGTGCTGAAATCTGCTCCTGTTCAACATCATTGTCATAAAGAACTTGGGTAGGCTGCTGTCTATTCCAATCCCAAGTGTTCTCGTTCATCAAAAATAACATCCCCGCTAGTCACAATCTTCTTTGTCGGTGGATTAAATAATTTATATACTTTGGATGCTTCACTTACACCAAGAAAGACACATTTTTCAGCCTTGTCATCAAGTTTCTTCCTTTTCACATCCGGGACATGGGCATATGCGATGCATCCAAAGATTCTCAAGTGATCTACAGCCGGTCTTCTCCACTCCAAGCCTCTTCGGGTGTCATATTCTGAACAGCAAAAGTTGGACTTCTGTTCAAAACATGAATACTCCAATTTACTGCTTCGGCCGAAAGTCTTTGGAACTTTTCCTCTTGCCAATAAGCTTCTCACCATGTTGAGAATGGTTCTATTTTTCCTCTCGGATACACCATTCTGTTGTGGTGTATATGCAGCAAGATAGCTCTTTTCGAATGCCATGCTCGCACAAAAAACTTCAAATTCTTTTGAGCAATATTCACCACCACGATCTGTTCGAAGAGTCTTAATGGTCTTTCCTGCTTCATTTTCAACACGAGCTTTGAAGCTTTTAAATGTGGAGAAAGCTTCTGATTTTTCCTGTAAAAAATAAACCCAAGTTTTTCTTGAAAAATCGTCAATGAAGGTAATTAAGTATCTTTTACCTCCATTAGAAGATGGGTTTATAGGACCGCAAATGTCCGAATGCACCAGCTGCAAAACATCCTTTGCTCTTCATGATTTTTCTTTTGAAAATTGAGAACGATGCTGTTTGCTAACAACACATTCTTCGCAGACTTGGGTAGGAATAGTAATTTGAGGAAGACCCGTCACCATGTTTTTCTGTTGGAGGGTCTTCAATCCACCAAAACTCAAGTGACCATAGCGAAAATGTCATAGCCATGAGGGATCTCTCTTTTCACTAGGATCTTTATTTTCAGCCATCAAACAAGATTGAATATTTTCAATCTTTAATGGAAACAATCTATTTGAACTCATAGGAACAACTGCAATAGCACCTTTAACAGAATCATAAATTTCACAAGCACCCCTCTGAATAGTGATTACATAACCATTTTCTTGTAATTGACCAGCACTCAAGAGGTTACTTTTCAAGTCAGGAACATACAACACATTAGAGATCGTTTCTACAAAACCATTCTTGGTTCTTATCTTAATATCACATTTTCCCATTACTTTCACAGTAGAATGATCCCCAAAACTCACAGTAGAATGAAAATCTTCATTTAGATGAGAAAAAGAAGACTTACTTCCACTCATGTGGTTACTGCAGCCTGTATCCACATACCAAATATCTGACTCGCGCTTCTTTTCATCTTGAACAGCCATCAACAACGTTTCAACTTCTTTTTCTTCAACAAAATTTGAACACTCTGCCTTTTCTTTATTATTAGGCAGCCTAGTATAACATTCAGATGCATAATGACCAAATTTATGACATCTAAAACACTCTACCTTGGATTTGTTAGGATCCCATCTTCTCCCTTTGCCTTGAAATTGGTCATTGTTGGCTTTGAAATTCCTGCTAACGTCTCTATTTCCTCGATCTCCCCTTCCTCTACCTCTACCTCTACCCCTTCCTCTGAAATTGTTGGAATGAGTATAGGTAGAAGTCTTCAACACTTGCTCCTCTACTGTTGAACTTCTGTTCATCTTCTGTTCATGGACCAATAAGGAGCTTTACAATTCATCAAGAGATAGCGCATCTATGTCTTTCGACTCTTCAATGGAGCAGACAACATAATTAAACTTTGGTGTCAAGGAACGCAAAATCTTCTCCACAATGGTGACGTCGTCCATCTTCTCGCCATGGAATCGCATCTTGTTGCTGATTTCCATTGTTCTTGCACAATAACTAGTGACGGATTCTCCATCCTTCATCGCTAGTATCTCAAAATCTTTTCTCAAGGCTTGAAGCTGTGCACGCTTCACCCTAACAGAGCCTTGATATTTCTTTTCATAGAATCCCAAATATCCTTGGAAGTTTCTTTGCAAAGAATAGTCTCCAAGATGGAACGATCGATAGCCTGAAAAAAATATTTTTTTGCCTTCAGGTCCTTCAACTTTCTAGCCTCCAATTCTGCTTTCTGGAGATCTGTCAAAGCCATGCCTGCTGGTGGCTCTTGAATTCCAGATTCGACAACCGACCAATACTCCTTTGATCGTAAAAATTCTCCATCAGCATGCTCCAATGATCATAGTGACCATCAAAGCGTGGAATTGCTGGTTGAACAAAATTGTCGGTGGCCATTGGAAATATTGCTACTGCAATTTTCTCACGAAACTCTCTCACCCTTCTCTCAAGTTCTGATACCACTGTTAAATTGCTAAAAGGGAGGAGAGATGAGGCTGAAACTTTTTTTTTTACGTACAGAACAACCAAGTCTTTTACAAAAGACAAAATACATAACGTAAAACACACTATAACTACCCATGTTCTGCATAAAACACTTGCCCCACTAACACCTAAAAATTAGGATAACCAACACACGAGACTCCACTAACTCTAATAACTGAAAATTAAATCAGGAAAACGTGGAAAAAAGAAATAACTATTTATCAACACTAACAAAGGGTAAATTTGTTCCAAGCGTACTGATTTTGGGTTTTTTGGTGGTCAAAAATAGTTTTGGATAAATTTATCATAGGCGTACTAGTTTGAGATTTTTAATGTAGTAACCAAAAAAAAAAAAAAATTAGTCCACTTAATGCACAGAGATAGGGGCATCAACGACCTCCTCCTCTCTTTGTTCCAAACGAAAATGGCGACTCTCTCTCTCTCTATTTTCCCTGTCACGGAGTTTGCTGGGATAAGCAGCGAGATCACCAACTGTTCTCTCGACAAACCAGGGGGCTTAGAAGCGCCATGGATCCTCAGGGCAATTCAAGCCTCCTCCTGGAATCACCGGGCAACCCAGCCGAGGCCTCTGCATCTGGTCGGTTCGGTATGCCAATTGGGACGTTCCGGATTGGAGAGCACCGCGCAATTCTTGGCTGAACCCAGAGAAGAAATTGTAGGCCACGGTGAGGTTCGCTAGGCTCTTGAGCGAGGTGACATAGGTCGGGCAGGACCCTGGACAGCTTGTTGTGTCCTGGGTGCAGGACCTCGATCTGGGTCAGGCACGAGACGGTGTCCGGCAAGCGACACCAAAGCACCTCCACGTCCGAGAACAGCCTACTCCCATCGCGGATGCACCCGGTGAGCTGATTGCTCAAGATATAGGACCGAGACCAAAGAGAGCTTGAAGTCCACATGATGGGCGGCGACCATTACCTTTTTTTAAAAAATAATTTTAAGTTAATTTGAGGGGTAGATTTGGGATTAACTCTTATTTTTTCATTTTAAGATAATTGGAGGTCCAGTTCCATAAAAATTAGAGATGAGTCGTGACGGGTTTTGGACATAAGACTAATCCAGGGCAGATTTGGGACTAAAATTAAAGTTGGTGATTTTTCTTTTCAGACAAAAAAATAGGTAGGAGTAGACTTGGATTAGACCTAAAATCGGGGGATTTTCCTAGGAAATAGACCCAGGGAAGGACCAAACTTGTTGCGTTGTTTGCGACTTGACTGTGCTGTAGGTACACGTGAAGGAAAGGAAGTTTTCATCTGTTGCAGAGAAAAGAACAAGGAAAAACTAAACGTGACTATCTTTACTCAGCCAGAAAATTCCAAGTCCTTTTATGATCTGAATTCTTCTTATACCACTTCTCATCTCCATCTTTCTGCAGAATGGGCTGGCAAAGTCCGGACTCCTTGATGAAGGGAGAGACCTGCGTTGGCGCTAACATGTCCGCAAATGAACAAGAACGTCATGAGAAGACATTGTAGTACATATCTTTGTTCATTTTGGCTTTATCAGCGCTTTCAATCGGAGTTCATTTCCTGAATCAGGCCAAGCAAAGTTTGAGAGAATCGCTCCGCTGCATGCTTAGGTAATTTTCGGCCGCTCAACCGGAGTTAGAATCAGTCGGGATGTCGCAATCTATATCAAAGAGATAAGAGGGAAGATTGCAGAAATCATTTCGAGATGGTTTGTGGGAAAGATTGAAGTGGTGCAGAGTAGAGAGAACTTTTGGGATAGTTACTCTGGGTTTTGTGGTAACTGTCTTCATGCTTCAACTAGAAGAAGAGAGAAAAACACAGCTCTTCACTGACATCCTGGTCTTCTACTGTATGAACTGGTTGTATGGACTGAATAAATTGATGCATCAGAGGATCAAGGGGGAAAACGATATTAGTCTACTTAAAAGCTCTAATTTTTAACAGCACTGTTTAATGCGAAATTGAACCTGACGTTCGGGAAGGAGGGCATCGTGCATTCTTGGCTGAACCCAGAGAAGAAATTGTAGGCCACAGTGAGGTTCACTAGGCTCTTGAGCGAGCAGACGTCTCAGTCTGGCTAGACCCTGGACAGCTTGTTGTGTCCCAGGTTCAGGAACTCGATCACACATGAGATGGTGTCCGGCCGGTGATCCCATCAGCGAATTGCAGCTCACGTCGAACACCTCCATGTCCGAGAATAGCCCAATCCCCTTGGGACGCACCCTGAGCTGATTGTTCAAGAGCAGGATCTCTCCGATCTTATTGCCTAGAATGACTGTCTTCTGCCCAACATAAAGAAGACCGACATTTTTACTATGTTGGATACAATTTCCGTTGGATGAGTATCATTCAAAAAGGAAAACGGATGCGTATTTCCTGTTTGAAATCTTTGATGAAAGCAAAGACTCCTAACAAGGTATGAAGTGTTACATTGTGCAAATTGACAGTTTAAGACAGTTTTATGGCTGTCGAGTGTCGAAAGGATTTGTCATTCCACGAGCAATGTCGCATGAAGAGGAAGTACTGCCGGGCTCTGCCCAAACCAGATGGGGGAATCCACGACGCAGGCCACGACTCTTCTTTCTCGGGGCGCAGCTGATTGTACAGACGAAACCGAAAGCAGTCGAAATGGCGCAAAGGTTCTTTCTTTCCCTCAGTTTCTTCATGAAGCTGCGCTCATCGGTTCTGGCGCTCGGCGAGTTAGAACAAGAGAATGGGAACCGAGTAGTTGTTCTCCTCCTCCATTCACACACCACAAAGTTTTTCTTTGCCCGAAGTCTGTTCGCGACATATCCCTCTCTCTCTCAATGTGGGGCTAAAGAAGCTCAGCTTGTCCCACATCGCAGGCGCACTGACATAGCAAACAGTTAATAAGCCTCGGGCACCTCATCGCTGATCGCCGAGCTTGGCAACGCGAGCTTGTAACCCGAGTGGGGGCATTAAAGGTGTGGAACGTGGTCTTGGGATTCTTGGGTTGGGCTTCAACTGGCAACCACCTGGCCCGCCCGTTCCAAGCCGGGAGTTGGCCCATGCGGCCCGTGCGAAGGCTCGGGCTTCGTGCGGCACTAGAGTGGAGGGAACCACGTGAGGCTGGTTTCACAGAGCAGCGAAAACCTCCCGCTCTCGGCAGTGGAAGGATAACGGGCCGGCGCCGGTGAGGTCCATAAACGGCTCAAAGGACAAGTTCTACCGAACCACCACCTTTTTTTTTTAACTTAATTCTATCCGGAAATAATTTCTAGAAATATTGATAAGAGAAAATAGGCCCACCATCAAGTAGAGGTGTACAACCAAATTGGTTATATCTAGGAATCAAATCGGACCGCTTGAAAAATAGGTCCCGAAACTTGTTTTCATTGGAATCAGTCCGAGAACAAGTTCTAAGTGAATATTCAAAGGACAAGTTCTACTGAACCACCACCTTTTTTTTAATTAACTTTTTTTTTAAACTTAATTCTATTCGGAAATAATTTCTAGAAATATTGATAGGAGAAAAATAGGCCCACCGTCAAGTAGAGGGGTACGACCAAATTGGTTATATCTAGGAATCAGATCGGACCACTTGAAAAATAGGCCCCGAAACTTGTTTTCATTGGAATCAGTCCGAAAACAAGTTCTAAGTGAATATTCAAAGGACAAGTTCTACTAAACCACCACCTTTTTTTTAATTAACTTTTTTTTTTTAAAACTTAATTCTATCTAAAAATAATTTCTAGAAATATTGATAGGAGAAAAATAGGCCCACCGTCAAGTAGAGGTGTACAACCAAATTGGTTATATCTAGGAATCAGATCGGACCACTTGAAAAACAGGTCCCGAAACTTGTTTTCATTGGAATTAGTCCAAGAACAGATTCTAAGTGAATATTCATCGACCATCGTCAAGTAGAGGTGTACAACCAAATTGATTCTATCCGGAAATAATTTCTAGAAATCCAAGAATATCAATAGGAGAAAAATAGGCCCAACGTCAAGTAGGAGTGTACAACCAAATTGGTTCTATCTAAGGAATCAGAGGACCGCTTGAAAAATAGGTCCCGAAACTTGTTTTCATTGGAATTAGTCCGAGAACAAGTTCTAAGTGAATATCCATTGACCCACCGCCAAGTAGAGGTGTACAACCAAATTGATTCTATCCGGAAATAATTTCTAGAAATCCAAGAATATCGATAGGAGAAAAATAAGCCCAACATCAAGTAGGAGTGTACAACCAAATTGGTTTTAAGGAATTAGAGGACCGCTTGAAAAACAAGTCCGAAACTTGCTTTCATTGGAATCAGTCCGAGAACAAGTTCTAAGTGAATATTCATCGACCCACCGTCAAATAGAGGAGTACAACCAAATTGATTCTATCCGGAAATAATTTCTAGAAATCCAAGAATATAGATAGGAGAAAAATAGGCCCAACATCAAGTAGGAGTGTACAACCAAATTAGTTCTATCTAAGGAATCAAAGGACCGCTTGAAAAATAGGTCCCGAAACTCGTTCTCATTGGAACGAGTCCGAGAACAAGTTCTAAGTGAATATTCACCCAAAAAGCGGACTGAACCGTCCTATTTTGGAACTGATTTTATAAGCTAAAAAGTGAGAATCCTAGTTTCTTTTTCCTCTAAATTCTAACCTCAGCACTTTTTTGTCCTTTGTCTTTCTTCAAAACTCCTCACCAATCTTTCATCTTCCCCTAAATTTTTTGGAGAAATGGGGAATGGAGTTTTATAATTTACATTTTAGATCACATGTTTGAACTTTTTATTATTTATTGTATTCATCTTTTGGATTGGTTTTTTTTGTAGATTAAGATTTATGTTGTTCATCATTTACTTTGAATCGTTTCATAACTTATATACTCATATGATTTTGTTGTAAAAAAATGAATCAAAAAAAGGAAAAAAATAAAATGGGTTCTCAGGTAGACCTTAAAATTGGATCAGAAAAATAAAGTAGGTTCCAAAATGAGTTTCACGCAAATAAAGTAAGTCTAAAAATTGAGAACTGATTATAACAACATAAGTTTTAGAACCTACACACCGTACAACCGATCACGCCCGCCGGAGTGAACAGCTTGTTGTACCGAGCTGTAAGGGCGCACGTGAAGGAAATGATGTTTCCTCCATCTGCTGCTGAGAAAAGAACAAGAAAAAAGAACGCAGACCACTTTAACCGGCCGAGAATATTCCAATTCCTTTAACGATCCGAGCTCTTGTACCCGCCCTTTCGTCTCCATCTTCTTCTGCAGAATGAGCTGTCAAAAGTCCTGACTCTCCACTGTGAAGGAAAGCACCTAGGTGGCACTAACATTTAAGCAAATACAACAAAAATGCCATTACACAGTCGGCACTTTCAATCGGAGTTTCACTGCCTGAATAAGGCCAAGCAAAAGTTTGAGAACCGTTTGTGGCAATTTATATCGAGATATAAGAGGGAAGATTGCAGAAATCATCTCGGACATAGTTTGCGACAACTTGAAGAATCTAAGCGGGGCAAATTGTTACTGCCCCAAGATTTATCTAATAAATTTAGTGCAGAGTAGAGGGAATTTTGGGGATAGTCACTCTGGGTTTGTGGTAACTCTCTACCTAGAAAAAGAGAGAAAAAACACTTGCTCTTCACTTCACATCCTGGTCTTCTCCAAGAAAGAAGAGCTTATGACCACCTATTCTATGTACTGGTTTCTTGAACTGAACTAAATATAGTTGGTGCATCAGAGGATGACTGAAAGAACGAAATAGTCTACCATCTTTAACAGCAGCTATTCGATGCAGGGACACCAGCATAACCAAACCTCTCTCTTTGCCCCAACAAAAATGGCGACTTTCTCTTTCTTGTCCCTATCTCTCCCCGTATCTCTCTTTTGTCATGGAGGAGCCGGGATGAGATCGCCGACGGTCCCGGTGAGATCGCCGACTGTTCTTGACAAGGCCCCAAGTGCCCCACAGACCAGAGGCTCAGAAGCACCGGGGATCCTCAGGCAACTCAAGCTCCCCCTGGGATCACCGAGCAATCCGGCTGAGGCCTCTGCATCTGCCGGTTCGGTATGCAATTAGCCACGAAATCAAACCCAACGTTCCGGAACGGGAGCCCCGTGCATTCTTGGCTGAACCCGGAGAAGAAATTGTAGGCCACGGTGAGGTTCACTAGGCTCTTGAGGGTGCAGACGATGTCGGGCAAGACCCCGGACAGCTTGTTGTGTCCCAGGTTCATGACCTCGATCTGGGTCAGGCACGAGACGGTGTCCGGCAAGTGACCCATCAGCGAATTGTAGCTCACGTCGAACACCTCCATGTCCGAGAACAGGCCGATCCCCTCGGGGATGCACCCGGTGAGCTGATTGTTCAAGAGCAGGATCTCTCTGATCTTGTTGCCGCTCACGAGGCCGAGCGTGGCCGGGATGCTCCCACTGAGCCTGTTGTTGGCCAAATTCACCACGGAGGCCTGCGAGCTTCCCAATGTCTCCGGCAGATCGCCATCGAAGCGGTTGTTGTTGAGCAAGATCGCGTCAAGCTTGCCATTGGCGAAGAGCTCGGGCGGGATCGGCCCGGAGAAGCTGTTGTACCTGAGATCGAGATAGAGCAAGCTGGGCATGTCTAGGACCGCGCTCGGGAACGTGCCGGAGAAGCGATTGTTGCTGAGGTCGAGCTCCTGGAGAGAGGCGAGGCCAGCGAAGGAGCTAGGGACCGAGCCCGAGAACCTGTTGCTGTTGAGGTGGAGGAGGGTCAGGTCCAAGAGGGAGGACAGCTCCGGGGCGAGCGTGCCCAGCAGATTCGCGCGGTTCAGGTCAATGCCCGCGAGAACAGGACCGTTGCTTTCCAGGAAACCCTCCTGCGAATCTGCACAGAAGATCCCCTTGTAAGAGCACACGTTGGGGCCGACCCAGTTCCGCAAGACCCCCTGGGGGTCTTCGGTGATCGAGGCCTTCCACGCTTGGAGTGCATTGTAGGCCGCTTCGAGGTCGGGCGATGAAGAAGAAGACCCAGGTGGGCTCGGGCCATTAATTCCTCCGCCAATCCAGACGCCGCCGCCGCCGCCGGCGCCCCCGATGCCGATGCCGACACCGGCGCCGGCGCCGGCGCCGAAAGCCTCCTCCTTGGGCATGAATTGGAGGAGCAAGAGAGCCAGAAGCCAGGTTCTGTACATCCCTCGACGAGGAGGCGTCGACCCAAGATTCGTCTTCTTGCTGGAGGGCGTTTCTTGCAATGTCGCCCAGAAATGTGGTCGATGCACACTGAAAGAGAGAGCCAGAGACAGAGAGCGGCAGTGGTAATGTGCCTTTAAACTCTCCTCATCTCAACTTGTCGGATGGCTTCCCACGAGACATGCATCTCCTCCCTCCACGATTTCAGAACTTCCAGCTCTCTTTGCTCGCTCCTAGGCCTTTCGTCTCGTCATGCACAATGTCTCCTGCTCGACTTGTCACTACCAATTCATTGCCGGTGGAGAAGAAAAGGGCTAGGTGAGCTTAGGAGTAATTACTCGCCGAAAGAGGGTGAGGCCTGGATTGAATCAGGGGCCTGCAAGACAGGCAGGGGTCCGTACGGATCTCTCGGATTTTGTCTCAGTACACTGCAACTAATGCAATGATCATCACCGAGTTTAACTTTAAGCAAAGATCTGTTCCGGGGCTAGAAGAAGACAAGAGCGGCTGCGGTATTTTGTTTGGACGCGAGGACACCCTTTTTGCCGAGTTTTTCAGCGCTCTTTTCCCACGGCAAAAGAGCGCGGGGGGGAATCTGCAGACGATTTCCTCGTGCGACCAACCTTTCTGACGAGCTTTCCGCAGAACGAGAAGCTGCTGGAGAAGGAGACGATAGGGTTTTCCAATTACTGGAAATAGTTGCTGCCTTTCATTTTCAGTGCGGAGCTCGAGGATATAGAAACGGAAAATGCTTCGAATTCCAGAAAATTTGTATGAAAGAATGATGTACGATCTCTCTGTATATCCATAAATCTGTGTTGCTTGATCGAACGTGTTCTTGGTCCGTTCCCTTTTTTGTCGTCACGGTACAATGTTGATGTGGCTTGATTACTATTCTCGATCTCGCCTCGATAGATTTTTGTTGTGCAAAGACCGGACTTTATATGCTTTGGTATTGAAAAGTTTGAGTTAAGGCTCGACTATGAACTCGAACTTTCATAGAACAACAAAATAAGAGATGTCGTTACATGTATTTTCATGGTTATAACCAAATTAATGATAGTGTCATGATCATTTGAGCAGATACATGGTCAGATTGAATTTATGTATATTATATCGAGATCAAGATCGGGGATGAAAAAATGCGAGTCCAATTCAAGTGGCCCATGGATTAATTAGATTCCATCGTACCTATAATCACATTATACAAATAAAATGTAGCAACCCTTATTCACCTACATGCCAAATTTTACATATTTTTCTTGATCCTTTGGAAAAATGAGTGCTAATAATGGCTGCCAGGTAATGGACCATAGCGGTCGACAATAATTCACCTTCACTTCATAATTCACCACCAAACCAAGGCCCACAATCCTTCAATTTCTTTTCCTATCTTTTGTAGGTCGGACAAAAGGGAATTTTGTTGTACTTTTTTTTTTTTTTTTTTACTTCCGTTTAATCACGTGAAAAGTGGTCGATAGAATGATTAAACATCGGGTACATGTTAATCAAATGATTAATCACGTGAATTAACCTCGTGATAAGGTTCGGAGCTATTCTCTTGATCCTTTTTTTTTTTTTTTTTTTGGGACTAGGGAACCGCCGTCGGCGGCTCAAACGTAAACTCTCGGGTGATCTTTAGCGCGGGGCCCACGCCATGGCGTCATGCTTAAGAATCCCTAACGACAACGCTGGGGTTCGAACTTCTCCCCTCCGTGGGGGATCGGAATATTTGGATTTTCTTTGAATACCCTATATTTTTCACGCTAATTATAAGCCATTGAATAATTTGAGCGGCTAAGTTAGATAAAATTATTTATAGGAAAGTGATGTAAAAAAAGTTATTTATATTATATTTATTTTGGGGTCAAAGTCAAATGGCGTCATTGACTGGTCCAGCTCCTATATATAATTTATGGTATGACTGGGACGACTAATGAATCTGCATTCAATACATAATTGACGGCAGAGAATGGGCCATTTTTTATTTGTACTGCGAGAACTTCGTCCTGTAAAATTTAATGAGATCGGGCTTCATCTTATCATTCAATCGCTGGATTCAAATTGGAACCCACTAATTTCAAACCCAAAAAAAAAAAAAAAAAAAATGGAACTACAAAGGTATACATTTTGAGCAAAATTGAGTTTTATTAATTTTGTCGAGGATATGCAATCCTAGAAGGAGAAACATCCAGGATTTTTTTTCATATAATTAAGGACCCGATTGTAATTAACTGGCTATCTAAAAGGGTATCGGTACACAAGAACATGTAGGAATAGGTTCTTATCATTATGTCATAATTTAATTTTTATTTTGTTATTTTAATTTTGGGATGGGATATTAGTGTATCTTAGGTAATGGCGTTTAATTTATTCGATAAATACTATTTCTTTATGTTAGACGGATTGCAACTTCGACGTGCTAATTTGCTATTAATTATCTGCCATCCCTATGACTTCGTTGGTCCGTCGATTTCTCTAAGAGGGTCCAATTAAATCAAACATCAAATTTTTTTGAGGATAATGGAGTTGGCTGGTCCGTGTGTCTTTTTAATTTGTTCAATACTTTTTTTTTTGGCACTTTCAATTCTATTTATTTTGTCTTATATTTTTTTTAAAAAAACTAAAAGCCACATGGAATTAGAAGTCTGCAACTTAAGGTCATCAGCATTTTTGTTTAACTTTTCAACAGAAGGACCGATTCGAACAAAACATACGTGTAAATCAAGATCACATTAGTAAAAGGTTTACAAAAAATCCAAAATTGGTATATTTAATACAAATTTATTCAAATTATTTTTTTTACAATAAAAAAAAATCCAAATTGATATATTTGTGATAAATCTACCATCTGTTAATTTCCATTAAATTAGATTAATACTATAAAAATTACAAACATGTACATTTGTAATAAATGGAAGGTAAAACCATAAACTAATTGATATTTGAAGGAAAGAAGTTGATCTCCTTATTTCTCTCGTGATACAATTCTCTTCCTGCTTAGCTCGGTGCATTCATCAACTACTATGTGCTATCCAACTCATCATTTGATGATAAAATTTAATAGAGACTAACATAGGATAAAATTATTACATGTGCATTACTTTGGGATTTTTTGTGATTAAAAAATTAATTTAGTCCAACTCATCATTTGATGATAAAATTTAATAGAGACTAACATAGGATAAAATTATTACATGTGCATTACTTTGGGATTTTTTGTGATTAAAAAATTAATTTGGGGTAAATTTATCACAATTGTATCAATTTGAGATTTTTCGTAATATTAATCCTTAGTAAAAAATCGATTTTTTTGTTGATCTTGCTTTACTATATTCTAATACTCACTCTCAGATTTTTTTTCCCTATCTTTTTGCATGGCGTGGGAGGTGAAACTTATCCTTAAAGCTAAATTGTCCTACCCCAACCCCCTAAGAAGGTGGGGATTCAAACTTTTCATCCCTCCATTTTCATATAAAAAGGGTGGCCACTAGATAACCCAATTGAAAAGGTAAAATAATAAAAAAGATGGTAGAACTCATGTTTATTTCTTTTTGATTCCCTAAATCATCTCAATCAAGAAGAACAAGTAAATTGGCTTGATTTTACTTTCTTATTTGAAGCACAACCCATTCGAAAAATAAATATGTGATGATGCATCATATTCTCAATCAATGTAGAAAATTTATCCAATTGTTACATCAACGAAGCAAATATGCGCCCATAGAAAATTGTCTAAGAAGTCCTAAATTTATTTTTTGGCAATCAATTCAGTTCTAAAATTTTCAAATTTGCCAATTTAGTTCTGAACATTATGACGATTTTTCAATATAATCCTCTAACTAATTTTGGCTAGATATTATTGATGAGGTCGCCGGTCAGCCGGCCTACGTGACATGATTGGTGTTGATGTGAGCAACTCTCATGATTTTTTTTTTTATACTTTGTTTCGAAATCTTATTAGAATTTATTACTTTGGTCTTTTTTCTTTTCCACTATTAATCTTTCCAGAAGGCAGACCGGGGTCACTTAGGCCTCGGCTTGTCGACCACTAAGCGAGACCCTACAAGCCCTCACCTCTTTCGAATCTAGCCCACTGTAGAATAAGGACTTTTTAGATAAGTATTCCCATCATGGACCTACTCTGTTTTTTTATTCTTATTTTATTCTTGAACTGCCGTCGTAGGGAAAGGAAGAAGGTCTGATTCACTTCTTATCCATGAGGGAGAATCAAGATATTTTTTTGTTCCCTCCTGGTACAATCTTTCACCAAGGTAATCTGATTCCGCCTCATGTGCCCGTCCATGTCAATAGATAATGTAATAAATTAGATGGACCCTTCTTCTTTTTTCTCTTTTTCCGGACAATCATCTTGAAATCGACGTGGAATGCGAACATCTATAGATGAAAAGGGAATTAAAAATTTTAAAAAAAAAAACGCATCTCGACTTTCATTAGAAATTACGAATTTACACAATAATGTCAAAAAATGGAATCTACTTCGCATAAAAAAGCATAATCGATGAAAATTAACCCTGAATTACTCCTATTAATTTGGTGGGGAAATTAGGTTCATAGTATTGGGAGCAAATCTGCTTTTTCTCTCACGGACCAGATCGCTTAAATAATTTAAGTAGAGAGTTACAAGCAAAGAGAAATGCATCATAGATGATGAACCATGAGAGCAACGATGTCAAATTAAAGGAGTTCACCTCATAGAGCAGACCACTAGAATTTCTGGAGATAAGATGGAGGGCAAAGTTCGGCTAATAAAAAATTCTGATCGGTGACCACCTAACTTGAAATGTGATTACTAGCAATCACAAGTTTATGGGCTCAATTGATTTGATTAGAATTTGCAATCAATTGACTTTTCTATTTTCTTGGGGGGTATCTCCATCAGGTTATGTCAAGGGCAGGCAACCACCTCTGGAGTTGACATAACTGGTTGAGGGCATTAAAGGATTTTTGGCTCATAATCCAAAAGTTGTCTGTTTGAACTGTTGGGGGTTAGAAGTGCAACATAAAGAGGATGAATATGTTGATTTAGAAAACTTAGCTATATTCCTTTGAATAACTAAACTTAAGTTTGATAGATCTAGAAAAAAATTGATAATATTAGATACAATATGCTTCTATTAGATAAACTGAAAGAAACAAGTAAAGTAACCAAGGACGATGCATGGAGTCTTTATAGTGGTTTGGGTTAGATCAAGTTTACGTCTATCCTCCCAAATTAATGGCTAGCAACATGATGGAATCCACTAGTAATCTTGTGAGTAGTTACCATAAAACCTGTACCGTTTCCACCTGAAATTGATGGATCTTGGTATCAGTAAACAAGCACCAGTCACACACTATATACTTCTCAAAATGAGGATTACAATGAGTAATGACAATTTTCAATAGAATGGAACACAAGTCAATAAAATCACACTCGCAACAAAACAAGAATGTGATGATATTAATGTTTGTAGCTTTTGCATTTTTTGACCATATCTCCTTCAGTGTGCATTGATCTTATATGGCCTTCGGTTTTCAAACTAGTCGTTGATAATTTTCAAGAAGATCAATTTGCCGTTGAAATGATGGACATAATCAATGGAGAATTGATTGCCTAAATGATCAAATTTTTCGCATAATGATGAGGTCTCCCCTAATAAATTTAACTATTCTTGGTAATATTCCATTCAACTGAATATGTAACAATAGATAAAATTTTGTTTCAAATATTCTTTCCGGAGTCCCAGGCTTAAGCCAGCTATTAAATTATTTTGACCTGTGAGATTAGACAAGGGATTAATGGGATTTTCTTATCCAAATTTCATAATACAGTGAGTTGGTTTTATCAATATTCCCATGAATCTATATAAGCTTCTCGTCGACAATCGAATTATGTACTCAATCTATCTAGTCTTCTTGAGTACACCAGTGTACAAGACCTCACTAAATTGTTCACATTATCACGCAATACCTCAAATCATGAACTTCCCATTACTCATGACATGTTCACCATCTATCAAGGTCTTCTCACTCTGTACTTTGCATTCCATTAATAGAGATAAAACGTTATTTATATCAACGTTACTTGAGATAAGATAACATATCAATTTACCAATTCATAATGAGAAAACACATAGTTTTAATAACTTCAAACTATTATAGAAGGTTTTTCCAACATGATTTTCATAAATTGCATGCAGACTACTCTAGATTAAAGCTATTTGCTCAGGGCAAATGTCTGAAATTAATCTATTCATGAGATTTGCGAGATATTTCATGAGTTTCAAATTAGTAGAGATAGTTTTTGTGCACCTCGATTAAACCTCCTCCCCAACTTCCTTCCCATGCAAGTTTAAGGGTGTATTTGGGGTTTTACTCACAGAGTGCTCTTAACATGGCTTAAATCCAAGAGTAAAACTCTCTTAATATTTTGGTCCTTTTTTCCCTTTGATTGTAATCTTGGATGATTTTTCAAGAAGGCTCCCGAAAAGTGCTGTTGCCTTTATAGTCACATCACCTTCTTGACTCCTATGGACATGCGGTCCCATCACTAGTTAAAATACCCGTGATCTTTCCTATTATTTAATGTTGCTCTCTAGTTTCAATATAGGGAACAGATTGCAATCCCTTTCAAGATTAAATATATATATAAATTGGATTGAGAAATATAAAAGTCCTCTGTCACCTAGTCAAGTAGTCAACATCATGTAATTAAAAAAATAAAATGAATATAAATGGCCTTATCTTGAAGCTAATCTGCCTGTCACTTCACACAGTTAGGCCTTATCATTAAACATAAATGGCCTTATAAAAGTATGTTGTTTTTTTAATTTTGTTTATTTCGCTTTTTTGGACCCTATTCTTTTTCTTTTTTGGCACGAATATTCTCAATCATAAGCTTGTTCACAATTGATAAACATACCATTCTTCTTGGTGATGCAATTCTGTTGTAATTAAGAAATGCACATTTACTTCTTTGGCCTTCTTCGATTCTTGTAATTTTCCGTGTTGGTATGAAAGGAAAAACTTATGGACACAAAGGATGATTGTTCAGTAAACCTAATACGTGTATCAATTGTACTTGTACATGTACCATCGGATCTCATAGAAATCTGCATAAGAGCCTTTGTTTTTAGCGGTATGGATTTTTTTTTTTTTACTGTAAATGAGGAGTTTTAATTGTCGAACCATGTTGACAAAAGATCATTTTTATTATTTTCACATGACGTATTTCTCTTTATATATTAGAGTTGACTCAAATTACCAAAAATAATTAACTGAATATTCAATTCAATCAATTTCATAATTTTAAAGGGGAAAAAATAAAGCACAAGCTTTATAGTCAAACCAAAATGCGGATATGAAAGCGCGATTCATTTTTCAAGTCATTCTCTTGATTAGGTAAACCTACTACATGTATCAAATGAATATATACCTTCAGGTGGATCTCACGGACCCCCGCATGTGGTCTAATGTTTTTATTAGTCTGGATTCATTTACTATAAATACTATGTAGATATAAAAATTATTCCCGACCTAAGCCAAAAAATGGAATACATGATACATGAGCTTCGATCGACAACATGTTAGGATTGCGAACCAAAATGGGGTTTGCGAGATCTACTTTCTCATTCGATCTAGGCATCACGATGAACATGGTTTGCAGAGTTTAACTTTCGAATCATATCGACAGGAGATTATTTTGATTACTTTCGTATAGAATATTACCACGTATGGTATCATTAACCAAATTTCCAAAAACTAATTAAGTGAATATAATCTCATAAATTCATAATTATAAAATAAAAGAAATGTAGCATGAGCTCGATTAGTCAAACCAAAACGTGGATATAAAGGTACAATTAATTTCTAAACGTGATTCTTGAGATTAATCACATGGTTTGCATTGATTACTAAGGGCGCAAATGATAACCATTCTAGTCAGAATTTGATTTCTGGAAAAGAAATAGATTTTTCTATTTCTATTTTTAGATGAGTTTTTAAGCAAAAATACTCGTTTGATAACGACATAAAATTCTACTATAAAAATAGAAATTCGTTTGATAACGACACAAAATTTCTTCATTTAGGACGACGGCGGACGGCGGCGGACCGGCAACTGGTGGCGATGGGCCACGGCGGGTGGCAACCGAATGATCGACGACTGGCGACCGGCGATTGGCAGGCGGCGACGGCTGGTGATCGGCGGATGGTGGTTGGCCGCCAACTATTGGCAATCGGCGAACGGCGGCCGGTGACTGGCGACGGTGACGGATGGCGACCGGCCGACGGTGGTTGACAGGGATGAATGGAGGACCGACTCATAGTAAGAACGAACGATAAGAAGAATTTTTATTTCTCATTTTTATTTCAAAAATAGAAAAGTAGAAAATTTTTACTTTTGATTTCTATTTCAAATCTATTTTTGGAACAAAAATTTATTTCAGAAATAAAAAAATTGAATAATTTTATTAAACGGATTTCTATTACGAAAAAGTCCGGAATAGAAAAATTGTTTCTGAAACAAAAATAGGGGTTGTCATGCACCCTAAAATACGAAACCGATCAAAGCGTATAAAACTTTCCATGAATATTGGAGTTAAAGAGGGAAGTTGATGCGACTGAGAATCTATGCAATGGCATCTCATGAAAAGCTTTTTTATTATTTCGTCCTTTCGATATACTTCACTTATGACCAGCAAATCAAATTTGCTTTTCGTTTCACTGAAAAGTGAATGATTTGAAAACCATTTTCTTAAAAATAATTGGTTGTATCACTTAGAAAAATCAATCAACGGAAGATGTTTTCATTGAATAAAGAAAATATTTGTTCTTTTTTCATTTTCGTAAGCAAAATAAGTGGTAGTTTTTAGAAAGATATTTCTTGAATTGCGAGTTCTCCGCGAAACAAATGCATATCTAGAATCTCAATTATCGGAAAATGTTACCAGGTCGATTGCTTCATATACAATGACAAATGACGATGAAAACAATCAAGAAAAAAGTACATACAACAACAATGAAGTGATATGGTTCACTTGGTAATGCAGTTGATCAAATTTGATTTTTTTTCTAAGAGATTAATGAGGACAAATTATTATTAACAAGTAATTACCAGCTTTATACAAACATTTTAATTATTCATGTAGTGACACCCTGACGCATTTTGTGGACATCAAAAAACACATTTCATGCAATATTTTGCACAATCCCCACTTCCAAATAAAGGCCACAAGTGCGGCGACCATATAGAGAGTTGACGTAGTTAGTTGGGGCGGTGAGGAATTTTTGGCTCAAGATCTAAAAGTCTCGTCTAAATTGTTGAGTCTAAACCACTGGGGGGTTCGCCTCAGTGGCCACCCTTCCATCTTGAAAGGGGGAGGTTGGGGGTTCAAATCTCCACCTTTTTAGGGAGGGATTGGGATGGGGACGATTTCATTTCAGGAGTGGGTTTTCGACTCCCACACCCTGCAAGGAAACATGGCAAAAGTCTGAGAGTGAGTGTTAGAGTAGGATTAGCGTAAGACCGACAAAAAAAAAAAAAATTGTTGAGTCTAGCAATGCGACCTAAAGGAGATGAATAGGTCTAGCTAATTAATCATCTCTCCCAATTGGTAAATTCTCCAAGAAGCCTAAAAGTTTTTTCGTCTCTCTTGTCTTTTTACTATCTTCTTCTACCTTCAACCATGGGGAGGGGAGAGTCTTGTTTATGCACTTTTCCTCTCTTTTCTTTCTCAATCTAGATCTGGAAGCAACTCTCCTCATCTAGTTCTAGATTTGAGAGTTTGAACTCTTTCAATTTAGTTCTAAATCTAGGAGTTCTTCTCTCCCAATTTAGATCCGAGAGTTTAATAATGTTTTCGATGATTCGATACTCCTATACTCTATTCTTGTATAGGTCCTTTGTCTCTAGTTTCAATGATGATTGTAAGAGTCTCAGCGTTTTACTAAACTATAAAGATTTGCTCTTTCAAAAGTTAGATCTGTATTTATTCAACTTTGGTTGTTTCCATATGGCGATGGTGTGGAGAATGCCAAACCTAAGCGTGCATCGCCAACTGGCAAAGCTGTAATTATTAGAGAAAAAATTTCTAGCATGTGCTCATCACTAATGACGACACAAGATCCAGTGATTGACTATTAATTATTTTGCTTGACAAATCCGTTCTTTTAGAATGAGTATATGCTTAACCTTGCCGATGCTTTGTTGATCCCCCTCGTATTCTAGATTTGGCTTTGTCATGTAGTGCTCTAGCCTTTACTTTGCTTCAATTTGCTTTATCATGGAAGTCTGTACTTCTCACATATCATTTTGAGCCATGAATATAATTTTTTTTAACCAAAAAAAGAAAAAGAGGATGAATAGGTTGATTTACAAAACCTAACTATATTTCTCTGAATAACTATAGATGCAGGAACAATTTGGCAATATGCTTCTATTAGATAAATAGGGAAAAAAAAAAGAAAAGTGAAGTGATCGAGGATGATGCACGTAGATTTTTATAGTGGTTCGGCTTAGATTAAATCTAGTCCACTCCTCTATATTAATAGCCACTAGCAGGAGTATCTTATGAGTAGTTAGAACAAAGCACAAGTTGCTTCTATTTGCGACTAATAGATCTCACTATCGGGTAATAAGCACCATTTACACACTTGTATACTGCTCAAAACAAGGATTATAATGAGTAATAACAATTCTCAACAGAATAGGACTCAAGTCAATAAGATCACGTTTGCAATGAAACACGAATGTGGCTATGCTAATGTTTCCAGTTTTCTCATTTTTCTCTCACATCTCATTCAACATGCGTTGATTTTCTTTTATAGCCATCGGTCTTCAAATTAGTCATTAGATAATCATCAAGAAGATCAATTTACCATTGAAAACGAGGCATATGATCATTGGAGAATTGGTCGCCCATACAATCAAATTCTTCTTGTAATGGTGATATTTCCCCAAACAAAATTAGCTAGTCTTGGTAATATTCTATTCAATTGAATATGTAACGGTCGATTAGGTTTTGCTTCAAATATATCAACATTACTTGAAATAAGATAACTTCTTCATTTACCAATTCATAATGAGAAATAGATCGTTTTATTAACTTCAAAATATTATAGAAGGTTTTTCCAACATGAATTTCACAAATTGTATGCAAACTACTATCATTTGTATAAGGTAAATATTTGGAGTTAATCTTTTCATGAAACTTGCAAGATGTTTCGTGAGTCTCAAAATAGCAGGAATAGCTTCACGCACCTCAATTAGATCTCTACCCCGAGCAATTTCAAGGGCGCATTCTGGATTTTTTTTTGTAGAGTGCTCTCCACAAGACATAAATCCAAGAGCAAACTCTTTTAATATTTTGGTCTTTTTTTTTTTTTCCTTTGCTTGTAATCTTGGATGATGTTTAAAGAACGCTCGTGAAAAGCGCGGTTGCCTTTAGAATCACATCACCTTCTTTCCTTCTTCAATGGACATGTGGTCCCATCACTGATTAAAATACCCGTGACCTTTCCTGTTTTTAATTTTGCTCTGTAGTTTCAATATTGGAACAGATTGCAATTCCTTTCAAGATTAAAAAAGTATATATATAGAGAGAGAGAGAGAGAGAGAGAAAGAGAAAACTTCGAGAAATATAAAAGTCTTGTGTCACCTAGTCAAGTAATCAATATCATGAAATTAAAAAAAAAAAAAACACAAAATGGCCTTATCTTAAAGCTAATCAGCCTGTCACTTCACACAGACAGGCATTATCATCAAACATCTCCAAGGATAATATAATTCATTGTTTTTTAATTTTGTTTATTTCACTTTTTTGGACCCTATTCTCTCTCGCTGTTTTTTGTTTTTGGCTCGAATATTCTCAATCATAAGCTCATCCACAATCGATAAAACCTACCATTCTTCCTGGTTATGTAATTCTTCTGTGATTGATATATATAAAGGCTCATTTACGTCTTTGGCCTTCTACAATTCTTGTAATTTTTTGTGATAGTATGACAGGAAAAATTTAGATATACAAAGGATAATTGTCCAATAAACCTAATATGTGTATTAATTATATATGTACCATCTGATCTCATGGGAGCCCATAAGAGATTCGCTGTTTTTAGTATCGTGGGTTTATTTACTATAAATATTACGTCATTTGAACAATTTCTGCATATGATTCCATGAAGAAGAAAATGGATTTCGGAGTTTTAACTGTTAGACCATGTCAACGAGATATTATTTTCATCATTTTCACGTGATACATTACTCTATATATTAGAGTAGTCTGCTCAAGTTATCAAAAATAATTAACTGGATATTCAACTTGATCAATCTCATAATGTTTAAGGGGAAAAAAAATAAAGTGCGAGCTTCCCCAATCAAACTAAAACGTGGATATGAAAGCGTTATTTATTTTTCATGTCACTCTCCTGACTAGGTAAACCTAATACACGTATCAAATGAACATGTACCTTCAGATCTCAAGGAACCCGCATGTGGCCCGTTGTTTTTTATAATGTGTTTTTTTGGTCAAATTTATAATATGTATTCATTTATTATAAATACTAGGTAGATTGAAGAATTATTCCTAACCCAAGATCGACAACATGTTAGGATTGTGAACCAAAAAGGGTGTGCGAAATCTACTTTCTCATGCGATTCTCGCAATTTTGACACAAAGATAAACATGGATTGCGGAGTTTTACTTTCGAACCATATCGATGGAAGATTATTTTTCATCACTTTCATATGGAATATTACCATATATGGTAGCATTAACCAAATTTCCAAAAACTAATTAAGTAAATATAATCTCATAAATTCATAATTATAAAAGAAAAGATATGTAGCATGAGCTCGACTAGTCAAACCAAAACGTAAATATAAAGGTGCCATAAATTTCTAAACGTGATTCTCGAGATTAATCACATGGCTTAAATTGATTACTAAGATACCGAAACCGATCAAAGCGTATAGAACTTTCCATGAATATTGGTGTCAAAGAGGGAAGTTAATGCGAGTGAGATTCTAAGTAATGGCTTCTCACGAAAACCTTTTTTTTTTTTGTCTCTCTCTTCCGGTAGACCAGCAAATTTTATTTACTTTTCGTTTCACTGAAAAGTAAATAATTTGAAAACTATTTTCATTTAAATGATTGATCGTATCGCCTAGAAAAATCAATCAACAGAAGATGTTTTCATCACATAAAGAAAATATTCTTTTCTTTTTTTCATTTTGTAAGTAAGATAAGTGATAATTTTTAAAAGGATATTTCTCGCATCGTGAGTCCTTTGCAAAATAAATGCATATTTATAATCTCAATTATCGGCAAGTGTTACTAGGTTGATTGCTTCATATAAAGTGACAAATGACGATGAAAACTATCGAGAAAGAACTTATATACGACAACAGTGAAGTTGTATAGTTCACTTGGTAATGTGTTGATCAAATTTGATTTTTTTATTTTGGAAGAGATTAATGAGGAAAAATTATTATTAACTAGTTATTACCAGTTTCATATGAACATTTTAATTATTCATGTAGCGACACCCTGATGCATTTTGTGTACATCAAAAATCAAATTTCATGCATGAATTTGCACAATCCCCACTTCCAAATAAGCAGCTTATCCAAATTTGCTTTATTCTTGTTTGCACCAAAACATGTCCAACTTTCAATTATTATCGACATTTTATAGACTTTATTGATAAAAGCATAATTTGGTCATTTATGAACAGAATTGTCGATAGCTTGGAGGAATCAACAAAAAATGAAGTCAACAATATGCAACTGTTAACATAGTGAAATAAAGTAACCCTTGAGGTAATGGAGTTGAAAAAATCATCAAGGTAATGAAATTAATGTAACTGTTCATGTAATCATGCGGTGACTATTTACTATCTTTGTTTGTGACTTCCTTTTGTAACCTCTGTTTGTAACTTGCTTTTGTAGCCTCTATTTGTAAGCCTCCTTTGTAACCTCTGTTGATAACCATTGATTGTAAATTTTAGATAACCATATGGTACTCTTCGGAGGCTCCTTACACAACTCAAACAAATAAATTTACTATACTTTAGTTATCTTTACTTTCTGGCATTGTACTTTTATCTTTTAGACTCACGTCATTGATCAAATTCCAGAAAGTTTCGTAATTGTAGTTTCTAAAATCACGTCGTTGATTAAATTCTTGCGTGTATCTTTTTAATGGGTGTTGCATTGTCAATTAAATTCTGGAGTAGCATTTTTGTGTTCTCAGGCTTTGTCGTCGATTGAATTCCTACATAGTTTATTTATGCCTAGTTCCATTATTGATATTGTATTTTCCAAGCATCACCGTCAATTAAATTTCGGCTCGATTTGTGTTTTTACAATCATTCTAAAATTAAAGTTGTTAATTTCTTTATCACCCGTGATATTTTTTGTCCAGAGTCAACGCAAAATTTCTATCCTTCAATTAGCATCGAAGAATGACTTTTGGCGAAATATTTCGTCACGAGAGAAATTCCAACGAAATAGTTCCTCATTTGAAAATATTTTACTCTCTCATGGAAAGAAAATTCTTGGTTAAGGGCTTATGGCGCAAAATTGTAAAAATTATAAAATTATGAAAATATGCTATGTGATTTTTCAGTTTCAATAATTTGATACATTTTTTTTTTTTTGGTGGCAAGAAGGCAGGAACTGCGAACTGCACCAACAAAGGTCCGTAAACCCTTTGGTGACGCTAGTAGGGAATCACCACCCCGACGCTACGCTTAAATCGCCTAATGATCCGCCAGCCTCCCTGCAACTTGCGTTGCAGGGGCTTCGAACTCGCAACCTTCCCGAGGAGGACGTTGTAGAGCCTACCCAGCGGAGCCACCTGAGCCGGTGGTTGATACATTTGGTACTTTTATAACCGATAATAAGAAAAAAGATGATCGTATTACTTGACGCTATAATGGGTTGCAATTAAGGTGTATTTAGATTTGAACAACATGTAAAAGGGTACGAAGTAGTTTAGTTTAATTTAACAAGGAAATTAATGATCCTAAAATACAAGGAAATATCAAATAATATTTCTAACATATAATGACATTTGTAACGGTATTATCTTATAGGTATATAGAAAGAAATTCTATGCCACAAGCAAAAGTGTAACAAGAGAGTCCCAAGGCGCACCTAAACACATACTTAATAGGACATTTGTAGTGATTAATAAGTTTAGAATTAGGTATTTGTTAGGCCATCCAATTGTCTAATTTGGCCCCCCAAAAGAGTTCGAAATTGTCTAGGAAAAAGTAAAGCTTTGGCCTAAAAAAGGAAAAAGCAGGAGAAAGAAAAGGAAAGGAGAAAAAGCTCGAGAGAGATGCCTAATGCTCTAAAAAAAAAAAAATCCTGATTTAAGTCTAATCGCAATTTTATTTTGAAATTTTCTTTATTTTAAAAGTTTTATAACTTTTACTATTGTCTCAAATTTACCCACATATCCAAAAATTTCCATCGATTTTCTCAAATTATCAACATCATTGCCAATTAGAAGTTCATTATTAGAACCGCATCTTCATTAACACCATTAACTTGGTATAGAGTAGCAACAACCTTTTGATAATCATGAATAAATTGATTGCAACTTTTGGAGACGCAAACATATTCGAGATTGGAATGAAAGTTCGAGATTTCTTTTAAACAGAAAAAAGTTCAAAATGAATTGGAATTAATCCTAAATTTGAGAGTTCTTTAGAGAATTAATAAGTCTTTTTAATTATGCGTGGCTGAGCACAAGAAAAAATGATAGAAGAAAAACCACAAACCATACTCCATTGTAGCACACATATCCCAAAAAATATTGTATCATTAGAACTCCTAAACTTGTTCATTATAACATAAGTCCTCCAAACTTATATATCGAACGAAAATAGAGAATATAGATATCATGCACGCACAAGTTTAGGTTTTTTACGTGTCACGAAATAAAATTCGAGAGTTTTTATGTCAAGGTGGATATAGTTTAGGTTTTTATTTTTTATTTTTGTGGTATTTGCCTAAAAGAAAAAGGAAATGGCAATTCGGTAATATAACCGCAACACGGAGCCCAAAATTCACGCCATCTCCGTCGTCATGCGTTTTGTTTTGACTTTCCGATATCATCTCAGCACTTTCCAAAAAACGAGAGGAGAGAGAAGAAAGAAAGAGAGAGAGAGAGATTCTGAGTGGAAATTGGTGGGGAGTTCTTGAATCCGCGGGTGGAGAAGAAGGGCTCCGAATCCGATCGCGCATTATCCGATTCCCTCCCCTCCTTGTAGTCCTCCCGCGCATCATCGAATCTTGAGAGGGCCGCGAAGCTCTCTCCAGCTTGAAAGCGTGGGCCCCACCGTCTCCGATTCATTTCACACCACCTTCCCCTTCTTTTCCTCCACGATTCGAATGCCTTCTTGCGTCGGCTTCCGGTGAGTCGTGAGCCCGACGGCGTGGCGGCGGCGGCGGCTTGATTTTTCGGGTTTCCGGGTCTGGTTTTTTTTTTTTTTTTTTTTTTTTCCTTCTGCCCGGAGTTGGTTGGGATTGTTGGGTTGGGTGGGAGTGGTTAGGGTTACCGGGGGTGATGAAGATCGAGGAGGTGGAGGATGAGGAGAGGGAGGGGGAGAGGGGCGGCGGGGTGCAGGGGAAGATGGTGGTCGCGAGATACGACACGAAGAGGGTGCTGGTGGGCGCGGGCGCCAGGATCTTGTTCTACCCCACGCTCTTGTATAATGTGTTCCGGAACAAGATCCAGGCTGAGTTCCGATGGTGGGATGAAATCGATCAGGTTGTTTTTCTTTTTCTTTTTTCTTTTTTGGGTGGTTCTTGCATCTTTTGGTTGGTTTTGTATCGGGTGAAAAGTTTGAGGAATTGATACGGTCTCCTTACGTTCGTCCTGTTGACTTATGTACTGATACATGGTATGAGGTTTGGTCGGTCGGTTGGTCTTTGAGGGAGGGCTGGGAGGTGTTGAATCAGGATTGAAGTTGGGATTTCGAGTAGTCCAGAGCCGTGTCTTTTTGTAATTGGTGTGTTCTGTGTGTTTTTGTGTGTTGTCTGTTGGTTTGGATGGCTGAGAAGCGCATGTGAAGAAAATGAATGGGCACACCAAGAAGCTGGAGAGTTGACACGGTCTTGGGTGCAGAGCGAGTTTCTCTTGATGTTAACGATTTTGAAAATCGAGGGTTGGATCTAGAGGGAAGGTTAAGCTCATATATTGTGGTGTTCCTAGAGATTGAATTTACAGCTGGTGTTCCAGAAACATGCCACTCTTGCTACTGAAAAGATAGTAACTAAGTGCCTGTCACCGGTTATGAAATAAATTGTTTGTCCTGACATTTCCAAAGATGCATATTGGGATCGATTTTATGGTATTCTCACGGAGTTGTTTTCTTTTGATGCTCTGCAGTTTCTTTTGCTGGGTGCAGTGCCATTCCCCAAGGATGTTCCACGACTCAAGCAGCTTGGTGTTGGTGGTGTCATCACCTTAAATGAATCTTATGAAACTTTGGTGCCGTCATCTTTGTACCATGTGCGTATATCCTTGAGATCATATCACGTACTTAATTTTGTCTACCAAACTCATCTCCCTGGAACCCTTGTTCTTGACAGGGTAGACTATACAGGGGTTAACATTTCATGTTATAGTTCGTGACACGTTTTCATCCATGAAAACCTATCACAGATTCTAAAGATGCCTTTCTTTTGTGAGCTGGTCTATGTATGAGTCACTTATGATATCCTTTTCATTACTTAACTAACTTGTTTGGTTCAGGCCCATGGGATTGACCACCTTGTAATACCTACCAGGGATTATCTCTTTGCTCCATCTTTCATTGACATTGGCCGTGCAGTGGACTTCATATACAGTATGACATCTTTGAAGCTCTGCTTTTTGTTTTTTCTGTGTTCCTTTCTGACTCTTGCTGTATGTTGTCATCTCTGCTATAGGGGTTTCTTCAATCATCGGATATTTTCTTTTGTTGCCTTCATTCAGGAAACTCATCACGTGGCCAAACAACATATGTCCATTGTAAAGCTGGTCGTGGGAGGAGCACAACGATAGTGCTTTGCTATTTGGTAGTTTCATCTCCTACAGAGGAATAGACTCTCATTACTTGTTACTTCTGGCATGTAGCTGAAGTTATGGAAGTTTGTTCCTCTCTTTTATCAGATAGAAGATTGAGCTCCTTTTTATTTGCAGGTAAAGTATAAACACATGAGTCCTGCTGCTGCTTTAGAGTACGTTAGGTCTAGAAGGCCCCGTGTACTCCTAGCCCCTGCGCAGTGGAAGGTGAAGACACGATTGCTGGTTTTCATTTTTGGATCGTCTAATTCTAATAATTTCTTTCCTTGGTTGGAAAAGGATAATATGGGCATGATCCAGTCAAATTGAGTCAACACAATAGAATATCGAAGTTGAATCTTTTAAGAATTCGACGCTTGAGCTTGACCGCTATTAACTTTTCATAAATGACCTTGACTGCAACTGCAAACTGAAATTTTAGGTTTTTTGTTTCTTCTGCTTGCTTGTGTCAATGTGCTTGAAAGAGAGAGATAGAGAGAGGATTTTGGCCTTTGGTGCCACAAAAGTAACTGAAGAGTTATTGGATATGGATTTGTTCTTTGAAGGCTAGCCCATGATCTCTATTCCTGTATTATCATACTAGTCAAGCCGAGACACCTTTATCTAATCTAGTAACATGGAAAACTATATACCGGAGTCTAGTACCATGTCAATAACTTGATGAGTGGTAGATTATTGAAGCTATCGGAGAACTTCGATTGTTCTAGCTTTAGATGTACTGGTCGATGTTGTTGGAACTTATTTTTTAGCTGTATACTTCTTCTTATCCGGTGGGTTTCATGCAATTGTATCCTGGTCTTAACAGTTCTAAGTTATTGTTTGCCACTTCTCAATTTATTATCTAAACAGGCAGTTCAAGAATACAGCAAGGGCCAAAGAACGATGGCAGTATGTTCTCCGTCAGGCTCGGGGGACACTGTCTATATAACAAAGGACGATCTCGAAGGTTACCAGTGCACCCTGGGAGATAATTATGGTAAGGCGCTGGCCATCATCCCCAAGGTGACATGGTCAAGACCCATGATTGCAAGGTTGTCTTGTCTTTTCGCTTCGCTAAAAGTATCTGGTGGTATCGGGAGTGTGCCGAGGCGCTTGCCAGTACCAGAGGCACGTGCATGCTAAGGCGTTTGCATTTTTTGGCGACTCTTTTTGGTGTTTGTATATGAAATAAGTTTTATTGAGTAGGAATTGTCCCCGGTATTTTGTGTCTAAGAGAGAGAGAGTGATAGTGTGAGAGGAGAGTTCAAGTGAGTATAAAGACACGAACAAAAGAGTTATTGTTGTGTGGTGTATTCTGCTTCATCTTGTTGTATGGATGTGTCTTTGCAATGAATTCTGACACCTTTTCTTGTTAGCAAATGGATTTCTCACTTATCGGTGATATCTGTGGTTATGGGTATCCCTGGATTACCAAAATACGCGAAGTGGGCAGTTTTTGGATTGCTTTGATCTTCAGGTTGTATAAACTTCCGTTGTCTCGGGGCTTGGATACCAAAGGTATGTCATCACAGTATTATCATGAGGCCTTGATGAGTGGCGAGTCACAACGCTTCCCAAGTCACCTCGACGCTTGATGGCGGCTGCTGGTGCTTTTTGGCTGGAGGCGGCGAATTGGCGGGAGCCACTCTCCCTCCTCCTCCCCCTTCTTTCTCTCACTCTCACTATATATATATATCGATTGTGAGGAAAAACTAATTTTGTTTTAATAAAGTTTAATATATACACGCACATAAAAAATAAGCCTTAAAGGTCTTAAATACTATTTTATCCTTCATACTTTGAACACTCCCCTTCAAGTTGGAGCATGCTCAGCTTGTTATAAATATGTTTTATTCTCTAATTATCTAGAGATTTAGTAAAGATGTCTGTAAGTTGTTCATTAGTTCAAATATGTCTAGGAAGGAACACTTCATTCTGTAACTTCTCTCAAATAAAATAATAGTCAATTCCTTTTTATGAGAGAACATGGGGTTGAAAGCTATGTCCATTGTAGCTTTATTATTGCATCGTCGAGTCATGTGTCACAGGTTGGCACTTCCTTGCCTGGGGAATAGCCCGTGCGGCACTTTAAGTTAGCCCTCGTTCCATAGTAGTTTTGGAGAAGAAGTGGTGAATGACTTCCTTATATGAGATTAAGCCACGCCTAGTTTAGTTCGGGTGTTTAGTCCATCAAGCGAGACGGTAGAACTCTTTTAAGTTTAACAATTGGTTTCGGCCTGTTATGACCTCATTGTTGGATGTATGCCCTAAAGCTACTATGTAATAGTTACATATTAGGGATTTCAGTTGTACAATCATTATTATTATTTAATTAATAACAATGATGTATTCATTCATTTGTCCAATTATTTTATATTTATGAACGATTCTATGATATCAGTTGCAATTAGACCTATTCTTGAGACTTCAAGAATATATGTGACGGGTTCATAATTAGGCTAAATCTTTAAATCGTTGCTGATCAATGGATTATTGAGTGGATATTTATTATCCTATTGAGAGCAGTGTGTTTTTAACTTCACCATTAAGTATTGGATACTTAAGGGAATGATGAGTCGCATGTCATTGGGTATTATGATGTTTGAGTTAGAACACGGGTGTTTGTATTAGATAAGTTCACTGAACATGACGCGTATGGAATGATTAGCAATATGGAAACTTTTAGCGTGGTCAATGTCTAATTGTTCATGTTTTGGTCTTGTGTAAATAATCCTTAGACCTGAGGCACAATATTAACTTGTGTGTCGAACAACTATGGTTCACAGGTGCACATAATGCTGGGTCATTGATCCGAATTTATACCTGATGGTCATAATTTGTTCATATACGAAGTTGCACGTGTACGCAATATGAGAATTTGTCTCATTGTTACATGTAAGGTATAATAATGATGTCCTATGAATATGATTATGACAATGCATTGAAATCCTCGACCGAGTTTGTAACCGAGAATAAATTGTTTATGTCTCAAATAAAATGGATGTCAATAGATTTGTCCATATGATCGAATTTGTGACTTGACAAATATTCCATGGTCTTTGTTTGATCGGGATATAGTAAGATAGAGGGATTGAATTACATTGTAGCCAAAACTGACTTGTTCATTATATTCTTAAAGCATTTACACTATCTAGGTAGCCATGACATATTGTTAGATGTCAATGATGGCTTGTAGGACCCAAAGATTAATTGGGACAATTAATTCTTTTGGGAGTACTAATGTGTTAGTACAAGTCTTACTATCAGCTTAGTGATGAACCTAGAGATGTCACACACTATAAACAATTAGGATAAAGTGGAACAAGAGAGAAATAATGTTGCAAATGTGTTCGAATTGAGTCGATTTGAAATTAAATTAAATGAGATTTAATTTAATTTGTATTATAGTCACGAGCCTACTTGCATATGATGCACATACATGCCCAAAGTGAAGATATGTTAATGTATTCCAAATGTACATATAAAGATTATGTCCTTTTTTATTTTAAAAGGAATTGATTAATTAATTATTTAATTAATTAATTAATTAATTAATTAATTAATGTGCATTGCAACGCACATGATATGTGCGTTTCCTTTTATTAATAATAACTAAAAAAAAAAAAATGTAAAGCTTTGTGCATGAACGGTTGGCAATGGTTGTTGACCGTTCATGCATGATTATGCACGATTAGCAACGGTTCAGCAACCGTTGCTGATTCGTGAAAGTTATTTTTTTTTAAATGCCGCTTAAAAGGAGAGATAAGGGCTTGTAAATGTGTGTGTGTTTTGTGTCTTTGAGACACGAGAATGAAGAGGGATTCTCTCATTTCGGCCGTCGCTAAAACATCAAGGATACAGAGGATTGTCTCTACGAGATTGCTAGCACGATCATAGTAGTGATTATCTGAAAATTCTCTCTTCTATTCAACGTCCATTGTTGGTGTGTCTGAACTAAAGGTTTGATGTTTGTGGGGCTCAAACTGTTAAACATCCGAACCAATTCGTTTAAAACGCGGTTCAAGAGATAATTCGTTTAACTCCCCTTTTATATTCAGATTTTTGATTAAAATGCACGAACAACACATTCGGAGAATCATGTATAGAAATATATCATCTTTATTTCCGCTGTATTTTTGTTAATTTTATCTATACATGATTAATGAAACCCCAACAGTGGTATCAGAGCCAACCTTAGGTGTTTTTCGTGCGTTTAATTGATTTATAGTTCAAAGATATTTTTGCATTCTAATGGCCACTTTATTTTTTGTTAAGAGAATCTCTTGCTCTTATGTGGCCTATAGAAGTTGATTAATTTATGTGATAAATTTAATCAACTAAGCAAAAAATTAAAACTAAATAAATTTTGAATAAAAAATCTGTAACTTGTTATACTTTGTGTTTATATTCTGTGAATGATTTGCGATTGTGAATTTAAAGTTGACAACGCAACTTCCGCTCGGAATCACACTCGTGAAATTTGTTTAATCGATTTCGATTTGTGGTTTGTGTTGTTCGGCTTTAAATTTAATTAAATGTAGAATTTTATTTATGCCTTCTGGAGCTTTAAATTTTGAATTTATGGCTCGCAAGGAAAGGTGGTGATCATGGAAAAATCCCTAATCATTATGATTGTTGTATGGATGAATGTATGATGCTTACATGTATTCTTTTTGGGGTTGTAATTATTAAATGGAGGCCGTGTCCTTCCTTTTATATTTATTTTTTTGAAATGTAATTTTAGCATAGTTTAGTATTTCGATTGTTGATGTAAATGCTACAAGAGAGGAGCCATTGGAGGAGCCATTAAGCCGGTGAGTTCTATGGCCCAGGTCTTTGAAGAGTTCAAAGATTCAAGAAGAAATGAAGGGTAGGTCTCTATTATTAAAACATTAAAATGGCTAAATGGGTCTTTGACTCGAGACCCATTGAACTATAATTCCATGATCACCAGGTAGGATAGATGATTATATGATATATATTTATTTATTGTGTTTATGTTATCATGCATGTTAAACCGGTTAATGTGCAAAGTGAGACCCTTAATAACGACTCAAATCTCCTTATTAATAATATTAAGTCAAAACGGGTTTCGGACTCATGGCATTCCATTGTTGTGGTTTGATCCAATATTATAGTGGTTAACTGACCGGCTATGGATACATAGGGGTTAATTACCATTCATAATATTAGACCACTCCATTATGCATATGATGTTGTGGGGTTGGAGCCAAATGATTTCTACTAACTATCAGGTGAGGGAATCGTTTGTGCCTTCAATACTTGCATGAGACGATGGGCGATACTTAACTATGATTATGATGCCAATAACTGTTAGGTGAGGCTTTCATGGTCTAGAGGCCGAAGTTATGATTGCGACTCGTATATGATGCGTTGAACAAGTTGGTTCACTCACTAAGTTCATAGAATACCAATAACTATTAGGTGAGGTGGGCTTTGGGCTAGTGAGACTCCAATTCCCACTAGTAATCTTTACCCAACAAAGATTACCGCTTCCCATCTTAAGGAGTATGGGATTTGAATATAAATTTAGTGGGGGGATCTATTTCATGTAAAGGCCAAAATGAAATAGTTATTTTGAAAGATACAACGGCTAAAAATTTATTTTCTGCAATAGATATATTATTACTCTGAAAATGGTGACCACAAACACACTCGCTTTTATACTTGACAAGAATTGTTTAACTGGACCCAATTTCACTGACTAGGTGAGGAATTTGAGAATTGTTCTCAATTAAAAAAAAAATGGGGTATGTGCTTGATGAAAAGATGCTAACCTCCTTTCCTGAGGGTGGGACCCAAGAGGAGCGTGTCACTTATGATAAGTGGCATGACGACGACTTAGAAGTTAGGTCATATATGCTTACTTCGATGAATAATGAATTACAGAAGAAGTATGAATCTATGGAAGATGCGAGGTCGATCATTTTGCACTTAAAGGAATACTTTGATGAGAATGGTCAAATCTCTAGATATGAGATATCTAAGATATTATACCATATGAGGATGGCTAAAGGATCATCAGTTAATGATCATGCTTTGAAAATGATCTGGCACATTGAAGAATTGGCTAGGCTGAACCTCGTTATGGACAACGAGTTAGCTGTGGATTTGATCCTCCAATCTTTACCCGATTCCTTCTCTGGTTTTGTCCAAAACTTTCACATGCATATGATAGAGAAAACTCTCGCTGAGTTACATAACATGCTGGTAGTTTATGAGAAGGAAATGCACAACACGAGACCAAATGTAGTGACTATGGCCAAGGCTTCTTCTTCAAGGGGTAAGACTGTTTTAAAGAAAAAGAAATGGAAGAGGCTTGTCAAACCTATTGTGCAACCAAAACCAAGATTGATAAAGGGAAATGTCATTACTGTGGTGTTAAGGGGCACTGGAAGAGGAACTATAAGAAGTACCTCGCGAGCTTGTAAGTCAAGCCTTAGGACCAACCTTATGAAGAGATGGTGTCTATGCTTATTGAAACTAATCTTATGGTTAGTGTTGAATCCAGCTCATGGGTTCTAGATTCCGCTGCAACTTCACATATTTGTATGTCTTTGCAGAATCTAGAAACAAGGATTTTAGGGTGAAATGAGATTGTCCTGACATTTGCTAATGGAGCAAGAGTTGTTGCGTTAGCTATAGGGACTTTTCGTTTATGTTTGCCTTCTGGACATGTATTGGTTTTAAAGAACTGTTTACGTTATAAGAATGCTGTTAGAACATCATCTCTATACCTTGTTTGGTAAAGAAAATTATGATTTTTTTTTTCCGATGATGTATGTTCTATTTATCATAATAGAAGATGTGTTGGTTCTAGCTTATTAACCAATAATCTTTATACCATTACAATGTCCGGTAATGCGATTACCGATGTCAATAAGTAAAATATAATTGATGTAAATGCCATAACTAATAAACGTTCTAGAGACAGTCCAAATAAAAAGTATGTTTGGCATCTTCGATTAGGTCATATTGGAGAAGACAGAATTAACAAGTTGAGTAATGATGGGTACACTGATCCACCAAATTTTGAGTCATACTCGACTTGTGAGGCATGTTTTCTAGGAAAAATGACCAAAGTGCCCTTTGTGAGACATAGTGCGCGAGTTGCTGACATATTAGGATTAATACATATAGATGTATGTGGACCAATTAATGAAACTACTAGAGGTGGTTATAATTACTTCATTACCTTCACCGATGATCAGTCACAGTATGGTTATTTATACCTAATGAAGTATAAATCTGAATCCTTTGAAAAGTTCAAGGAATTCAAGGCTGAAGTTGAGAAACAAACAGGAAAATGTATTAAGGCCCTTCGATCGGATCGATGAGGTGAATACCTTAGTACTGAATTCCCGGACCATCTTAAAGAGAATGACATTTATCACAATGGACACCTCTTGGAACTCCAGAATATAATGATGTATCTGAACAAAGAAATCGTACTTTATTAGATATGGTGCGATCTATGATGAGTTACATCGATTTGCCAATATCCCTTTGGGGATATGCCATCGAGACAATTGTATATATATTGAACATAGTACTATCCAAATCTATTCCAACTACGCCCTATGAGATATGACATAGTAGGAAACCTAGTCTTAATCATATTAATATTTTAGGTTGTCCAGCTTTCGCGAAAAAGCTGAAAATGGAAAAATTGGAGGTAAGATCTAAACAAGGTCGCTTCATTGGATATCTAATGGAAACTCTTGGATATTATTTCTATTTTCATTTAGACCAAAGAATTTTGGTGAGCAAGAACGCTCTTTTTGGAGAATCAATTCGTCCAAGAAGGTGGTGCTGGGCGGAAAATAGTCTTACAAGAAGAAAATAATGGAGTACCAAACAACCGAGTTCATATACCAATCTCTGATTTAATGGGAGCTTCTGATACACAACCTCTTAGGAGAAGTGCGAGAATTCTTGCCCACCTTCTTGTTATAGACACTCGGTTGAACATATTGACCCATTATTCACTGTGAATGATAATGATCAACCTGGTGATCCTAAAACCTATGAGGAGGTGATGTTGCACATCGATTCTAGTAAATGGCTAAAAGCCATGAAATCCGAAATGGATTCAATGTATTCCAATGAAGTTTGGACCTTAATTGACCAACCTAATGGTATTATACCAGTTGACTGTAAATGGATCTTCAAAAGGAAGATGAATACTAAAGGTTAAATTGGAACTTACAAAGCACGGCTGGTGGTGAAAGGATATCGTCAGAAAGAAGGAATTGATTGTGACGAAACTTTCTCGCCTGTGATCATGCTAAAATCCATTTGAATTATATTGGCTATAGCTGCACACCTAGATTATGAAATATTCAAGATGGATGTCAAAACGGCTTTTCTAAATGGTTTTCTCGAGGAGGACATCTATATGGAACAACCACGAGGTTTTGAATCCAATAGTGAAAAACGGAAGGTGTGTAAGCTCAAGAGATCCATTTATGGACTCAAACAAGCCTCCAAAAGTTTGAATATCCGTTTTGATGAGGTAGTCAAATCGTTTGGCTTCATAAAAAAATCCAGATGAACCTTGTGTATACAAGAAAATTGGTGGGAGTGCAATTGCATTTCTAGTTTTGTATGTCGATGATATACTTTTGATTGGAAATGATGTACTGATGATATCATCGATAAAACTATTCTTGTCACAGAAATTCTCCATGAAAGATTTAGGAGAGGCAACCTACATTTTAAGTATCAAGATCTATAGAGATAGATCAAGACGATTGATTGGCCTCTCACAGTCTACGTACATAGACAAAGTATTAACACGGTTTAACATGCAATGTTCCAAGAGAGGATTATTGCCTTTTAGGTAAGGGATCTGTCTTTCTAAAAAGATGTATCCCAACACTCCCGAAGAAAGAGAGCGGATGGCAAAAATACCATATGCATATGCTAGTTGAAGCATAATATATGCTATGCTATGTACTAGACTTGATATTGCGCATGTTGTAAGTATTACTAGTAGATATCAGTCTGATCCAAGAGAAGAGCACTGGATAGCAGTCAAGAATATTCTTAAGTACTTGCGAAGGACTAAGGATTTATTTTTGATAAATGGAGAAGGAGAATTTAAAGTTGTAGCTTATACTGATTCCAATTTTCAATCGGATCCTAATGATTATAAGTCTACGCTTGGGTTTGTTTTTACATTCAATGGTGGTGCAGTTAGTTGGAAGAGTTCTAAACAAAGCTAACTGCCAATTTCACCACTTAAGTAGAGTATGTAGCCGCTTCTGAAGCAGCAAAGGAAGTTGCTTGGATGAAGTTTATTTATGAACTTGGAGTCGTTCCTTCAATTGAGCAACTGATTACATTGTTTTGTGACACCAATAGGGCGATAGCTCAAGCTAAGGAACCAAGGTCTCACTAGAAGTCCAAGCACGTTGAGAGACGCTTCCATCTCATCAGAGAAATTGTTGGGAGAGGTGATATCGCCTTGCAGAAAATTGCCTCATCAGAAAACGTGGTAGATCCCTTCACTAAGGCCTTACCTTAGTCTTCTTTTGAAAGGCATATTGACAAAATGTGTTTGAGGTACCGGACAAGTTGGCTTTAATGCAAGTGGAGGATTGTTGGATGTATGCCCTAAAGCTACTATGTAATAGCTACATGTTAGGGATTTTAGTTGTACTATCGTTATCATTAGTTAATTAATGGCAATGATGTATTCATTCATTTGTTCAATTATTTTATATTTATGAATGATTCCATGAAATCAGTTGCAACTAAACATATTCTTAAGACATTAAGAATATATGTGACAGGTTCATAGTTAGACTGAATCTTTAAATCGTTTTTGGTCGATGGATTATTGAGTGGATATTTATAATCCTATTGAGACCGATGTGTTCTTAACTTCATTATTAAGTATTGGATACTTAAGGGAATGATGAGTCACATATCATTGGGTATTATGATGCCTGAGTTAGAACATGGGTGTTTGTATTAGACAAGTTCACTAAACGTGAAGCATATGTAGTGGTTAGCGACATGGAAGCTTTTAGTGTGGTCAATGTTTAATTGTTCATGCTTTGGTCTTGTGTAAATAATCCTTAAACCTGAGGCATAGTATTAACTTGTGTGTCGAACAACTATGGTTCACAGGTGCACATAATGTTGGGTTGTTGATTCGTATTTATACTTGATGGTCATAGTTTGTTCATATACGAAGTTGCACGTGTACGCAATATGGGAATCTGTCTCCTTGTTACATGCAATGTATAATAATGATGTCCTATGCAATCTGATTATGACAATGTATTGAAATCCTCGGCCGGGGTTGTAACCGAGAATAAATTGTTTATGTCTCGAATAAAATGCATGTCAATTAGATTTGTGCATATGATCGAATTTGTGACTTGACAAATATTCCATGGTCTTTGTTTGATCAAGACATAGTAAGATAGAGGGATTGAATTACACTGTAGCAAAAACTGACAAGTTCATTATGTTCTTAAAGCATTCACACTATCTAGATAGCCATGACATATTGCTAAATGTCAATCATAGCTTGTAGAACCCAAAGATTAATCGGGACAATTAATTCTTTTGGGAGTACTAATGTATTAGTACAAGTCTTACTACCAGCTTAGTGATGAACATAGGGATGTCACACACCATAAACAATTAGGACAACGTGAAACAAAAGAGAAATAATATTGCAAATGTGTTTGCAATTACTGCAATCGAATTGAGTCGATTTGAAATTAAAATAAATGAGATTTAATTTAATTTGTATTATAGTCACGAGCCTACTTGCATATGATACACACGCATGCCCAAAGTAAATATATGTTGATGTATTCCAAATGTACATATAAAGATTATGTCATTTTTATTTTAAAAGGGATCGATTATTATTTATTTATTCATTTAATTAATTAATTAATCAATGTGCATTGCAACGCACATGATATGTGCGTTTCCTTTTATTAATAATAACTAAAAAAAAAAATATGTAAAGCTTTGTGCACATGCACGAAGCAATCGTGCATGATCATGCACAATCAGCAATGGTTCGGCAACCGTTGTTGATTCGTGAAAGTTGTTTTTTTAAATGCCGCTTAAAAGGAGAGATAAGGGCTTGTTGTTGAAAATAGAGAGAAACGTGTGTGTTTTGTGTCTTCGAGATGCAAGAAAGAAGAGGGATTCTCTCTCATTCGGGCCGTGGCTAAAACATCAAGGATACGGGAGATTGTGTCCACGAGATTGCTAGCACGATCATAGTGGTGATTATCTGAAATTTTACTTTTCCATTCGACGTCCATTGTTGGTGTGTCTAAATTAGAGGTCCAACGTTTATGGGGCTTAAATTGTAGAACATCCAAACCAATTCGTTTAAAGCGCGCTTCAAGAGGTAATTTGTTTAACTCCCTTTTTATATTCAGATTTTTGATTAAAACGCACGAACAACGCATTCGGAGAATCATATATAGAAATATATCATTGTTGTTTCCATTGTATTTTTGTTAATTTTACCTATACATGATTCATAAAACCCCAACACTCATTAGGAGAGCGGCATCAGCTCCCAACCAATTTGTGCACGGGAGGCTAACCCCGCTTTCAGAACTCCTAGGTAATATAATTCTTTGATTCTAGAATTCCTAGCACCAACTGTCTTGACACTACTCTCACAAACCAGTTGTGTTCATCTCCTTTGCATCTTCACTTTTCACTTGATAATTCCAAGCACCACTAAGAAGTGTCACGAATACGGGAGGTTTCATGGACCATGATATTATCTCTCACACAATTCCATAATGCCCTCATTACAATCTACTCTGTCACTTGTGTCATGACTCTATATTGTAGCTCAGTATTGGAGTGGGCAACAATACTCTGTTTTGTACTCTTCCATGATACCATACTTCCTCCAACCAAGGTACAATAGCCAATGGTTGATCTCTTATCATCCAAAGATCCTGTGCAATCAACATTAGAGAATCCTTCAACTTGTTATGACCATGGTTTTGGTAGACAATTCATTTCCCTGTAGCCTTTTTCAAGTTCCTTAATATCCAAATAATTGCATCCTAGTGAGATTTATGAGGGGAAGACAAAAAACTAACTTGCCACACTAACTGGAAAGGCAATAATTGGTCGAGTGATTGTGAGATAATTTAACTTACATACCAGTCTTCTATATCTCTCAGGATTATTAAGAATCTCTCTTTCTCAACAATCGGTTTAATCACTTGTTCCTTGGGTGAATCAAGAGGCTTTGATCCAAACATAGTCTAGGTGAGTAAATCTAGGATGAGAAAATTGTCCAAAAAGTTCTGAAGCCATTGCACTTTTGAAATTAATGTTGAAGATAGGTCTTGAGTTCAGCCATACTATCAAGTCATCTCCTGTTAGGATAATATCATTAACATACACAATCAAGAACAGTTTGCCTCCCCCTCATTGTTTATAAAAGAAAGAATGATCATTTCCATAGCTAGATAGTCCAAAAGAAAGTATAGCGTCAAAAAATCTTCCAAACAATGCCCATCGGATTGCTTCAAACCATATAAAGACTTTTCTAATGTGCAAATCGGTCCCCTAGACTCTTCTCAAGCAATAAACCTTAGAGGTTGCTCCACATAAACATCTTCATGAAGAGTATCATGCAAGAAAGCATTTTTGACATCAAGCTAAAACAAAAGCCAGTTATAGCAGTAAGAGAGATCAAAATACAAACAAAAATAAGTTTGGTACTAGGAGAAAATGTGTCTAGATAGTCAACACTATACACCAAAGCATATCCTTTGGCAACAAGTTTTTCTTTTAAACGAGCAAGAGAATAATCGAGATTGACTTTTACATCATATACCCACCCATGACAGGTAATAATTAACATAATCGACATAGATACTTAATTAAATCTAAGCCTAGAGATGATGTAACTTGGGATGCTGTTGATGCACATATTCTTAGTCAACTATTAAATTCCATGAAGAGTAATATAGTTGATCTAGTAACTCATGTTGATACGGTCAGAGAACTGTAGGAGTATTTGAATGTGTTATATTTTGCCAAAAAAACTTGTCATGGAATTATGAACTATCGCAGGAGTTTTATTTATCTAAAAGGAAGTGATGTTCTATTACATAGTACTTCGTTGACTATAAGAGAACATATGAAGAGTTGAATGTTGTCGTCATGCTCCAAACCCCTGAGTGCACGAACATTCCTTAATGGTCGATTAGTTGCGACGTCCCAGAATGCGTCAACGACCCAATCTATTTACCTTTCGATTAAACGCAAGCGGAAGTATTTTATAAAACAACACACAGACAAACATAATAATAGGGATAGTAAGGAAAAGACAACAGACATTTCCAAAAGCATTAGTTTTATTTACATACTATTAATTTTAGAAAGTTTAATAATTACAAGCCTTTCCACATCCACTTTCTACTGACTATTAAGGTTAATGTAAACATCACTAACAGCAGGGCTAGCCGAAAAGTGACGCATCTCGCGCCCACCACCACCGCACATGAAAGTTCTCCACACTATGGCCTTGAAAAACAATAAACAATGACGAATGAGATAAAATCTCAGAGAGTTAATGAACTAAATCTCGATTAGGATGCTAATTCGTCTTGGAGGCAGTCCACACGTGTGGCATCACATAGCCTTACCTCTCCTTGACACACCCCTACATAATATCAATTAACACATGCCAATAACAATGTAGTGCATATAACTTATAACTAGAACACATCACATAACTTTCCATGTACAATGCATCTACATGTGTTCCAGTTATTATGATTCCTCGGGTCACGATCAATATAAGAGTTGGCGATCTTCTGCTATGACTAGGCAACGTCTCGCCCCATGGGCACGACATCGTCTAGGACTCTCGCTATAGACGACATTCCATAAAGAGTATCGATTCGGCCTCAACTATGACTCAGTATCTGAACTCCTACCGGGCATCTGATAAAAATCGAGCATCGTCTCCAAACTCCCATTGGGTGATGGGTTCCATTAAGTGACCACTCAAGCACACCAATACTCATGCCAATTTCATTTGCCATTATTAGCCCAATGCATACCAGGTTCGTGCTTAAACAACTTTAGCAATTTTTCACACATAAAATTGTGGTAAAATAATCACACGTGATCACGTACGTAAAATTTACCTGTTAAACTTTGTACACTTTCATTTTAAAACCTTTTTGCCCCATTTAATGTGTAAAACATAACATTCAAATACAATACCTCAAAATCTGCTATTTACATGCCAATAGAACATTCTTTAAAAACAGTGCTTTATAAATTAGGCAATCAAGTTCATAGCATAATAAGCTCAAACAATATGAATTATGCATAAATTCATCCAATAATTCAAGCATAAAATTCTACTTATCGAGTAATCCATCATTAATTGGCACTAATCATCATTAAGTAAGGTTAGTAATTAATTAATACTAACCATAATTAATTAAGACTAACTGCGATTAACTAAACTAATTACAATTATTTATGACTAATTGTCATTAATCAATCTAATTGAAATTACTTAAGAATAACTAAAATTAGTTAGGACTAATTGTAATTAATTAAACTAACTGCAATTAATTGAACTAACTACAATTAATTGACTAATTGTCATTAATTAATCTAAATATAATTCATTAAACTAGCCATAAGTGCAATTAACAATAAACCAACATTAACTACCACGAACCACCATTATTTATAAATTAATTCTATCCACGAACGTAATTAACTCCTTAATCTAGGATTATGAGGTTAACTCATGGTTTCCGGCGACAACGAGTTCATGGCAACGGCGGCATGATGGCAATGAGAAGATGAGGCTCACAGATCAAATGGCGGTACCATGGTGTGATGGCAACGGCTTGAGCTCATAGCCAAGCTTGAGGGCTCAACTTGGTGTGGTTTGGCAATGGTGGTGGGTTGCAGGTTGAGGGACGGCGTGAGGGACGCGGATGGACGACAGTGATGGTGGCAGTGGACGGTGGAAGAAGAAGAAGAAAAAATGAGAGAATGGAGGGAGGAGGTGGTCGGCCAAAGTGAGGGGGGAGAGAGAGATTAAAGAAATTTTCCCCAAAATCTTCCCTAAAACCTCTCGTCCTTACAATTTTCCTTCTTATCTCATCTCCATTAATGCCTAAATTGAAGGGGCAAAATGGACATTTTGTGGAAAAAAATTCCAATTTTGCCCTTGGGCCCAATTTCTTGAATGGGCTTGGTGGGCTTGGGCCCGCTTGGCCAAATCTCTCATGCGTGAGGCCCATTGGGCCTTCACTTGGTCCGACTACTTTTTCCGGCTTTCAATTCTCAACTTGCTAATCCTTATCCAAAAATTTTAAGCTTGTTGATAAATCGACAAATAAACGAGACAACGTCCAATATGTTAGTCTTAAAATCTCGAAAGTTTGATAGTTGACATTAAATTTCATGGTTAAAATCAATTAAATGCGACCTTAGTACGATATCAACTATTGGGTGGTTTTTAGGAGTTCTCACATTTGTTACCCGTGATCGATAATTTTCAATTCATATTTGTATCTCTTCAAATCGTAAATGACCCTCGGTTGTTATGTAATACGAGGATTTAATTACTTATCTCGAGTACAAGATTAATAGGAAATCGATTTACAGTTCGTAATGAGTATTGTAATCGTGCGGAATCAACTATGAACCAACTACGTATTTCTATTGAATCGATTTATATCCATTTATTAATTGACTTATAACAACGTATATTATCTTTTGTCGATCCTTATGGTTGAATGGTCTATCATTAATTGAATTTTCTAGTCGTTTACGTTTTAATTCTTTATGACATCTTCCAATAGATTAGTTAACTCATGAATGATCAGTTTAGAGTAATTTAACTATCGGTGCATTGATGCAATAATCATTTAATATATTTTGAAAGAGATTGAATTTCAGATATCACGGTTGTTTTCCCTATTTTAACTAATGTTCAACAAATGCAACGTCAGAGAGAATAATTGGCTATAATGGGATTCCCAAGAAGCCTTGGTTCTGAATATGAAATTGTTATGTCTCAGATTCTTGGATAAAAGATTGTTGCATCACTCACAGATAGAATTGCTCTGATATCATATGAGAAAAAATTAATTTTGTATTATTTAGTAAAGTTTAAAACACACACACATGCACGCACATCAAAATAAGCCCAAAAGGTGGTGAAGATCACTTTATCCTTCATACTTCTAACATAGATGAATATGATTAAATGAGTTGATGACCAATAGACATGATTTAATCAAATCAAGGAAATTAGAAGAGTTGAAAGAGCAAATTAAAAATTTGAATGAAGTGCTTAAATTAGACAGTTTTGTACTAATCTCATACACAAATAAGAAATGATGAGACTACCAAGAAAATGGTTTTGTTTTCTTGGCACAAGATTCTCTGGAGCTCTCGGTACTGGTGTTGACAAGATCTAATAGATCTTGGGTAAGATTTGTGAATCCAAGCTTCTTTGTTGTCCAGATGGGGTTTGTAAGATGTGGTTCCTATTTCCAGGGGGGCATGAATGATGCTGCCATTGTTTTTGAAAAAGTGCCATGGACGTCTGAAAAACAGAATGGTATGGACTTCAGGATTTGGTGTTGCGGTTCTTAGTTCTTTCTCCAAAAGATGCTTCCAGTGAGTAGGAGGATAGAACCAATTAAGAAAGTCTAGAAGATTTTGATCACTTTCTCTTTCAACATTTCTTCCGAGTAAGAATATCCTGATGAGGTTGGCGATGAATCTTCTGGTTGGGATTTCAATAGCTATCAAGTACTTATTGGTTAAGTACCATAATAGCGTCTTGAGCTGATCGGGGAAATCATCTTCCTTCTAGATAAGAGGATGTATAAATGGATAAACTGAATTTAATCCCCAAGGATAAAGAATCGAACCTGCATTGAATCTGAACAAATCTGTGTGGCATTGCCATATGAGAGTTTCTAGATTTTCTGTGAGATTGTCATTCTGGATTTGTTCAATAATCTCTTGGGGATATTTCCAGCTTGGCAAATCTTTGATCTTCTCAATCTTGTATTTTACACCATGATTGAGCATATGAAAAGCCGGTCTTTTGATGTACATGTTGATTTCAGCTGGTGCCTTCGGTCTTGACAGGAAATCAGCAAGAACATTCTTTTTTCCTGGAATGTGTTTGGTTTCAAAAGAATATTTTGAAAACCATTCAGCCCATCGAAGTAGTTGGGAATTTGGAATCTGCTTCTGTTTAAACTTGGTCATCTGAGGAAAAGATGCCATGTCTAATTCTACCAGGAAGTGATGGCCGATGAGATGGAATTCAAACTTCTTGATTCCATTCTTTACTATTAAGATTTCTTTGAAAGTGGAATGGTAATGCATTTCGGATTGAGAAAACTTTCCACTTTTATGGGCACAAATGTGTCTCTTACCATCAATTTCTTCAAGTAGAATGGCTGCCCGGTATTCGTCACCGGCGCGCTTTGAAGAATTCTTTTACCTGTTGACGGTATCTTCAGTGGTGGGAGATTCTGTATAACCTCCTTAAGCTCAGCGATTGCTTTTGTCTGAATTTTTCCCCAAGGTGGGGAATTCTTCTTTAGCATGGATTGCAAAGGAATCAGGAGCTTTGCAATATTTGGAACAAAATCCCTGAGATAATTGATTATCCCAAGGAATTGCTGAACTTTCTTCTTTGAGAAATTTTCTTCAGGAAACTTTAGCAGTTCCTGAGCAATATGCTGCCCTGGATAGTATGTACCATTGTTGAGGTGCATACCAAGAAATTCAATTTCTGTTTGGGCAATATTCATCTTTCGCTGAGAAAGCATGATGCCATGCTTTTTGACAATTTCTACAAACTGTTCAAGGAGTTGGCAATGTGACTGCTCATTAGGACTGTAGAGCAGGATATCATCGATATATACTGCTGCACTTGAGAGAATTGGTTGGAAGATACGACACATGGCCTTTTGAAAAAGGGATGGTGCTACCTTTAGGCCAAAAGAAAGAACTTTCCATTGGAAGTGCTGGTTTGGAATACAGAATCCTGTTTTGGATCTGTCTTCAGGATGGATGCCCAATTGCCAAAATCCGGCTTTGAGGTCGAATTTGGAATATATATGGGCCTTTGTTAATCCAGTAAAGAGAGAAACTCTGGATGGTAAAGGGAATTTATCATCTTGGAGAAAAAGGTTGAGGGGTTGATAGTTGATTACCAATCTCATTTTCCCTCTGTTCTGCTTAGCACGCTTATTGACATAAAAGGCTTCACAAGCCCATTGAGAGTTGGAGATTTCAATAAGGCCTTGTTGCAATAGTTCTGAGCATTCCCTTTGAGCTAAAGTCAGGTGTTCTGGCTTCATTCCCATGTGGCTCGCCTTGGTTGGATTTATATCTTCATTCTTCTTGAAAGGAAGGCGAACAAAGAATTCTGGATTTTCCCATAAAGGATGGGAACACTTTTGAGCAAATTCCGAATGGGATTCTGAACAAGATTCTAACAATATCTGCATGATTGGGTCTAATAGACTCATCTGAATGGAAAAAAGTCTCTGAATGTTAATGAACTCAGAGAATTGGTCTTTGTACCTAAGACATTTTCCTGGAATGATACGAAGCTATGAGATTTGAGTCATGATGTCCCAACCAATGATTAGGTCTTTGTTGGGAAGATTGGATCCAAAGATTTTTGTGGTTATAGAGCACTGGGGGGAGAACTGAACAATTACAAGAGTGGTCCTCACATTTGTGGAAAAGGTGTCTCCTGAGGCAGAGTTGAAATATCGGACATAAGGAGTCCAATATTCTTTAGGAAGAACTTTGGTATCCAAAATAGAACAGCTTGCTCCAGTATCAATGATCGCAATAACAGTGATAGGTTTAGCAAACTTTGAAGTGAGGATTTTTATAGGGAAGTGGGGACAGTGAGTTTGACTTGAGAATATGTCAAGGTTTTGTTCTGCAGGTGTGGGTGATATGTGAAAAATATCTTCAGATTCTGGGTCTGAATTTTCACTGGAAGTGTGATAACAAGTAATGATACAAAGGGTTTGTTCAGATGGTTCTTCGTCAGCAGAGAACAATGATTCTACATCATCATTTTCGAGAGAAATACCTGTTTCGTTCTCAATTTGATGTATCAAATGATGCTGACCTTTTCTGGCTTGGGGACAGTTTTTGGCAAAATGTCCGTTCTTGTTGCGACGTAGCAACGATTCGACTTTTTATGGCCCGTGCAATCTTTTCTTTTTCGTAGGTATCGCCATTTCTTCTTTCGGAAGTTCTTGTGGCCATATTTGGATTTTTTCATCTAGAACTTCTTGAAATGTTTCTTCTTTTGAGAATACTTTCCACAAGTACCATCACAATCCTGCTTAGAACATTTGATCTTCAGCTTTTGGCGAGAGCAGGCTGTCTCGAGGCTCTTATCACTGGTGATGTAGGATTGGACCATCTGGCGCTTTAGGCATATTTCTTCAAGGCATAGATGGATTTCTTGTTGTATTTCTCCCAGGGGCATATCCTGTACTCTCTTCCGTCTCCCAAAAAAGGATCTTTCGACCATTTGGGATAGTTCTTTGGGGACGGAAGTCGAAAAACATGCTTCAGATTTGAATCGGCTCCAATTTGGTAAAAGAGCTGGAGCATTATTCGATAATGCTTATCAAGATGTTTCTTCTGGAGGGAACAGCATTTTCTTTCGAAAAACTCTCTCCTTTTCATCTCTATGAGATCGGTGGGTTTTCCCACAAAGAAGTGGTATAGGATAGTAATAGCATGGCTAAAATCTGGTGATATCAGAAAATGAATCTGGTCTTGCTCTGACACTGATTTCCACCAAAGTTTAAGGCTTCCTGTGAACCTAGTAACGAAGTTGTAAAGGACATCATTCATATCATGGTTGGTGATGGACTGAGTGTTTAACCAAGTATGAAATTCCTCAAGTCTTTCTGGCAATTTCTGATAAGGAATATCATCGATGGTGAAAAACTGCTTTGATGCCATGGACACATGATTTCTCGGATTGTCCCGAACAATCTCTAGGTCAGAGTAATTTGATTCTATTTCCTGATCTGGAGGATCGGCCATAAATATAGAAGAAGTTATTGGTGCAATAGGAAGGGGATCAGGTCTAGGAACTGAAAAGGATGAAGAGGATGAAAATGATACTGAATCAGATTCAGTATCAGAAGTGGTAGGATCAGTTTGCTCTACTGAAAATAGAGTTTGATCCTTTGGAGGTGTTGGATCGGTCTTGTGGACCGGATCAGGATGTCTTTGGACACTCAAATCCTTTAGAAATGATTCTAATGGATTTGCTAGCATAATTTGATCTGGTTTTTCTCTTATGACAACCGAACATGATTCTGCAGAAATTTTCTCTTTTCCTCTTTCCTTTTGGATTCACTTCAACTCTTTAAGGCGATCTCGTATATCTGGTTCATTTCTGGAGGGATCTTGTGGAATGGCCTCAAAGATAGACGTTTGGGGTTGCGAAAATAAGTATTCAGTTCTTACTGGAGTTGCAAATGGATCAAAAGGTCTGAACCTTCCTTCTTCAAGGAGTTGGATTTGTCTTTTGAGCTTTTCTATCTCCGGTTTTGAGCTCTCTAGATAATGGTAGCCTAGACGTTGCCCTGATTCCAAGGCATTTAGCCTCTTCTGGAATTCAAAAACCATTTTCTTGGTAGTCTCATCATACTTTCGGAGATCTTGTTGCACAATTCCAATCTTGGAATCAATTGCTTTGAAAGCATTGTTTTGTGCTAGCAGAGTCTCTGATTGCCAATTTAAAATAGCTTCAGCAGCAGAAGTCTTCTTCTGTCTCCCATTTTCATCCACATCAGTGGGAGTAGGTACTTTAGGAACATGGCGGTATCTGTCTTGTAGATCAACGAATTCCTCTGGGGCAGGAAACGAGAGTTTAGAACCTTCTCTGGCAAGAGGGGGAAAGTCAGAATCGTGAAACATGGCAATGGAGGAAATATGTGGTATTTCTGCTGGAGCTTCAAGTGGGTAGGAATGCTTCTTAGCCCACTTTAAGATTGGCTTGTAGAATGGAGAGATGGCTTGTTTTTTCTGAGGTGATGATGGTGGAGGTGATCTTGGTGGATCTGGTAAAGTTTGGGGTGAAGTACTGACCTTTGGTGGTGGAGGTGGTGCATAAGAAATCATGAACTGGTATTTATCACACTCACCAAGAGTATCAACGGAGGGGTCTCCGTTTAAGTATCTTTGGTACACCTTATCCTTTGGCCTTTTTCGTCGAGGTGGAGATCTATCATATGGATTTTCCTTATCAGGAGAATTCATACAATAGGAACATTGACAAAAAGGATCCCAGAAACAATGGCCATCTTTGTCTTTATAGTAATGGACAGGATGTCCATCACCATTAAAGTGTCGAACAAGCTTTTTTGGATCTGGTTCGGAAATTGATTCAGGAACACATGGTTCGATCATGAAGAGGGTTTGGAAGATAGAAGGACTTTCTTCTTTTTCTTTGCCAAATTTGATGGAAACAGTTCCATCTTTTTTCCGGACGAACTCAGAGTCTGTAGACTGGAAAGGCTTATTATGTTGATGTAGCTTTTCGTAGTTGGTAATCCAAGTTTCTGGAAGGAACTTGGCCAACGTGTCCTTCGAGATCTGCCGAGGAACATGAATGCATGATGCCTGATCATTCTGCATGGAGATAAACAAAGCATCTTCATTACCATTGTTGAAGTTTAGATCAAGAGCATGGTTTTGTACTCGATAAACCATATGGTAATGCAGGGTTGCAGCTACAGAGTCAGTAATTTGAGGAGCTCCAGCGAGCTGGACTTGAACTTTTAAGAAAGAGAGTAGTTGGGGGTCTGACAGAGCGATGTTGAAGTTGGGATACAAAGTTACAAAAACTGTTCCAGCATTCAGAGTAGTTTGAACAGTACCGATGCAAGCATACTGGTATTGTAAAAATCTGGTATCTAGCAACGCAATTCTTGCCACAACGGGCAAACCTTTACGACCATGAAAGGTGAGAGCAAGACGAACAGCGCTATAATGAACATGAGTGTATCCCTGTTGAGCCCATTGTCTGGGGAATTCTGGAGGGATCTGAAGAGTAACAAAGTACTCATTTTCAGTAGCAGGAATTGGGTGCTGGTCGAATTTGGAGGACTGGACGTACTCTTTTACTTGCTTTGGAGTTTGGTGAATAAGTTGGCAGATAGAGCGGATGGGTAAGAATGACGAATTGGGTTTAGCAAAAGCGGAGTAAGGGTTCATGAGAGGGAGCTGGGTTTCAGAGATCTTGGTTTCATCACTAAGAGAGACTTCGTAAAGATAATCTATCTTAGAAGCATTGGAAACACGAAACTCTGGAGGGGTTGAGGATGATGTAGAAGGGGCAAGAGTAACGGGTGCTTCAAGAACTTCAGGTTCTGTAGACATGATGTAAATAGATCTTCTCAGCACTAGATTCACCTACTAAGCGCATGGAACGGATAATATCACAAACTAAACCATGACTCTGATACCATTAATGGTGCGTTTGGTAACGTTTGGTAAATATAATATCGACGAATAAGGGTGCGTTTGGTAACGTTTATGTTCATGGGAACAGTTTCTTTTCGGAAACATTTTTTTCTAGTTCTGTTATCGGGAACAGTTTTTGAGCATTTTAAGAGATTTGGTAATATTAAAAAATTTATGTTCCTGCAAACGTAAAACACGTTTGAGACACTCCCAAAAAATTTTGTGATAAAATTTCTTTTAATATATTAATAATTTTATTACATTTTTTTATTTGTTCTTTCCTTTTTCTTCTTTTTTCCCTTCTCCTTCCTCTTAGCAGGTCGTCGACTTGGCCATGGCTGATCGGTGACCGGCTAGACGAGGTCACCAGCCTCAGGGGAGCCTTGCTGGCCACGGTGAGGCTCAGGGGGCCTCGCCTAGCCACGATGAAGCTCCCCTGCACCTCACCAATGGCCAGCGAGCTCGGGGCAACCTCACCGAGGGCCGACGAGGTTGCTGGGCCTCGTCTGGTTGGTCGCCAACCATTGCCGGTCCGATGACCAACTACAAAAGAAGAAAGGAAGAGAAAAAGAAAGAAAAAAGAAAAAGGAAGAAACAAAAAGAAACAAAAACTTGTTTCTTGAGTTGTTCCTGGGAAAAACAAACGACTGAAACAATTTTTTTTTTTTTTTTTCTTGTTTCTGTTTTGAATCTATTCCCGAGAACAACTTGTTCCAAGGAACAAAAAAATTACCAAACACAATTATGTTCTGTTTCTGTTCCGGGAAACAAAAGAACAAAAACAGGTGTTCCCCATAACATTACCAAACATCACCTAATTTGTCATAAATTGCGTCCAAAATAATCGGCCTAAGCTTTCCAGTTTAATAAATGAAATTACGATGGCTTTGTATTCGATTGATTAGAGATTTTATATTGATGACTGCAACTTCACATATTTCATATAGCATCATGAGCATCCCCACTAATATATGCACTTCGATTTATCACGAAAGTACATCCTATTTTCCATGCACGAATTAATAATCAGGAGTATCAGGTGCTTGGTTCAAATAATAGTAAATGTCAAAAACGGCAATGAGCAAAAGACGTCAGCCAAGTGATACATAATTCATTCAGGTCTCGAGTTTTGTTTAGGAAAGATATTATTAGATCTAAGACGCTGCACAAAATATCACGAAATAACTCGTTCAGGAAGCTTCGCGAGCTCGAGGTAGCTGTAGGATAAGCTCAAAAAGAAGATGCACCTACCAAATTACATAAGATGGGCATTGAAAAATGATAAGTAAACCACCAGACTTGACAGCATAAGGCAATCTAGGCCTCCAACAAAAATTTCCCGCATAAGCTGCTGCTTCCCTGTTTCACTGATTATTGTTCAACAAAGAATCAGAGTCCTCCCTTATTTTTCCACCAGAGATGTGGCAAAGAGTGCTCGAAGATATGCACCGTTAAAGAAGGGGATAAACTGTAAAGACAACTTCACAAGCCAGCACAGTCGATACTCATTTCGCATGGAACTTGCTGCTGATCGAATCATAAGTTGGAAGATAAATAACTGCAAAAGCAAAGGGGAAAGATGTCAGGATAGACTAAGGCACATAACCTGAGAATCCAGAAAAGAAAATCGCAGTTACGGAAATTACCGTCCCCATAGGATGCCATTGTTAAGGGGGATTTTAGGAGCTTTTGGGCCATGGAAACAATATCCTTCGGTGTTACTTCATCAACAGCCTTGAGGAAATGCTCTACAGGTTTCCTGGAATGAACGAAGTAAATCTCCTTCAGATTGCCAAGAAAAAAGATGAATATGTCTATACACAGGATATACAATATGCAAGTAAAAACAACATGAGGTACAAAACAAGAATCAAAGAATGATTACTACAGTGAAGACTGCATTTTGGACCAATCTAACCAGCAAATCATCATTATGATATCAGAAGAGCTTGCCAAGGACTGAAAAGTCAGAACAATCATAGAATAGAAAGTCAAGAAAAATCCCAACAAATTCCCAGTACAGACATGTGGGATCACTATGCCAGTCTCAAAATCTCCAGAACAAGTTCCCAGATCCAACCCAAAAGCTCCAGAAAATCTAGAGGGACAGGCAACTTTCTGCAACATGCACTTAGCTTTCTCCTCACCTTGAAAGGGCAGTTAGCTCTGAGGTGTAATTCTTTTCTCAGTCCAGATTAGAGAAGCATATTTCCATGATGCTTACGAGTCAAAAAGTAAACCCATAACCATCATCTCGGAAATTCCATCTAATTCCTTAAGGCAACTGAATCCCATGATCCCAAATATCACATATGAATCACCTAAAACTGGCAGGTAGACTACAAATTCACCCAGCCTCCACACTTTTCCTAAAACTAGAAACATTTTCACATGGATCTTTGTCCTGCTACACCATCAGCAAAAGTCCTCAAACTCTGTTCCACGAGAAACACTAGAAAACATATAACTAAATAAATTAAATTTGTAATGCAACAAACAAAGCTCAGAGTTTCTTATGCAAAGATGTAAAGGTAATTCATCAGGAAATAAGCATAGTCTGTACTTAGGTCTTACCTCTCACCGTACGTCAAAATTTGTCTGGCTATATCTTCTGAGGCAACCATCTAAAGGAAAATAGGAAAGTTAATGAACAATGCAAAAACTAACTGATCCTTGAGAAGGATATACATCAACTTCAGTCAATGACTAACTTCATAATCCAGAGGAAATAAATAAGAGGCAATGTTCACATACTCTGGACTCTAAGTTCATCAAAATGGCAGCCCTCATTGATTGTTTGGCACGATCCAGCTGCACCTGATCAACTGCAAGCAAAATAAAGCATTCATTAGTAGTTTTCAAAACAAACACTTGGGAAAAGCACTATCAACATAAAGGCACAGCACTCAACCTTCTCCTGGTGTTGCCACTGCTATAAGCTCCTTTGCCGCAATATCAATGGCTTGGGCCACAAAATCAGAACCCTGAAAGCCAGAAAGTTAAGTTCCTTACGTACATAATCAGTAAATAAGGAAAAAAGAGCACAGCACCAAAAAAAAAAAAAAAAAAAAATGCAAGTCAAAAAAGGAGCTGCAAATGCTTAAGATAAATGGCACAATTAATCCAAAGAACCAGGGTTGAGCATAGCGCAGTTGGTCTGATATGTAGGCCAAAGCAAACAAAACCAAAAATATGGTTCGATAAAAATTCAAGCCAAACCATTTTCTTACTCATTGGAAGCCAACCGAACCAAACCGTGACTAAGACATTTGCATTTTACTGAAATTTTTCTAATATCACCATTAGAGAAACATATATCAATCTAAGCGCCTTGATCCAAATTGACCAACAAAAGTCCAAATTGAGCACAAAATACGATTTTCTTCAGGCTGGTACCTTAAACATTAATTAAAAAAAAGGACAACAAACATTGATAATCATGATCTATATCATATATGTAAAAAATAGTTTTCCAATTTGATTTGGATTTAAATTTTTGTAAACCATACCAAACCGCTGAAATGGTTCAGTTCGGTACAGCATGGTTCAACAGGTTAAACTATATCATGCTCACCACTACCAGGAACCACTGGCATGAGATTGCCTAGGCATGTTTCTTGACAAAAGAAGCAAAAGCAGGGCAAAGATAATTTTTTTCCCTGTATATTGTAACATCCTATTACTAGCATATTCTGGCCAATAAAAAGGACCGAGAGATAAGGAAAATTTATCCATAGCAACAACTCATTCAATGACACATTCATCACGAAAAAGTCCTGAAGCAGGTCAATGAATATTAAAGGAAGAAGCAGGTGACCATGCAGTGTGAAAGAATGTGATGACAAGGAGAAAGTGATAGAAAAGTACAACCTAAAATTTTATTCAAAGCAAATATGAATTTCCTTATTCAACAGTTCATATTCAGGATTAGGATCTAGAATGATATTATGGCCATATTTTTGAAAAATTAAAATTGCATAAGGGAAAGCAACTCTAGGTATTGTTTTAGAACTTCCAAAATAGGCTAGTCAGAATATTTCCTAAATATGACATCCATGGTTGCACGAGACTTCTGCTGAGTCATCCATCTTGTGGAGGACCTTTCTTGTTCCATATGCCACATTTTCTCTGAAATTTCTCAAAATGCAATGCAGAGTTTGATGACACCTAAACTAAATGATCAATGCAGGAAGTGCCTATCTACTCCACCATCTCCCCCCCAAAACAAAAAGAAAAAGAAAAAGAAGAGGAATTTAAAAGGAGAATTACATATCATATTAACACCGAAGTTGCACTCTACAACCAGGATAGTCCCATGAAGACAGACCTTAAGCGACAACTGGACATGTCACCCTCTTCCAAATCCATCTCAAGAGGAATATGGCATCGTCACTTTTTGACATATCTCCCACCCTAGTAATGTTACACCTTCTAACCATTGTTGTAGCTCACTTTATGTAATCCACTATCCACGGCCAACTAATATGGTAAATGTTGTACCTTTTTTCAGCCATCCACAGCTACATTGTATACATGTCAGTCATATCAATAGCTGCTAATACACCTAAAATGCCATTTCAATATTTGTTCACCTCCATCGAGTCAACAAGACCTTCAGCCTATAAAAGGAATGTACCTCCATCTCTAAAGACCTTTTTATAAAACACACAGTCCCTGACTTATGCAGCTATCCAGTCCTTTTCTCTCCACTTGCTCTTTCTCAAGGTCTTACAGAGCATATAATGAATTTCTCCACATGAGGGGCCTCTTTGCTTCACAACATAAGAGAGCACCCCTTGCAGGAGAAGATAGTCACGTGCATGGTGAAGGAAAAGAATATCCACAATGTCACACAAAATGAAAAAAAAAATTCCGAGAAGTGACTTACGGTAGTTGCTTGAATGCCAAAAATGCCAGTGTTATTGTAGACATTGCTGAAAGCTGAAAAGGACTGAACTTGGGGATACTCATTTAAAACACGAAGATCTGCTCAATATAAATTGTGTCAATATGATTAACAATCCGAAATTCAAATGGATAATTAAACAGATGGAAGAAAAATGTAGTCACTAATAAATTCAATAGGACAAGGGCATAGAAGGATATGCACCAGATTCCAAACCGAGTTAAATGGACCAAGCACTGTTATAAAATATGCAGAATAACGCAGGATAATGACAGCCCGATGCACAAAGATCCCACAACGCACAGGGTCCGGGGAAGGGTCGGACTACTTTGGGTCTAAAGTGCACAGTTTTACCTAGCAATTTTTGCAAGAGGCTGCTTCCACGACTTTAACTTGTGACCTCTAGGTCACACACACCGAGGAGCCACTTCTTATAACATATAAAGAAAAAGACAAGAAAGCGATGATGACTCACATAACCGCGAATACATTCCCTTCCCAGGACCACCTGCAGAGAAGGATCCACCGCCCCCCAAAAGCATCTACAAAAACACAAAATGAACAAAAATTGTTAAAAACCCATAAAAAAGGATTTTCTGTTATTTCTTCATTTTTGTTCCTATACTAATAGCAAAAGCCCACCACACTTCCTCTGAAGACATTAGAAAGATTTAGCAAATTGAATAGCAATTACAAAAAGCAGTATTTAGACCTGAAGAACAGTCAAACTCATTGCTTCCTTCTCCTTATGCCATCCGCCAGGTAATTCAAATCCAACAGCAAAGTGGGTTCTCTAACATAAAAAGCAAAATAAATCATAGTTTCAAAAATCATAATCGAAAAGTACAGAAGAGCTACAAGAAAATTGCGGGAGAAAGATAATCATACGCACCCCTGATTCACCTTGACAACGATAATCACCTCCTGTATACACAGATTTCGGCTCCTCAAGACGGGGTACACCTGGCAAGTCAGATAATAGTGGTTCGGCAACTGATAATAGTTCCTCATGTTCTACCCCTGAAGCAGCAAGCACCATTCTAGGAGCAGTATAATGTTCCTGGAAATTTTGTATGCATGTCACTTTTAACCGCAAAATCCATATGAAGAAGCAGTTGACTAAAAACGGAAAACTCCAGTTCTTGAGCCTCATAGTATGAATTACAGACTGAATTCCCAAGGACTTACGGCAACAAATTCCTCTAAAATTGCACTGTTCAGTCTGTTTATGGCAGACTCTGGAGCTAGAAGGGGATTGGCCAATGCACCGGAATAACCAGCTGAATGAAGTGCTTCTATAAGCAAGCCATGTGGGTTATTCGAGACTTCAGCTATCTCTGCCTTGATCTTTTGAAGCTGGAAATGATCGATATACAAAGAAAAGCATCGTATCATTTTACAACTTACTGAATTTAAAGGAAAATATAGCAGCAGTTAAACCAAAGATGTAATAAAACACACCTGTTCATTGACCTCCCAATCAAGGAATGCAGGGTTCCTCACAGAATCAATAAGCAATTCAACCATTTCAGGAACATAAGTCTTCAGGGCATCATAGGTATATCCCATATGCTCTCTAGAAGCTGAAGCTTGCACATTGCCGCCAATTGCCTCCACTTCCCGGACGAGGCGTAAATGGCTACGGTTCCTTGTAGTCTTAAAGGCCATACGTTCTAAGAGATGTGTGACTCCAGAAGAGATTGGCGTCTCATAAATTGAGCCACAATCAACATATAAACCTATTGAAGCAGCAGGATTCTGGTAATCAAAACAAGCGAACACAACTTTGTCAAATGAGTTTGAGCAAGGTTGTGCCCTTTGAATGGAGAAATTGCAAAGCACAAAGATGCACAATGAGAATGAAGAAAGCCTACTTACTGTGGATGTTTCGGTGGCTATTTTGACGCCATTTGGGAGAGTTGAAATCTTGGTTTTACTCGGTTCAACATAATCTGGCAATGGTGGCGGAAGGTCAACACCTGAAAGTGGATATTCAAGGGGAACCGAAGCACTGGAGCTCCCACCAGTCAGCCAGCTCAAGATGCCCCCTGAAGATGAGGATTTTGTCGCAACAGTGCTGGCACTGGCAGATCTCATCAACTGCTTGTTGCAAGCATGGCCCTGCAACAAAGATACAACAAATCACAACATACTTTTTCTTGACTAGATTGTAGACAGGCCTATAGCTCATCAGAACATACAAAATGAAGCAAGGTCGGCCAGCTAAGTAAATTCAAATGCAGCTAAGAAGGTGTCAGTCTTCTATGACCAAATTTGAAATGCCAATACAACTCAGAGAACTTCTTTTCATGAAACTGCGCAGCAACTACACCCACACTTCAAAGAGAATAACAAGATCTCATAATGACTATTTTGCTTCCATCAACAGCCACTACAAACCAGTTAAAATTAACTTGAGCGAACATGCGAGGCCTAGCTGGGGAAAATGATGCCCCGCTGGTCAATAGATGCTTCCAAAAGCAAAACAAGATCATCTACTAAGAAAGATAGTATCCACACGACATTGCATGAGAACATGACAAGGGCTGCTACTCGCTATTGGGAACTTTGAGTTGGACTATTCTCAGTCCCAGTGTGGATGATCATCCTCTAGGACCAGCTATTCATCATCACCTCAGAAAGCTATGCATATCATCCGAAATTAAAAGGAAGAATGTGAAAATTTTGTCAAAACTTCATAAGTTAAGCTTTTGAGTGGAATCAGATATGGATGGACTTATCAACTAGGTTTCGTCTCTACATCTTCACCTTACCAAAGAAACATCAGGCTTCCACTGAAATTACTAAACACCATTTCCAAAGCCTATTGTTGCGCTGCAAGAAACCATTTTCATTGGAAATGCCACAATGAAGAAATTGTAAGGCATGGAAACTCCGGTTCGATGGGTCTTTAATCTTTATGTATCAGGGTCATGGTACGGTAGGAGCAATATGCTTAGTGTTGCAAGAGCAGGTAGAGGTCAGCCATTCAGGAGTGTAATCTCAGACCAGATGGAAGCAAAGCATGGACGAGGTGGGCAGTTTGCACTGGCATTGCAGTCTGGAAACATCGGAGACCGTAGTCAGGCTTCCAATCAAGGAACACGAGCCTGGAGGTGCAAGGTGCAAGATGCAAAATCCTATTCCTTCGGAGTTTTGGAAGATAGATTGATAGAATGGTATATGCAATTGCCAACCAATCGCGAATTTCCAAGGATTTCAACTTACAAACCTCATGATTCGCGCATGTTCTTATCCAATCCCTTCGAATTTTCACGTGAGGCCGAATCGAACTCCGATTCAAGCCACCCGGTACTCCCAAAATCAGGAGCACCTCAACCGCCGAACCTCTCGGGCACCGCGTTTCCCCGTCAATCACACGAGAGGGATTGGATTCGCTGAGGCCTCGAATCAGGCCCAGCAATCCAACCCCACCTCACAATCCCAAACGGAATCTCGCTCTCGCCTAATCGCTAAACTCTCCGACACCGCCGCGAACGACGAGGCGCGGTCTACAATCAATAATCCGCATTGAGCTACCGACGAGTGCGTTCACAAACAGCTCGTCCGGCCGAATCGAATCGGGAAAAAGGAACGGCGGGAATCGGCGTCCGATCGGCGGCCGCCGCTCCTCGAAGGATGTGGAAGAGGAAACTGACCTTCAAAGCCCTGACTCTCGAAGCTGCTGCTCGGTACATTTTCGATCTCCGACGTCCTCCTCTCTACCTCGCCGCCGCCGCCGTCGTCTTCTTCTTCTTTCTGCTTCTTCTTCTTCTGTAGTCTGTGTAAGGCGTGAGCTTCCAGCTGCGAGGAGGAGGACTTCTACTGGTCAACCGGATTACCGCTTGGACCGGTTCACTGGCTGGGGGTTCGGCCCCGAGGAGCCGATCGAATATTGATGGGCCGAGCTTGGCCCATGTGTCCAAGCCCGCTCAGCTTCACGAATCGCTTCGACGGCCCAATGGCCCAACAACATGCTGTCAACACTGAGCACCACCACCTATTTGGACCTTGAAGCCCCTTCTTTCTCGTTCTCAAATTTGCCTTTGGACCTTCGCCGTTGGTTCACAATCGATTGATGTCCGACATTTGTGAAACGACGCACGTTGCACGCGATTCCGTCGGACGTCCTGCGGTCCGTATGAGATTGGGCGATATTTGTCTAATCCAACATTTAGGCTGCGTTTATTTCAACTTTTTTAACGGGTTTTTGGCCTCCAAAACCTTTTCAGAAAATGCCGACATGTTTGCTAAGTTTAGTGGCTTTCGGCCGAATGCTGATTTCGGAAAACCTGCAAGCCCAAGGCAAGGAGGGATTAGCCTTGGGCAGAATGCTATTTCTAAACATTTTTCGTCCCATCTTGCCTTTTTCATATTCATGTCTCACCTTTACTATTTTTAGGATTTGTGGCTGGTCGCTAACACTAGTGACACACAATGCAAACAACATCGCCTAGGCTTCCTGGTAACCCTAAGCCTTGCCACCAGATCTCGACGAGGGCCACCTAAGGTCACGTGACCCCAGGTGACCCTCACCAACGTTAGAGTTTGTAAATAGAAAAATCGCAGCCAAAACCCTTCATATTTTTTTTTTATTTACCAAATACTATTTGAACTCAAAATTGCTTTGTAAGGTGTTTTTACCAAACACAATATACATTTTTCCAAAATACTTTGGCCTTCAACATTTGCATTACATCCAAAGCTCATTTCCAAAGTCAAACCAAGCGCACCCTTAGAAGGGGCAATGGTTTCTTTATAATGTCATTTGAATGGATTGAAATTGAGATTTGGCCAAATTGGCCCTTGTGAAGCATGTTAACAAATCTTATGATCAATTACAAGCGATATTTCATAGTGAAATTGCGAGGTGATTTGGTTATGAATTAAAGTTTAAAAGTGATCGTTCATGATTTGTGACAAATTTTAGAGAATAAAAATGAAATTAGCTAAAAATAATAAGTGTGCAAACTATTTTTTGCTTCCAATATTTAAATTTAAGATTATTCCATTAAAAGCCTACTTTTTCAAAAAGGTGCCCCTTGAGTTTGCCAATTGCCACTTAATAATTACACAATCAATCCCCAAACTTTATTCAACGCGCAATATTACTATAAACTTTTAATTTAGTCAATGCAACTCCTAAATTTTAATCTAATGTTCATACTGTGTTTAAATTTTTAATTTGTTTAATGCAATTCATGACTTTTTGCAAATATTCAATCCAATTCCTAAACTACATGAAAATCTCAAATGCCTTTTTTCTATTAATTCAAGTTTAGAGACAACATTGAATATTTTCATATAGTTAATGATTAAATTAAACATTTATCAATTCATGAACTCCATTAAACAAATTAAAAATTTATGAACGATATTACACATTGATCGAATTCAAGGTATACATCGTGAAAGTTCGGGCATTATATCATAAATCAAGCTAAAATTTATGAATCTTTGTGACATTTGCCCTATTTTCTTCCCAAATCGTCGTGACCTCCTTCCCCCTGTTGCATGGCGTCTCCTCGTACATTTGTTTTTTTCGGTCTTTTTCTTCTTCCTTTTTTTCAGTTCAAACTACCAATTGATAATTATTTCGAAGTACTAAGTTCGGGTCAAACAGTTGTGTGGCGCTCGCTGCCTCTCTCTCTCCCTCTCTCTCCCCTCGGCCTCGCTTCTCTCTCTCTCTCTCTCTCTCCATTCGAATGGATTATATTCGCTCCGCCTCGCGCGCATCCCGCTTCGACCCATAAAAGCCCTCCTCCGATCACTTCCACCACGATGATCGCCGCGACTGATGCGACGGGCTGTCGAAACGAAGGTCGAAACGAAGGCAGATTCTCCGCCCTCTGGTACCGGGTCTCTTCGCTGTTCGGACGTAAAAAACCGGCCAAGATTGGTTCCTATGTGAGCAGGATGGACAGCAGTTCGAAGAAGATTGTCACCGGCGACGCCGGTTACGTGCTCGAAGACGTGCCCCATTTCTCCGATTACATTCCCGATCTCCCTGTACGTCGCGCGTTCCTTCTCTACCTCCATGCATGATATTGTCCATGTTCATGCACGTATATGTAGACATTGGATATTGTCCATGTTCATGCTCGTGTATAAAGACGTCGGTAGAATCCTTTTTTTTTTGGTTGCGGTTCGTTTTCTTTTTAACACTGCATTCGTGTTGATTCTCCTTGTCACGTATTCTGGCAGACATATTCCAATCCCTTGCAAGACCATCCTGCATATTCGGTCGTGAAGTGAGTTTATTTCCTTTTGTTCATTGAAGTTCCCGTGAAACTTGCTGCTATCAGTCGCGAATGCAGGAAACGACTCTTCTTCATTATTAACATGCTGTCATGTTTCGAACCAGGCAGTATTTTGTTCATGACGACGATACTGTCACCCAAAAGGTCAGTTTATACTTTGCGAATTCTTTATTCTCTCTACTGGGTTTGCATATAAGGTGGTGAAAGAATTTCGGAAGATTCAACCATGCCCTTGGTTTTTCTGAGAGAGACAGGGTTTGGTTTCATTTGCTTTGGTAATGCCTGAAGTATTTCAACTCAATGACTCTTAATCGTTGAAGGTTCTATTCATCGTATCAGTGCCATCGACAGAAGGACTAGGCGTGCTGTATAGTCGTCACCTTAATTCAAAGATTGAATCATATGATGTGACTTTAGCATGCTCAATTTTCATAATTTAGAGGTTGTAGATGCATTACGTCAGAATGCAAAAGCTCCTCTTAGTTATTATTACTTAGTCAGGATGGACTCTATTTTGTAGGCTATTGCCCACAAAAATGGTCCAAGAGGTTTACATTTTCGACGGGCTGGACCTCGTCAAAAGGTATGCCGGTGTTTCTTGTGCATGAAAATAGGTATGTGGGTCAGAGTATCTATTGCTGGGGAGCTGACAGCAATTCTTGAATGAACTTTAGGTCTATTTTGAGCCAGATGAGGTTCATGCATGTATCGTCACATGCGGAGGTCTCTGTCCAGGGCTCAACACCGTTATCAGGGAGATCGTGTGCGGATTGTACCACATGTATGGTGTGAAGAAAGTTCTTGGAATAGACGTAAGTAATTGGTGTCAATTCTTCTCTGTTGCTTTTGTAGCTGTGTTAGATGCTATCCATTAGTCGAAGCAGCATGAGGTTCAATGTGAATATCACAAGAGAGGGACAGAGAGAGGAGCAAAATCAATGTTAAATGTTAGCCACACAAACCAATTATATCTTTCTTTATTTGCAATAGTACAAAATCAATTAGCACTATGTTTTCTCACTCGAAGCACATGCTTCATCAGCGAGTCGATTCTTAAACCTGACCTAACCATGTTATTTACATAAGAGACCATGAACCACAACCAAGCAGATGCGGTGGTTTAAATTTTCATATGACAGCTGGTTCTGCACCACTGGAAGTTCAATCTTCAGGCCTTTGGATGGGATCATTTATCTATGGAGTTGAGGTGGCGGCATGGCTGAAAGAATCCTCTTTATGTCCTTGTACAAATGCAGGAAAACTAGTCTACCTTGTCTACACATGCTGCACAATACAAAGCATTGTTCATTACATTCCTCAGTTATAGCTTTTCCAGGCCCAGGGTTTTATCCAGAGAATAATTTGCAATGATACTAAGATCTACAACATATTATGCAGGGTGGATACAAGGGCTTTTATTCTCGAAACACGGTCCCCCTTACTCCAAAAGTTGTCAATGATATCCATAAACGCGGTGGGACCATCCTCGGAACTTCGCGAGGTGGCCATGATACCTCAAAGATTGTAGACAGCATTCAAGACCGTGGAATAAATCAGGTCTCTTTAAGATATTGATCGGTCAGAAAGCTGGGTTGACAGTTGCATTAGGATTCAGTTAGACCCTTTTTCTGCTTCTTCAGTGCATCAAAAATAATATCTCTAGCTCTCTTGTTCCAGGTTTACATAATTGGTGGAGATGGAACTCAAAAGGGGGCATCTGTCATTTTCGAGGTAGAATTGAAACCCATAGAGTAATTGATGTCAATTGTTCATCTGAATAAATGTTGCTGTGTCATACATGTCATCATGTACTTCTTTCTTCAAGTTTTTGATGTACAAAATAGTTATTGGCCGGATTTCTTAGCAATGATTATATTATGTCTATTCTATTTTCTTATGTAATTTTTCCACTACACTGCTTCAGGAAATTAAGAGACGTGGCCTTAAGGTAGCAGTGGCAGGAATCCCAAAAACCATTGATAATGACATCCCGGTACTCCATGCATAGCCCAATCTCTCAAATTGCCGTTGACGGATCTTGAAACCTTTGTGTGAACTGTGTCCTCGTTTAAATAGGTCATAGACAGGTCCTTTGGCTTTGATACTGCTGTTGAAGAAGCTCAACGTGCTATCAATGCTGCACATGTTGAAGCTGAAAGTGGCGAGAATGGCATCGGTCTTGTGAAAGTGATGGGTCGTTATAGTGGTAATTTGCCAATAGCCCTCACTTTAGTTTCCATGATGCTTGATCAGGAAAATCTTCACCAAATTAACATATTTCCCTAGCTTAAGAGGTTTTGTCGGGAAAAGAAAAGTAAAAAAAGAGCAACGTGAACTTGAAAGATAAGATTCTGGAGTTAAATTGACTTGCAATATTGTGCCTCTAAAAGCATATAGACCTGCAAGTATAAACATCCAGAAATCCAGCTTGAACTCTTGGCTACACATTTTTCAATTGCAAATATCAAATTGTTGATGAATAGAAGTTGCTATTTAAATTTGAATTGCACAAAGTTAATGCAAGTTCCATGTGTGTATGCTTGTTTCTTTATGAAAGAAATTGCATTCAATGTTTTATGTTTTTTTATGCTAAAATAGAAATAATCTGCAGGGTTCATAGCAATGTATGCTACTCTTGCTAGCAGGGACGTTGACTGTTGCCTCATTCCTGAGTCACCCTTTTACCTTGAAGGGCCTTGTGGGCTATTTGAGTATATAGAGAGACGACTCAAGGAAAATGGGCACATGGTCATTGTCATTGCTGAAGGTGCAGGGCAGGAGCTTCTTTCTGAGAGCATGCAATCTGCGGATAAGAAGGATGCTTCTGGTAACAAGCTTCTCCAAGATGTTGGTCTTTGGCTATCACAGAAGATCAAGGTGACCATCCTACTTAAATTACAGTCAAGAGTTTGATGCTCATATCTTTTTCAGAGACTTTCCACCCTTTCGGAAACTGCATGCAGTTGGATTTCTGATTTAGTAATGAGAACATTGAAGGGTCTTTCAATTTAAATTTCATTCCATTTATGCTTTGTTATTGGCTGGTAGATTATAATTCTAATTGCTCCTTTCTCGACTTTTTTATTTATTAAGGGTGACCCGATGAATTTGCTTACACTTCCTCTGTTCTCAAACATCCTAGTGGCCATTGTTCAATAGGATGATGCATGTGATTGAGGTGGAGCATCTTGATTTTGTGATACAGAAAGTTCTCGTGATAGTCTGGAGGCATATATATAGTCTATTGGCATAGTCTGTTGCATTATCATGTCCATGTACATCCATGTCTGTTTTCTCTACCAGGAGGATTTCCATGTGTTGACTACGGAAATTATGGTCACTCATATAGCTCATTATCTTGTAACCTATCCCTGGCTCTCATGATTTATTGCCTATTTACAACACAATGACTCTCCAATGAGATGGAGCTTCAGAGGCCATATACTGATAATCCTATTGGCTAGTATACTAGTCAAAGCTCTGCCACAGGTAGTCTTGGAGACAGTCAAATCAGATGACACTTCCTCATTCTGCATCATCTGTTTCTGATGCTGGACTTCACACTGCATAATGAAACTCTTAAGATTTTCCATTTTGGCAGGAACATTTTGCCAAGAAGGCTAAAATGATCATAAACCTCAAACATATAGGTTGGTAATATTCTTGCTCTCTTAACCCAGAAAGGCTGGGAGATGACTATTTCATTCAATATTCCTCTTTGTTTTGTCCTGCAGACCCTACCTACATGATCCGGGCTGTCCCAAGCAATGCCTCTGACAATGTATACTGCACGCTTCTGGCTCAAAGTGCAGTCCATGGAGCAATGGCAGGTTATACAGGCTTTACAAGCGGGCTTGTCAATGGAAGACATTCATACATACCTTTCTATGTAAGTTCATTTGATCCCATTCACATAAAGGAAGGATGCCTACCTTTGTCATTCATTTCAGTGGATAGTGATGGCAAACAGATTTTGAAAGCAATAAAGAAACATGAATAGCTGACAGTATGCAATTAGTTCCAACCAGTTGGATTTTGAATCCAGGCTGGAACCTAAAAAAAAAAAAATCTTCTACCAAATGGACCCATGCTTCCTTCTAAATCTATGTTATAAGTTGTATTAACATTCTGCAAACGAATTGCATCAGCGACTCAATTTTGTGCTGAGTATCAGTGAGTTACTCACCACCATCTAGTATGCCCTACACAGAAATTAGCAAACCATGGTCCTGTTTGCTTTTGAGAAATTTCCAGCTTCTACATGCTCTCTTGTGTTTAAGCCGATAAGCTTTGATTCTGCACATGCATATACTGATCAATAGAAGTAGAGAAAACTATCAGATCATATGACAACCTGATCAATCTATTTGCTTATAATACTGGAGACTATTACTTCTTTTAGTCAACTGATGGTTCCCTCCATTGTTCTGCAGCGAATCACTGAGAAGCAAAACAACGTTGTGATAACTGATAGAATGTGGGCAGGCTTCTGTCGTCAACTAACCAGCCTAGCTTTATGAGTGCCAAAGATGTTATCGAGGACAAGAGAGAAGATGAGGCACCGTCCCAGTACTTTGATAACCAGTGCAAACCGGATGAGTAATTTGGTCAACAATGAGATCTGCTAAATTGACTTGGATCTTATGCTTAAACGCACTGTATTTTTAGTTATATCTCTAGCCTGACATAGGTAATATGGGCGTGGTGTCGTTGCCCAAATCAATGAGTCTGCTGTTACCACTACCATCTTTTATGTTTCTTTGCTCCACCAGTTAGGTGCACAGGGTTGAAAATCCTTCCTTTGTTGAACCGTCTTTCTGAATTCATGGTTATGCTGGTGTATCGATCTATTATTGCCAAAAAATATTCTCTAAGCTTCTTACAAGAATAAATTCCTGATTATCCTTCAAAGTTTAGTTTTACCCCTCAGCCGGTTTTGTTGAAAGAGAGAGTATTCTACGTATTGTATTCTCTTAATCAAAAAAGGATTACAAGAATACATACAATATATATATATATATATATATATATATATATATATGAGTAACCCTCTCAACATAAGATTAACTATTTACTATTTTGACCTTATTATTATTTCCTAACACTCCCCCTCAAGTTGGGATGTAGATATCAAACAATCCCAACTCGTTACATAAAAAATTCACTCTATTTCTTCGTAAAGACTTGGTAAAAATATCTGCAAGCTGATCCTCCATTCTTGTATGTTGAAGAGTGATCTCTTCTTTCTAAACTTTTTCTCGTATAAAGTGACAATCAACCTCAATGTACTTGGTTCGCTCATGGAAGACGGGATTGTTTGCAATATGAATAGCTGATTGATTGTTACAATATAATATCGATGGTTTTGATGTTGACATCCCAATTTCTGACAATAACATCCTCAACCAGAGTAATTCACTAGTCACATGTGTCATTGCTCTATATTCTACTTCTGCACTTGATTGAGAAACCACATGTTGTTTCTTACTCTTCAAGGCAACTAAATTACCTCCAAGAAATACACAATAACCCGATGTAGATCTTCTACTAGTAGAACATCCAGCCCAATCTGCATCATAAAAACCTATGGTATTTAGGTGGCCATAATTCTTGAAAATTAATCCTTTACTTGGTGCTCCTTTCAAGTATTTGATAATTCGAAGTATAGCATTCCAATGAGTAGTCTGAGGAGAACCCATAAATTAACTTACAACACTAACGACAAAAGATATATCAGGTCTCGTGACGGTAAAATAATTCAACTTACCAACTACTCTCCGATATTTCATTGGGTTATGTAATAATTCTCCATCTTCTGCATCAAGTTTCACATTGGGTTCTGTAGGAGTATCAATCGTTTTTGCTCCAACAAGTCCAACCTCATCAAAAATGTCAAGAACATATTTTCTCTGAGTTAAATTTATACTTGTATGCGAGTAGGCAACCTCAATACCTAGGAAATACCGCAAACGTCCCATATCCTTAGTACTAAACTGTGTATGCATAAATTGTTTGAGTCGTTGAATATCATATGGATCACTGCCAGTAATGATAATATCATCCGCATATACCACCAGAAGATTACAACCAGCTGAGGAGACAGAACTAAAGACTAAATGGTCTACTTGACAATGCTTTAATCCAAACTTGATAACAGCATCATTAAACTTACCAAACCAAGCACAAGGAGATTACTTGAGTCTATACAATGCCTTATGTAAATGACATACCAAATTCTCCCCCTGAGCAACAAATCCAGGTGGTTGCTCCATATACACCTCTTCAGCCAAATCACCATGTAGGAACACATTTTTTATGTCTAATTGATAAAGAAACCATCCAAAATGCGCTACTAGAGAAATAAAGACACGAACAGATGGAATTTTGGCTACAGGAGAAAAAGTGTCATCATAATCAACACCATATGTTTGAGTATATCCTTTAACGACCAACCGTGCCTTCAATCGATCTACGGTGCCATCAGGGTGGACCTTAACCGTGAAAACCCAATGACAACCAACAGGTTGCTTTCCCATAGGAAGGCTAGTAAGCTTTCTAGTGCGATTCTCAATGAGTGCTTTCATTTCATCCTCCATGGCTTGTCTCCAACCAGGATGAGCAAGAGCTTCAATAACATTGCTAGGCACAGAAATAGAGGACAATGATGAGACAAAAGTAGAAAATGTAGGAGATAAACGATCATAAGACAGAAAGTTGCTAATAGGATGATGAGTACAAAGACAATCAAACAAACCAGAATAAAGTGTAACGATTTACAAGAGCCCAACACAAGATCATATACCTTTTCGAGTAGCAATGGGTTGATCAGAATCAGGATCAGGGGATGGCACAGCAACCAATGAGGGATCAAATGAATCAGGTGATGGCCTTACTTCTGTAATGGGAGCTGTTCCTCGTCTATGGTAAATTTGATTAGCAAACTAAAATCCTGTTGACGATATTGGAGGAAGTGAGATTGGTGGAGGAATTGGTAAGACACACTTGTCATTGTCAGGAGACACTATAAAGACTGTTTGAGTACTATAGTATGGCTGGTCCTAAAAAAATGTCACATATGCTGATACAAATACTCGGCGACTAGTAGGATTGTAACATTTATAGCCCTTCTAAGTTCGAGGGTACCCAACAAAGACACATTTGTTGGCACGAGGAGCCAACTTATCAAGACCTGGAGTTAGAGAATGGACGAAACAAAGACATCCAAAGACACGTAGGGGTAATGCAAAGGGAGGACAATTTGGATGTAAAATAGAGAAAGGTGTCTCCCCCTAAAAAACAGAAGTTGGAAGTCGATTAATTAAGAAGTAGGCTGTAAGAACAGCATGACCCCAAAATATTTTCGGAAGATGCATGTGAAATATAAGACAACGAGCAACGTCAAGAATATGACGATTTTTACGTTCAGCTACACCATTTTGTTGTGGTGTATATAAATAGGAAGTTTGATGAATAATGCCATGGTTATCAAGAAAATGTTGAAAACCAGAGGCAATGGCAAGATACTCTTTGGCATTATCGGACCGTAGAGTTTTCACATAAGTATTATATTGATTCAGCACCTCAAAATAGAATTGACGAAAGCAATGAAAAATCTTAGTATGATTTTTTATTAAGAACAACCAAGTCATTCGGGAAAAATCATCCATAAATGTAACAAAGTACTAGAAACCAAATGTATCGGAAACACGGCATGGACCCCATATATCTGAATGAACCAACTCAAAGGGAGTAGACACACAACTCTGAAAGCGAAAAGAAAAAAAGACTATGGTATTTTCCAAACTGGCAAGCTTCACACTCAAAAGTACTCACAGACTCAGACTCTAGAAACAATTGTCGAAGAATGTTTGGCGGTGGATGACCAGCGCGACAATGCATCCAATAGAAATCAGTGGATGTGTGCTTCATAACTACTGCAACTATCACCTTCTTGTCTAGATAGTATAGGCCATTTGATTCATGTCCCCTACCAATCACCTGTCCAGTCCTCAGATCTTGAAAAATACAATGAGAAGCAAAAAAGGTTACGGAACAATTTAGTTCTTTAGTTAATGAACTAACAGAAATCAAATTATATGGAGATTTGAGATGACGGTCAGATGATAAAGAAAGGAATGAACTCAAATGGGCATCTCCAATGCCAGTAACTTGGGAAATTGAACCATCAGCTAATGTAACAGAGTTGGACCACCCAAGAGGTGTGGAATTTAACGAAGACAACAATTTAGAGTTACCAGCTATATGATGAGTAGCTCCAGAATCTATAACCCAGGAATCTGACACTGTAGAAAGTAAATAGGATGAACTACCTTTTGAGCTATGTGCTAGAGTTGCAGTGGGAGCTGAAGTTCCTATCACCTGTTGGGAGCGAATCCAAGTCTCATATTCTGCCCGTGTCAATGTAACCGAATCTTTTGTATTCTGCACATTAGTAGGATCTGATTTAACTGGTGAGGAAGAATCTTCCACTTCAGCAAATGCAGCAACTGTGGGTCGAAGCTCTGGATGAAGCGTGTAACAGTAAGCTTCAGTATGTCTAGCCCTCCGACAATGGTTACAATATCGAGAGCTACGACTACCAATAATTCTATCATGACCACCACGACTTCCACTCTAAATAAACCCTCGTCCATGACCCCGATAACCACGACCACGAGTTCCACGTCCACTAGAGCCATGAGAAATCATGGCACATGTCTCTAAAGTTGTAATGGAGATCTTGTCAGTAGGTGTCGAGCGTAAGGCTTGGGAGAAAACCTCATCAACTGTAGGAAGGGAGCTTTTGGACATAATCTGCTGGCGAAGGGAGGAATATTCAGGCCCTAGTGCTTTAAGAAATAGTATCACTCGAAAATCCTCCTGGCGTTTGACTAATACATTCAGGTCATTGGAAGCTGGAAGATAAGCATCTAGCTATCGGCAAAGTGTAGTGAAACGAGCATAATATTCAAATAGAGACTGATCTCCACATTAAAGATCAAACAGGGCCTCCCATGTGTCACACACCCGTGTCATATTATTTTGGCCAGAGTAAAGTAGAGCACATTTATCCCAAACTTCCTTAGCAGAATTACATTGAATGAAGTTAGGGCTAATCTTCGGATCCATACTATTCCATAACAATGTACGGATCATTGCATCTCCGGCAATCCAATCATCTACTTTACTCTGATTCGAGGGAAGTGTAGATGTAAGATAATCATGCTGTCTAGTTGCAGTAAGATAAACATGTATAGCTTTAGACCATGATGGATAGTTAGTGCCATCCAACTTGACAAATGTTAATTGGAAATGCGTTAAACCAGTAGATGATGTAAAAGCCATCAGTATTAACTCCACTGAACTCCAATAATGCAATTAGCCAGACATGTTGAACACAAGAATCGACCGAACCCAATAAGAATGACACAATAATTAAGCACTTAACTCCAATTGTGCAATCAGCCACAAAACACAAGCAGAAATAAGGGTTCAATCGGTCCACCACTGAGTCAATATACTTCACTAGAGGCCATAAGATCATACCAACCAGCGCTTTAAAGATGACTAGAAACCATCCAACACTTGAAAGATTACTATGCACATACCAACCAACACTTCAAGAAACGATATACTTCAATGAGAATCCATATAAGTATACTGAAAAACAACTTCTGATGCCCTCAGTTCGGGTCGATTTTTTTATTTTTTTTCGGGGTGAAACCCTTGTAGAACCAAAGGCTTCCAAAATCCTTAGGATATATGAAAAACACAGAATCTAGATCGCAAGACAAACAAAGACCAAATTGTGCAATCGGTCTTCAATCCCATCATCAAGAAAGAAGGCTGAACACATACCGATGATTGATCTGGATCTAGGTCTAGAGTTCAAACCTTAGAAAACTAGTGGACAAATTTGGATCTGGGGACGATGACTAAACGACAATGCAGGCGTTCTTTTTGCTCTGCGGTCTAGAAGAGAAGCACGCTGCGACGGCGGCGGCGGAGGATCTGGATCTAGCGACGGCCTCCGCCGCCGGGCTATGGTGGTTGTGGGGTTGAAGTTTTAACCTTGCTCTGATACCATGTTGAAAGAGAGAGTATTCTATGTATTGTATTCTCTTAATCAAAAAAGGATTACAAGAATACATACATACATATATATATATATATATATATATATATGAGTAACCCTCTCAACATAAGATTAACTATTTACTATTTTAACCTTATTATTATTTCCTAATGGTGTTTAAGAAGTCAAGATGGAGGTTGTTGAGTTTTGACTTGTTCATCATCCCTTATGCAACTGAATTAGTTCTCACTAGTCGAACTGGAAAGCCTGGTGAGACCATTCACAGATCGGCTCTACGTAATGTATTCTTGTTCCAACTCTTCGTCCTTGTGCTGTCTTTCAAACGGGGGAGAAATCAAGCTGACCCATCGTCAGTAACCTCTTCATCACTCTTGTGTAAGCATGGAAGATAAACAAGAAATTACACGCATGTAAATATGTCGTAGATCACTAAAGGAGTTCTATGACATACTGATTTATAGCACTTTTTGGTACATTTGGAAGAGAAGAAGGAACAGAAATTAGACGAAGGTAAGCTCTCTTTGGCGAGCTGATACATGTGGTGTAGTTTTGAAGATAGAGATATCACACAAGTCAGAAGCCGGCGTTATTCGGTAATGAATGGTTTCTTGTATGACAAAAGAAATGAGTATAAAAACTCATTCATCTAAGCTAATTATGCACGAAGCCACTTCGTTATTCCGTGTTGATGTCGTATCAAAGTAAGCCAGACTTGGGGAATAACCAGAAATCGAACTTGTTGCCTCCAGATATGGCCACAAGAACAACAGAGACATATTGGCATGAACATGATGAATGTCTCTATAGCCTCATGCTCGGCTGATGCAGAAACAACATATCAGAGCCGGTTTTTCCAACCCCGGGACAATGACCGGGACTCGTCGGCCTGAATGCCTCCCCTACAACTTATGCCACAAGTGCCGGAGATGCCCTGAGGCGCTGTGACTTTTCGCAATTGAGGTTGCTTACGTCCTCATCGGCCATCTTCCATGCATGTTTTTCAAGCGTTGTCCGCCTGTAAATTTCGTTGACCAGCAGTAAGGGCATGGCTTATTCAGAGCCATTGATGATCAAAGCAAGGTGGAAATGGAATGCCACAATACTCGGTGTCGAGCAAGTGTATCTGGCTCCTCGTTGGTCATTCTAGGAAAAAACTTGGACATCGTAAAACCCTGGATGGAAGTAAATGGCATTTCCGTGCATAGCAGATAAGATGTACGTTTCGAGTAAATCGAATTAAATGAAACCTGTCTTTTCACCATATGGGGGTAGGCCTCGTTTGATATGGATGCGACAAATTCGTATATGAATCAGGCTTTTCCACTCGAAATATATTTGGCGCCATACTTGCTATTCGAACCTTCCCGATGCACAAGGACATGACAATTTCCATTGCGTTAATCGAGTTAGAAGTCCGAGTTAGAAGTCCGAATACTCAGCGCTATCCAAGAGGTAATAGATCTATACAACGTGGCATTAATTAGCATATGAAAAGTCCACCTCTATACGGAAATTGAAGGTCACATCCGAATTGCGTTTACAACTTATATTCACATCGAAGTCCGTTTTTGTGTCCTAGCAATGGAAAAAGAAAGGGCTTTAAAGGCTTTTAGTTCTAGTGCCACTAGTGCTGATTCTCATCCAATATCAACGTGGCCACGCAGCGAGCACAGAGCATACTCTCCCGGGACAAAACATGCCGCACGAAGTGTGTCATTCCATGGTAATGCTGGAAAAATGTGATTAGATCACTACCACATTGTCACAATTCGTTTTCTTAGCACTGAAAAAGGGCCTCACTGAGATTGTAATTGGACGTGCGTGTTTTCCTGTCTAAAAAACACAGCTTGCTTATGCAATGCCATCGATGGATAGAACTAGTGCGAATAGTGCGTCCTTATGTTGCAAGTAGAGCTTTAGCTTTCAGCAATCAGCAACTGGTAAGACTCGGCCAGAATAGATAAAAAGAAGAATCTATGAAGCAATTAGAACAAAAACTAGAAGAAAGCAAACAAGACACCAAAATAACAGTAAATGAAGAACAAATCTATGCTTCCATAACCAAGACACCAAAGTAACAGTAAATGAAGAAGAAATATATGCTTCCATAAATAATGAGATCCTTTACATACATAACAATAGCACAGTGACAGCGTACACGATCAGTACAAAGCCAAAACTAAGCTGACATGCTTTCCCAGAGCCAAGAATTGAAAGACCCTTTACACGATAACACTCATCCTACAACTCAAGTAATTCTTGTGACATGATTACAATTACTTTACAACTCATGTAAATCTTATGACTAATCCTTGCTTCTCAATAAGTAAGGCAATGACTAGAGTTAGAGCACAAAGCACCTACATCATCACATCTTGTACTATGTGCCAAACCCAGAAGAAAGAATGCCTCTAGAAAGAGCAGCTTTCAGAGCTCTGACCTTTTCATTGATGAACGGGACATCAGATCGAGTCATCGTAACTGAAGAGCTGCTACACTTAGAACTCCTTTCTCCCGTGAACCCCGCCATTTATAAGTCAAAAAGAGAAGGTAATAAAAAAGACCCTGCCCTTTTCAAACATTTGAAGATCCCCACGGAAACAAAAAGAGAAATTGTATACAATTATAGTCCCACTTGCCCAGCTAAACAGTACCTGATTAGTATGCACATTAGAACTGCCAGAACACCTCGGGATCATTGCTGTACAGGGAGTGATCTTGGATTTCCTGATTAGCCACATGCCAATCAATGAGACGAGCTTGTATGATTTTGCACAGCACCAGCCCAGAAGGAAGCATCCACCATTCACTTTCATCCCTATTTGCCATTGAAACAAGAACATTAATATCTTTACTCTCACCGATGCAGTGTCCATCAAAAGAGAAGATGGTTTCAACAATAGCCATGCCGTGGCAGCTGAAGGCCGATACTTACGCACTAAAATTCCAGGACTGAAAGTTTGAGTTTGAATGCTTTTTTCCACTGTGGTTCTTGTAATGAATAAATCCACAAATGAAAGCAACTACCTGTTTGAGTGTTAAGCCATAAAGATGGTTAGAATCTGCTTTCCTGCCGAAACAGAAATCACTACTTGAATATGGTGTTTGACATGTCTCATGCGCTACTTAAACTGCCATGACCAGCCAGCAGCATAGGTGAACAGGAAGAACAATAGATGCACACCTCCTTCTTGCATTGCTTCTCTATCAGATAGTACTATCAAGAAAGCTAAGCCTTTTACTATCAGATGAAGAATATGAAGTAATCATATCTCCAACATTAGCTGCCACATGATAGATGTGCGTCTTAGCAAAGTGTACACTTGAGAAGCAGTGTGAATATAATAAGGCAAGGGAAAATGATGAAGGTACTTGAACCCCCCAACAAACCTAGGGAAAAAGTTAGTCTTCCAGTTCATTGGCATATCCTAAAACTCCTGTTCCCAGAATAATGCTGTCTTATTAAATGACAGCAGCAAAACAGCAATCTCGAATCTTCATCTCATTAGTGGATACCATCAGAAAGACTAGTACATGCGAGGCACATGTGATTACAAATTCTGCACTCTAGTGTAAAATGTAAGCTTAAGATGAAGAGAACTTACGACATTGATCAAGGACGTGATGTTCCATAGAGCATATACACGCGCCAGGCCAGCTGATCGCCTTGGTCCATGACTAAATAATGCACTGATTCCAGCCGGGAAAGGATAGAGAATTGCAAGAGGGAGTATAGACAATGCTAAAAGGAAGTCCAACAGAGAAATGGAGTAGAGCTGCAGCAAAGTAAGCAAGACTAAGCTAAAGTCTCCTAATAGCAGCATAGAGACCACCAAACCAACAAGATCCTGCATTAACGAGAGGATAGGTCAAAACAGTTTTCTACAAATCCATCTGGATATCAGAGAGAGAAAGGTTTATTGGAAAACTTGATGGACCTCATTAGAAGCATTTATTACCTGATGACCAGCTGGTTTGGTATTATAGACGACGAAAGATAGGGGAAAATATATAGCCTTCTTCTCTTTGAAAGTTCGCAAGCTTTTGGAATGTAGAACACCACCACACATTCTTTTATACGTCATTAGAGGTTGCTTCACTGCTGAGTGGTCCACCAGATCATCTCTGTAAGTTCGAGACAAACTGCAAATATACCAGAAACTTAAGCATAATGGCACTACCAAAACTCTGGCCTCAAAGTAGCTTGCATGAATATAGTTACCATGGTTGCTGCTCAGGTTGCAACAAACCATCTTGACCTTCAATGGCTGATGGTAAATTTTGATTTCCAACGGCACATGCTATAAGACCAAACTGGCAATATCCCGAAGCAGTAGGCGGAAAGGAAGCTAGGTTGAGATGCACGTCATATGTCACTAAAGTAGGGTTTGCATGTGTTTCAAGCCAGCTAACAATACGACCAAGTGTTACTCTTAGTTGTCCACGGCGCACTAATCGCAATTGAGCATTCAGACCCGCCACAAGTCGATACCATATTGTAGGTGTTATTGCCTGAGATCAGAAATAAAGAACAGTAAATTTTGAAGAGAGATTATTTTAACAACGTGCATAAAAATGATTGTGAGTACTAGCAATCTTACTTGGCTCATAAGGCTAGTGAGGATATTATCATTGTGAAGGCAGAAAGGAGCCATGTAGCTCCCGTCGCCTCCGAATATCAAGGACATTGGGAATCTTTGATTCAGAGGAGGAGGAAGATCAGCTCGCTTTTCATCTCCACCGAGGAAAAAATCCAAATAGCCCAGCATTAGGTCAGATGTTGCGGCCACCTGCATTACGACATAAAGATCAATCCTAAAAGAAAATTTTTTTAAAAAAGAAAAAAATTAAAATCTCAAAAGAAGTTGATAGCCTGAATTTTAGCATAGCTACTGTTCTTGCACAAAATGACACCATCATAACACATATTTCTAAAATATATTTATTTTGGGATATACGATGTTCAGATACGGATATACATAAAATAAGACATTCTTCTCTCAAGTTCATTTGGATGTGTCTATCAATGGATACTCTTTTCATTACAGTTCTATATGATTCAAATCCACAACGTGATCATAAGGTACAAAAACCCACGTCAGTGTTAAGTCCCAAAATTCTAGAAACCATGAGAGGTACTACTCATAGGGCAATATGCTTACACTGTTCAGTAAGTAGAAAAAAATCGTAAAAAAGACTGTAGGATGTGTGAACTGACACCATCAACCTTCCCATCAGATGGTAAATTGAAGTGAGAAGAAATATGTAAAAGACAAGCTGACATCAAGTTAATGGATCTACATGCTTTCCAATATCAAACCTTAATTCCCTCGTAAAGAGCACGAGAACGGCAAGAACGTAAGCAAGCATGATCATATTCCGACCGAACAAATTCACGAAGTTGCTGTAGTTTGTTTTTGCGACAACGCTGGAGCCATGACCATGACAGCGGATAGGCAAGAACAGAGAGAATCCTGTAGACCGATCCCTCCCACCATTGGTAAGCAGCTAAATTATTAATCTCATCTACAAATCTGTTAAATGCATCCTCAAATCTGCATATATATAGGTGAGATTAGAATCATCATAAGAGTATGGACTATGGACTACGGGAAAACTAACAAAGCAATAACTTTTACATATCAATCACCAGGCAGGCATAGAGAGGTGGATATGAGACATTGAATCCCACGGTATCTTTATATAAGCAGTGAGGGGAGGGGCACTTACACAATCTCTATAATTTCTTCAGGAGGAGAGTGAGGTAGATGCCAAGGTTCACTAAAGATATTTGCCCCCATGAAGTACATTCTATGAACGTGGCTTTGAGATTCCTCGATCCTATTTGTTTCCATAACCTGAAAGATTACATTATTAACATAATAGATATGAGAAGTGGTGGTACCTGAATTTTAGGTATCAGAAGCAATAAGATGAAGAAAGCAATTAAGGGAAGTACCTCATTTAGTGACTCCAAAAAAGGGAAAGAGTGATCTATTCGAGAACTACGTCGAGGAGGAACAATTGCCGGTGATTCTTCGCCACCAACATACTTCGTCCGTGCAACACTAAGGACTAGAGCTAGCAGGATGAGGACAGCCAGGAGTATTAGACTAAATAACCATGGCCCACCAAAAGTGTATATTAGCTCTTCAAGAGCAGTATAACAATTTGGCATGTGAAATCTTTCGGAAACACATTTGTAGGGGCAAGGAGTTTCTGTCACGCCACCTGTTAAAGAAGATGGAGGCCACACAAAATCAATAACTAGATCTGCTAGGGACTACCTCTGGGGAGGGAAAAAATTTTCAACAAAATTTAGAAGCACCTAAAATACATTTCAAAATCACAATGAAATAACAGACACCTCTCACTGCCATGTATATTGCACGATGGGGAAGCTCGTGAAGTGGGCAAGCCTGACAAAGGACTCCATCTGATCCACTTACATTCTTATAAGTACCCACAGGGCATTCCTGCCACACAATTTGAGAGATTAAGTTGGAGCATATAAAGGAAAACAGTAACTGCATCAGCCTACGCCAATCATACAAAAGAGTAAATTCATGCAGAATCATATGAGCTGGATAGTAGTAGATGTACAGGCATTAAGGAGCATACTTCAAGTCATCTCAGCATTTGCAAATTTAGTAATCATCAACAAGAGCATTCTAGTGCGCATAGATTCTAATTTACAACTTGTATAACTAGCTGAGACCATGTGAATTGCACCTATCTAACAGACTATTGGATCAATATCATTTGGTCTACCATGGCCACTAAACTTTCAATTGTCTCATTCATCACTAAGTCCATTGATCAGTCCCCTGCCATTGGCCTCCATTATATTAATGTGGTTTTCACTTTAAGATGGTCGTTACCTACTATCATCGACATGGCAAATTTGGTGCCATTCCAATGTATCATAGCATTGATAGGTCTCACTTGTTGATCATCAACTTTGTCAATGTCGATTAGCTTGCAAGTAACTAGGAGGATTTCTTTACCGCAAGGTGTCTGAGGCTCTTCAAGCATAAGACTAATCACCACTGAGTGCCATAGTCCCCATCCCACACACAAAGGCAATTAAGAGAGCATCAAGTCGATTGGGTCCAGGCATTTTCTCTCTCCTCTCTTGTTGCCAGCACCCAAAATGAAGCCAGATTAGGCCCTTATTCACCTTCTTTTTTCTTTTTTTTTTTCTGAGATTTTTCAACTCAATCCCCTGGTCTTCAGTGACCAAATAGATGCCTTGTCTAGTCACCGGCAATGGGTTAATGATTAAAATTGCTATCAGTTTTCCCCTTACTTCTTTCACTTATACCAGCACATAGATGCCACATCCCAGTATATGCAAAGAGGAATCTAGGCAGAAAGTGATGGCAGCAACCTAATGGATACACTTTATGAAGTCAAGTGATCAAATTTAAACAAATTATAGTTTAACAATTTAAATAGGAGCAGTTAAGTCAATAAGCGATTTCAAAGTGTTGAGAACCAAGGTCATACATTATCTTCTCTAATGACAAACCAAGTCCAAAAAATCTATTAAACTTGATTTTTGCAAAATCAATGGATCTGATGATAGTTTACCTTGCAAAAAACACCATAAAGCCCCTTTGGGCAGGCCTTTCCTGTAATTGTTCCATTTTCACCTGCAAGACCACTGCCTCTGCCAAATCCTCCCCTGCCATTAGGAAAAGAATTCAGACCAAAAACTTCATAACATTAGCACAACCATACCTCACTGGTGGTGGCCACCCAGTATGAAACTGATCCACATGGCAAAATGATAATGTTTATTTCGTAGCATCACTAAAGTTTCACATAGTGTTCTTTTATTCATCCTAGATAGTAGAGAGATGACAACCTAGAAAGCAACTGAAAAACTTTGAGGCTATCTAAAAACTCTTTTGCATTAGAGGAGAGGGTATTGGTACAGGCATCAATATTTGCAGTTCAACCTTTCAAGCAGGACAAAAATGGTATATTCGAAGCATTTTAATGCAAAGAACGTGCATCTCAATTCAAGGACCAGCCCTTGCACCCCAAAGCCAACAGAGATCAGCTTTCTTGAGTGATGACAGCCTAATATGATTAGAGTATCCTCTGTCTTTGCATACAAATAGACCATGCAAGTCTACACTCACACGATTATTGTAGGCAATAAGTGTTGGTTGTTGAAGGCTTGCAGCCAAGAAAGTCAATTATGTTACAAAACCTAAAACTTTTTGAAGAAAACTTGAAGATATGCAGTGACTGTTCTGTCACGGTGACAAAAGGACAAACTCCTGCAAGGCACGCTTCTCCTTCTTTAAGCCATTTATTAACATTTAAAAAGATTACATAGCAGTCTAGAAAAAAAATAAGCTTGGAACGAAATTTGTCAAGCATTAATCAACACATGGTGAGAATGAATGGTGAGTGGTCAGCCAAGTGAAAAAAATGTCATAAGTCATCGCAATATAGTCATGAAAAACCTCAACCGCATCAAAACCTAGAACTAGAGTAATTTATCCGAACCAAAGCAGTCAACATGTGCATGTACATAAGCATGCTAATTGATGCACTCAAACTTGAATGAAGAAATTAGTAGATACAAACCCCGTTTGGATGTTTCCTTTGACACTGGCTATAGGATAATATTCGTCCCCAACAGGAATACTTGACCAGTGAAAGTGAACTCTACCACCACCCCCACCACCACCACCATTGGGACTCCCATGTCCTCCAACAGTAGAGATGATAGAAGAGTCACCAAGGACCAACGAATGAATAAACAGAAGAATAGTTCCACCAGATCCACCTCCAGGTCCTACATCTGAGATGGTCCTACCATCTGTTTCTCTTGTACGCTCTCCAAAACTCTCTCCATCTGCTCTGATGGAACCATCAATTGACACACTTGACAATGAGTGCTCCAGCGAACCCATTACTAATCAAGGAAATAAAATAAGATTAGCATTTGTGTGAAAGAACAAAAGTGAGATCACTAACTTAATGTATAACTTAATGAAAAGATCATAAGCAAGCTGATCCTCAAGTAAATGACTAAAACCCCATTATCACAGAGGTATGAAAGAAAATGAATGCAAAATCAATATGGCAGCCGAGTTTTACCGAAACTTTACCTATGATACCACCTCCAGCAGTTGCACCGGCAAGACTATCATTCCCACTACCACTACCAAGCTCACAAGGCAATTCTGCGTTCCCATATGTGACCCCACCTGAGATAAAACTCCCATTATGAAATCCATCACCACCTTTCCCACCATGGCCACCGCCACCACCGACCCCATTATCCATAATTTTACCTCTACCAAGTCCACCTGTGCACCCTGCAGTGCATAATGAATATTTGTAAAACTCATGCAAACATAATAAATAGTGGATGATGAATTTACACGTGTTGAAAATAAGATGCTCCTTGGTACTTAAAAAACAAGGATTTTGCAAAACCTAATCATGATAACATATAAACAAATGAGATAGTGCATCCTCCCTACCAAGCCCAGATACACTAACTGTTCCAGTGGAATGTACAAGTACTGCTCTGACCCAGTGAAAATGAAGCACAGAACCTGTAATGCTTCCTTCAACAATTATATCTTCGACACGACAGATCTGCAGAACCAATGTCAGAACACTAAGGCCAAATCATTTTCCAGTGAAAGAACAAATCTGAATTAACCAGCTGGCCAGTAAGACACCTGAAGAGTGAATGACAATGAAGAATTGACATTACAGTCTTCAGGTGGATGTAGTAACTCTCTTGGACAATCCTGGAGCTCACAATAAAGTCGTGGAGTCCTGTAAAACACAAATATGAACATAAGAAAGCGATTGCATCAACATGCACTATCTGCAATTGGCAAGCACCCCAACTTACAAGTCATCATCACTGGCTGATTCCAAAGGACCTCGCAACATCGACCCTGGTCCAACCTTCACAAATTAGAAGATAATCAGCCCAATGTTTGCAGAATATGCAAAAAAGAGAAACATAAGTTCAAGACAAAGCACGCGAAGCATATGAGATTTCTTCTAAGCAAATATCCAGTTATATGGGGACTAATGTAGGTAATCCCATGCCATATAATATGACCACCAACATTGCATGTCATATACCTTTTTTCGATAGACCTATAGAATCAATTAGAGACAACAAATTACAATCAAACAACAGCTATGTCTAACTGATCCATTTAGCCAAACTTGGAAATCAGAAAAACAAGACATAATCCACTACGCAAAACCAAGAAATGAAGTCAGCATAAAATGTTCTTATTAAGCCAAGCTTATGATTGCAAGAAAATTTCTATTCTCTGTAATGACAGCTATCTGAGCAAGTCATCGAGAAAGTTTAGTTGTTCAGCCAGTCAAAAGGTGATAGGTGAAAGAGAAAAATAGTACTTCAGTCCCAATATGTCGGTTGAAAATAAATCCAACTGAAATATGCCCCATACTTGACAAAAATAGTTGTCATTATAAGGGAATTAGGACAAAAGGGGTCTTCATCTTACACTGATGCTAAAGAATAATGATATGACCAAGCGTTGAGCCTCAATGAGATCGCCTGGTCCTGATAAATTCAGGTAACCTTGTCCATGAACTCCGAGATTTGCATTTGAATGTATTACAGATGATTCCTGGTACAAGTAGTAAGGGTGTTATTTTATATCATACCACAGCCAAAGTCTGGAACAAATAAGAAAGTAGGAAGAGATAAACTACCCTCAGAACCACAAGATTGCTAGCCTCAAGCAAGGATGTTGCCAAAATTGCATCGTGGCCCCCATCAATAAGCATCTTGGAGTTCCACATCAAGTGCATTTTGACCGACATACGAAGAGCTCCATAAATCTAAAGTAATAAAGTGTGATTGAGACATTAACATTATTAATCAGACATTGACAAACCCGAAAAACCAAAAGGAAAAGCAAGGTTCCGCACTTCAGGTTTGATCGTCGTCATGGTTTTCTCTCCAGAAGCTTGTATGCTCCTATTTCTTGGTTTACACATTTGAAAGACAAGCTTTTATTGTCTTAGATCAAGATTTACAGTAATATGATAAAGTGCCAACATGACTTCCATTCAGGATTCTCAATACTTTAATTTTGTCATTGATAAGATATTGGGTTTGAAAGAATAGCACTTCTAGTTGCAAGTACCCATGCAGCAAAATCAGGTCATATTCCTTCCACAAGTATAGACAATGATGGAAACTGGAAGTTCTAATCTAACGAATGAAAGATTAAGACTTTGATGCTTTTTTCTTACTTCCCCTTTTATAATTCATTCAGCATAACAAGGCTGGATGTTGTGCCACTTAAATGATTATTTTTCAAGTTATTTTCCAAAGCTTGTTTTAAACCACATTCTATCAATAAATCAAGTTGTGCCAGCCAAAATGCTGTCCATTCTTGTTCACTGCAAGGAAGAACCTTCTCCACATATTATGATAGTAATTGAATAAGAGCCTTACAAATCCCCAGTAAGTGTCCAAAGCTATGAATCTCAGGTTATCATGAAATTTCTGCGTATGGTGCAGAATCCATGAATTCCGTTATAAGAGTTGCTAATGAAGCCTAATAATCTTGGACAAATATGTAGTCATACCAGGAACTCTATAACACCACAACTAATAAGTGATGCACCTTAGAAAAGAGATTGAGATGGTATATCCATCTCTACCTAGAATTGAACATTTGGGCTGCTCTCAATATGAGATCAGCAGCAAAAGAAAGTTTATTAGTCACGATTTCTCAATTTCCTTTTATTGGTACTTTTAGTCTACATTTTGATTTGAATATTTTTTAGATACTACTCATAACAAAGTCCCGCACAACTTCTAGGAATGGAGCTAGTAACACTCAAATAAAGCTCTAAGAAGCAGAACAAGATTTTAGAATATATCAGAAATAATAATTAACCACACATTTTTTTGCGTCTCGACGAGTACATAGTTGAGATGCTACTGTACATTGGAATAATAAATACTGTAAAGTTCGAATGCAGTACTTTATCCCAAATATGACTATAGATCATATGCACAGAAAAGAGAGCATATTTGTACCCGTATAAAGCTGTAGTCCTAAATATCAAACCTGTAGATATAAATTCAAAGGAAGAAAGCAGAAAGGCCAGCGACTTGCCTTGATTACAGAGTCGCTCATTAAAAGCTCTTCTGCCATTAACTCAAATTCTGAAGTGCCAAGATGTGCCAGTCCAAAGCTCAGCATAGCACCAGATGACAGCCGAAGTTGGCCTCGAACCTATACATCCATACTCTTTCAACAAAGAAAAATGACAACGCAATATAGAAAGAATCGCCTTGCAACCTAAAAGTTAAAACCAAGACCACTCCAGCTAACTCTAAGGGAAAGTCTGATTGAACAATTTCTTCAAGCAATTAAATTAGTTTATTTATTAGTTAAAACGTGCAGTCTCATATCGGACGTGCCAATGTAGATGAATTTCCTGCACTTATGTTCTGTTTCTGTCGATGATGAATGCCCACTCTGTCCATAAATTTTTCTTATAGCAGAAGTCTCTGCTTCATTTGGCCAAACTGGCCTAGTCAAAGGACAGAGGCACAGTAAATTGTGTTACTACCAAAAACACCTCGAGGGACTTCCAAGTGAACATGTTGGCAATATTTGAATATCTTGTAAGCATTCTTTTTGGGCCACATGATTGTAAGCATATTGCAAACTAATTCCAATGAGTAAAAGATAACATTAGAAAGCAAATAAAGGTCCTGCATCATACAGTGTGACTGGAAGGTGGAACCATAAAACAGTAGTAAATTTCCTGACAGATTGTTTCCTAAGTAAACTAAATCACAGAAAAAGAAATCAAAACTCTAGAGCTTAAGAACTAAATAGAGGGTAAAGTTCCAAATATTATTCATCTCGATTGGCAAATTTCACACTGAAAATATTGAATTTTAACTCCAGCATTTGGTAAACTCAACCATGAAAAGGGAGAAGAATGAAAACTAAAGCATACCTGGTTGCACAAGCAAAATCTCAAGAAAAGATGGACAGTAGAGACTTATGTTTTCAAAAAGTCACATTCTTTCCCATAATTAGCAAGTTCACTATGTTAGGGTCATGTGAGATCAGGAAAGATGGATAATGCAGTATTTTCTGATCCATAAAGTTCTTGAATTAATTAAACATGTCATGTACTAATTATCCAAGTACAAGAAAAATAAAGCCAGGAACCACATAAAGAAGGGGCCAGAACTTGGAAGCGCCATTTGGTTGCTGAATTTAATTTTTCCATACTCTTTCCACTATTTTTTTTTCTATCACAAATACGAGAGAAAGTGAGGCTGAGAAGCTGCATTCTTTGACTACTCAAGATACATTCAATAAATGTTAGATTACATATCCACTGGTAAGTATTTCCAGAAAAAGTGTGCAGTGGCCACCTGAATAGGAAAACAAACAAGCCCCGCGATGCTTAAAGGTTCAAAAACCAATGATTTCTACCAAGTACGATTGACTCAACAGCATAACTGCAAAACACAGCATTGAGACCTGAACCAATTTGATAGTTGAAGTACTTAATGGCCTACCAGAAACTTAGCGAATATACAAGGAATGCATATTTCTTGAGAATATGAAAAAGAGGTTCAACAAACCGCTAACATTTTGGAGAGAATATAACACAGCAAATATAGAGCAAGAAAGTTTTTCACCAACCTGGACACGACCCCAATACAGAGGAACGCAAGCCTTGGCATGATTCTGAATATAAACATTTGTCCAAAGTGGCTGTTTAGGGAACTCTAGCAGAAGAGTGTCAGTATGAGTTGACAAGTTGTGATTGTTGACAGTAAGACTCCGAGGTACAGCATCATAGTAGGTCCCAGAAGCGCCTGCATTTTCAGGACAACCAGAACTTCTTCCCCCTGAAAAAAAAAGCTCGAGATTTTATACAGTGCAGTCAGGGTAATTTCTTATTGTAAGCCTACAAGGGAAGCTCACAGCGAATCTTTGTATAACTTGAAGCTCACTCCATCTGGATAACTCTAGATGTATATTAGAATGTAAAATTAGGGTCTGTTCTCACCATGGACAAAGTACCCTGTGTCATCATGTCTACTGAAAACATCTATGGAGATTCTTCCGCCCCCACCTCCAGCAAAACCGCTGCCACCTGTGGCACTAATAGTGCCAAATCCAATCCTGCATTTTAGAAGCATCACTTTTAGTTCACAATTTGATGCAATTCACATCGACATAGACACAGTAACAGAAGACACTTTATCAAACAGAAATGACTACGTTGATGAATTATGCATCTGATTAATGTGGCTTGATGCAAGCATAGCAACAAATATAATGCTACACAAAAAACACTAGATCAGTATGCCTGCAAGTATATTTCTAGTCAAAAATATTCACAGTCAGCAGTATATAGCTAGTTCCTCATGAAGTCCTTAAAGTGCTCTTGCAAGTTGCCACCAAAACATAAACAGCAGTTGCTGCTCCTACCCTTCAAGAAGTGAAGTGATATGAATGAAAAACAACTGGCCCTTCAACATCATTTTAGTTGAAATGAGCAGTCATGCAACAACTTATAAAAAGTTTGATTGTAAATTATGAACAATCGCACCAATACTATATAAGAGAGCAGGTTACCAACTGCTAAAGTCATCTGCTACAAAAAAGAATAGAGTATATGCAGCCACACATCAAAGCAATAACTTTTTATGCTTGGCTCTTCTAGTCTCAACATCAGAAAAGTTGCATCAAAGCAAGATGTGGGGATTAGTCTACCAGTTATGTCAAATGAACTATGAAACTTATTCTCAAAGTTAATAAGAAATCCTATTCTTATCTATAGTTCCAGATATTCAAAACTCGCACATCTACCCTTCAGCAGCAAGGCAGAAGCATAATTTAGTTTTTAGTGTTTTAAGTCTTTTCCTTTCTCTTAAGTCTTTTATGATGTTATCAGATTAATAAACAGTCATGTGCCAGTCATGTGACTTTCAATGAGCTCCAGCGGTTGAGAGTAGGAGTTAATATTTTAGATCACGGGTTGAGAATTTTAATTCCTAGTATAAATAGGTCCTTAAGTCTCTTCATCATTAGCTTTCTCCATTCAATATAAAGTATCGGTTTTTCCATTAACCCTAGGATGTCTTTCCTCTGTTCCAGAGTCAATTCGATTCTATTTTTTTAGCCCAGCTTTTTTTCTTTTTTCTTTTTTTTTTGGGGGGGCTATCCTCTATATGCCCGACCACGCCAAATTGGTATCAGAGCCTCCTGTTACAGTTTTTCAGTACATCAAGCACCTCTAATAAAGAAACATTTCAATGATAGAAAATTCTACATGGCCAATCATCAAAAAAGATACTCTCCTAGCTTCTTGATGAATGCCCCCTCTATAATTAGATGAACATGTACACAATGCACTTCAAAGACAAAGAAGTGGTTTCAAAACTAAAGTTAAAGTCAACTTATCGTCCATCTGAATCAATAACACTAAGGTCTGTTTCAAATGATCACCACCCAATGGTTCGAGACATGAAGCAGCAAATACACTAACTCCAATAATCAATAGCAGGAGCACCAATCTCATTTGCTTCTTACCTAACCATCTGCAAGCTCGTTATATTTTCTCAAAACAGCTGTAGTATCTATTATGGACGGAAAGAATCCTCTATGCATGCAACTAAGAATCTTACACTCAAGACCAGACAAGATTGACAAAGTCATCAGCCAACGAAAACAGCAAAAAAACACGGGGGACATCAAACCTAATGCCACCCACTTTTAACGCTGACCATGATACACAGAACACTATGTACAATCAATTTCAGATATCACGATGCACCAGGAGGCTAAGTAGAACATCTAAATGTGGCTTTAATCACTCAAAAGGAAGAGACATTACATTCTATGAGCCTGAATATAAATGCTGCCTCCACTGCCTCCTCCACCCTTGTCACCACCATCAGCTCCATCTGCCAAAAGACTCCCTGAGACCTCAATTTCATTCTCCACCTCGAACTTAATCCTCCCGCCTCCCTCCCCGCCATAATCCTCTTCCTTACTAGTGGTCCCTCCCTTACTCCCGTAGCTATATGGCTTGTCCAAAGACTGCCAAGAATATGCATCTCCACCCCACACATCATCGGGGAGCTTCTTATTATCAGTCAAACAATTCGCGCCTCTTCCACCATGTCCGCCGCCCGCCCCCTGCACCCCCTGGGGGGTGCCGCTCGTCTCCGCCGGCGGCTCCCCGGCCAATCCCGAAACGTTTATCAGAGACCCATCAATCAAGCTAACACTATGAGCTACCACATGCACTGTACCAGCAAGGATAACCCCATCTTGGCCTAGACTAAAATTGCCACTCATATTAACCATTATGAAACATCCCCTCATCGGGCAGCTAAGACGAACACCTGGAAGTATATATAAATTCCCTACACCTTTAATATACACGTCATCATCGAATTCTAAGGTCTTATTCAGCTCACAGGTCGAATCAGTCGCACCGACTCCTTCGAGATCCTCGCACGACAGCGGGGGCGGGAGCGGCAGGGCGGGCGGCGGGGGCGGCGAGGGCGGCGTGTAGTCGCCGTGGAAGCCGAGCACGTCATTGTCGGCGACGGCCGAGAACCCATCTCCCAAATCAGCGGAAAGAGCGGTCTTGATGGCGAAAATAGCAAGAACGTGAAGAATTACGATGCGCGGAGCCGTAATTGCGGTGCCGGCAGCCATCATCCCCGGCAAAGAAGAGGGTCGTCGGAAAGCGATGGGCTTCAGGGGGACGAATCGGAGGAGGAGCTCCGGCGGGTCATTGCGCGAGATGGGTTGGAGCCAATTTCTTGAATTCGCGCGGCTACCGGATCAAAATTTCGTCTTGCTGGATTGGGGACGGGAGGTTGCTTGCTGAGAGAAGGGAGCGGAAATGGGGTGCAATTAGAATTGGACTGAGCTGGAGGTTGAATTTCCTGTCTAAATTTAGACAATATAAAATTGGTTTTCGATGAAATTATGGTTTTCGATGAAATTATGGTTGAATAGTCGACAAGAAAAGGAACGTCGAAAGGTGGTGTCCACTGTCCAGGAGGTGAAGAGGACGAGGAAGGGAGACGAACAGGTGGACGGAAAGGGGCGCGTGGGCACGGCACGTGTGCACTTTTCCAATGACCCAATTGCTCATTTATATTTGTCTTTATTATTATTATTATTATTTTTCAATTGGGCCCATATTTTGGTAGAAACTAAGTTCAGGCCCAAATTTGCACTACTTTGGGATGAAATAGAAGAGCAATAAGAGGCTCACCTGCAGCTGGCCTGTTCACTTTGATTCGATCCAATTCGACAAGACTGTGACATTAAATTAACTTTACTTCTATGTCTTGCCATCATAAATGAAGCCAAATATAAGGATGTCTATCCACCTGCACTATGGTTTCGTTAACGCTTGGGATGAAATTTGCACTACTTTGCGATGAAATTGAAGAGCAATAAGAGCTCCACCTGCAGATGGGCCTATAGATTTCGTTAACGCTTTAGCTTAGTTCGATTCGATTCGATTCGACTCAATTCGATAGGACTATGACATTAAATTAGCTTTACTTCTATGTCTCGCCATCATAAATGAAGCTGAATATAAGGATGTCTATCCATTCAATTATGTTAGGATTCGGAGAATTGCGATTCGGATTCGATCTAATAAGCCCGCTGGCGAATGAAGTTTGATCAACTAAGTTCTCATTATGCATCAATTTTTGGACTACTTCAACCTCATAATTCCTAATGGGCCCAACTCAGCCCAATTAGAAAAACCAAATCACTCACCAGTCACTACGTGATTCTTCCCGAGCTCCTGGGGCCCAAGATAATATAAAGTCTAGGACTTGGGTTGGCTCATGGGAATAGTTCACATCCCTTTAAAAAAAAGGCCCAAAATTTTTTTTTCCTCTAAAAGAAAACGCAAAAAAATTAAAAAAAAAAAATTAAAAATTAAAAAGATTTTAGAGAGTCAAAAGGTTCATGCGGAAAGCTTTTGGCAGAAGAACCTGGGGAAGTAGAGCAGGACCAGCCATTCGGTTAAATTTCTTTAATCCAAACCCTGAGCCATTCTCAAAACAATCCTCGTACCAGAATATTCGCGCAGCCCAGCCCGTCGACTTCGCCGATACTGAGGAATCATACCGTGGTCCAGCCCACTATTTTATCGACCGAATCTGTACTTGCTCCAGATTAGTTTATGGATGGGAACATGGAGAAAAGCACAATTTTGTTCTGATTGTCAATTGGTTAGGTGGAAAGGCAGAGCCTGTTATCAATGTGCTTAAAAAAGGAGTTAAGAGGACTAGGAAATGGTTTTGTGGATGCTTTTTTTTTTTTCTTTTTTTTTTTATATTATAACAGAAGTTTCTCAATGATTCTATCTTTAGAAAGAAGGCAACTTTAGCAGGTCCAATGCTGTGAACCAAATCATGGTTCACATGGATCTGTTTCATATTTTTATCAGATTGATAAGTGGCCCTTGGGGCCCACTTCACAATTCACATGCTTTTTGAACAAGCTTGTGTGGGAGCCTATCCATGTCTGAGGTCTTTGATGGCATGTGGGCCTTCTCTGGGGGCCCAATGTGAAACCATGGTTAAGGCAAAAGGAGGGCTGCCCCAAGTCGGGGTTTGCCAAAAGTGCTCTCTCTCCATCACCATTTCAGCAGATATGAAGAGAAAAAGTCATTTTTGCATAATGCAGCGGAAGAACATAAGGAATAAGAAGAGAATTTGAAGCCCAAACACACATTATACAAACTGATCCATAGAGGAAAACATTAATTCTCTGACTTGGATAGCTTTTATATGATTACTGTTGCAAAGTTGCTCTTGCATATGAATATGCTCACGAAAGAGCAGGAGCTAGATTCGCTTGATGTGCTTTTATCCATCTCTAATTATAACTATCATCCCAATGCATATAGTGGATATGTAGAAATTCAATCTAAGTGTTTTTGACCGTTGAAGGCAAACCACACGTGTGAAAGCCATCATGTTATGGGTAATATCTAGATAGCTCTTGTCTCGGTTCAAATCAGTCTTATCGCTGGAACCAAGCCATTATGTTGGATATATCCATTCAATATGTGACTATCTTACACATGTACATGCACTATTACTCCTAAAAAGTATCTCATATATCAGTTACAAAACTAACACAGTATATTCATTTAACTATGTTGTCAATTGATGTGTATCGCCACTAACTTTGTATACATCTCTATCACGTGATACATTCGATATATAAAATTACTCTCCCATCTTTTCCTTTTTTGCCAAACATCGTGCCAATGTTTGGAAATAATAGTTGTGTGGTCATTATTGAGTGCACTAGATTGAAAACCCAACCCGCATGCCCCCACATAAACTCGAATATGCTTACAATATTGTAAAGTGACACTCAACGGCGGCAAAATAACCCCATGTCAATTTACCCTCCAAAAAATAATGGAAACAAAAAGGTTGTCACCTTCATTTTATATTTTTCCCCACTTCCTTTCAATGTCAACCTACAACTTGGATTTTATGGTGTCGCTTTCACATAGCAACCTTCAAGATCTTTACCCACCGCTAAAGCTTTGGCCAATGATTTGTGTCTTTCGAATATTTAACTCAATTGGACATATTGAGACAACTATATCTCCCTTGTATTAAAGTATTCCCACCATCGAATTATCCTTTGAAGACTTAATCTTACAGGTAAATTGGTTCTCCTATCTTACAATCCACGGAAACATTCAAAAGGGTTTCACTCATTAGTGTCTTCATGGCACTTGTTAAGCATTTAAATAAGATTAAGCAACTAAGGGCCTATTTGTTTGTGTTCCTTTTTTGTTCCCCGTAACACGATTTCTATTCTTTTGTTCCAGGGAATAAAAAAAAGAACAGAAACGCGTTTATTTGGATTTTTGTTCCCATGTTCCCGGGGACAAATTTGGCACAGAAATAAGAAACAAGAAAAACTTGTATTTTGTTCCTGGGAACACTTTCAAAAAATAATTTTTCTCTCTCCTATTTTTTCCTTCTCTTTCTTTTCTTCTTCTTTTTTCTTTGGCCGACGACCTCGCCGGAGCGTCACCAGCCCTCGACAAGGCCGAACTCGCCCAGCCACCGGCGAGGCTCAACCTCGTCGAGCCACCGCTGGGCAACGCTGATTTGGCGATGGCCCGGCAAGACCGCCGGCCAAAAGGAAAAAAGAAAAAAGAAAGAATAAAAAGGAAAAATAAAATAAAAATATTTAAAAATTAAAAGAAACAAAAAAATTACATAAGTTTACCAAATGTTTCTATTCTTTTTCTATTCCAAGAATAGAAATTTGTGCAATTAACAAACGCGTTTTCTGATAAAAAATTGTTCCCCAAACCCATGAATAATTTTTTAACAGAAACGTTACCAAATGTAACCTAAATAAGGAGAATTTGCAATTGTCCTCGATTTGTTTCTTTGGTCCCTTTTATTGGGTTGAATCAATGCTTTGAAACTCAAATTTTGTTTTTCCATTAAGTATATTTGACAAGTGCATCGGGACACTTGCCAATGTCATCTTTATTAAAGAAAAAAAAAGTTGGTGTAGATATGGTTGGTATTCCTTCAAAATTAATGCGAGATTTTGCCCCCTTGGAGCAAGCATGGGCAACTACGAAACTTGTCGGCAGGTAACATGCACTTGGGTTTTGAGGGGGACGTGGGGCTGGGGAAGGTCTTTCAAGTCCCATCCAAGCTGGTCCTTGCCTTGGTTTGGCTTTTTATCTTGATAATGATGGGACTAAACTCTAGATTCATGAGTCCAAAGCCTCCTATTAATTGATTGCGGACCATAATTACTAGTCCTAGGGACCCCGCTAGAACAAGACGAAGCTTATGCTTAGGCTTGGCGTCGCATCACCTAATTTTCGATCGTCCGTTTCTCTTTCTTGCATACAAACGATCAGGTAAAATCGAAAGTCGATGGCACAGAGAACAAAGCATACTGTATGTCCAGGACAGGAACTTGGATTTTTGATTGCTTCGGAAATTGACGACTCATAGAGAGATTATTTTTGTTATTGTCATTGAGAAAGGTTCGATTACTTAAGTGTTAAATCACACGTTCATCTATTAACTTAAACTTTTAAAAAAGTCGGCGATGATTTTATACAAATTTACATGGTATCAGAACAAGAACTCTTGCGCTCAAATTTTTCGAGACCTCTTTGTTTGCCTCATTCATGATTATTCTTATAGGGATAATAACACAAACAGTTCCTAACTTTGGCTCAATGTGCAATTGGTTTTTGAATTTTTAATTTATTTAATATGATTTATGAACTTTTAATGTGTTCAATGTAATCCCCGAAAAGAACTATATGAAAATATTTACTATATTGAATAAATTAAAAATTCAGGCACCAATTGCACATTGAGTTAAAATCCATGAATTACATTGAACAAATTTAAAATTCAGAGACTAATTGCACATTAGGCTAAAGTACATGGACTATTTATATCATTTTCCTATTCTTATACAATGGTAAAATCTAGTGTATGCATGAGAAAAAATGTTAATATATTTAAATATTAAACCATACATTCGTTAATTGGTTTAAGATTTTATGATAGTCCATACTGGTCCTACAAAATTTTATAGAAGGAGATAATGCGACATTTGAAAATTCTAGACATAATTCACAAAGTTACACGACCAAAATTAAATAAGGGAGATAAATATAAAATATTATAATAAGGAAGATAAATGCTCTGAAAAGATTGGAAATTAGTGCGTCCTACTTTGATAACGAAGTATAGAATCATCCGGATATTTTTTTCATAAGAAGACTATTTATGCCAATATCAATATCGATGATTTTCCCACGATATGACCTAGGGGGCTCGACATTGACTATTTCTAGTACTCCACCAAACCGAGACTTCCCTTTCCCTCGCGTAGGACTACCAAAAGTAAATAACGAAAAGAAAGTAATGAAAATAATTTTAAAAGATAGTAATTATATTTTCTAAAGAGCCATCAACGATGACAAATTGTCCATCGCTTTCCAAGCTACGAGTCCACAAGATCCCCCATATCTCTCCAACGTTGACAAGCCCCCATCCTCCATTCCATTCCAAGGACGGTCGCTTTCACGAGAATTTGATAGGACCCTTCCCCCTTTGCCTTTGTTTAAACATGCAAAAGCCGAACCCATCCCACTGTTTCCGGAGTGGATTGACGCACCACTCCCCCCATCCCTTATCCCATTCTATCTTGCCAACCAGCACGCTGAGACATCCCGCAATGCTCGACTAGTAAGACTTTATATTCCTTCATATACATACGATCCTTATCTACCCTTTGATCTATATTACTGGATTGAAATCTCTAATGTGTCTGTCGTTTCTAACCTGGCCTAAATGCGGCGGAGCGCTAGAGTATCCTGCATTACTTGTTTACGGGATTTTTGTGCCCTTTATATATACGTGATTATCCTTCACCGGTTAGTTTGAGGTTATAGGCTTTCTAATGACGCAAAAGTTCAACTTTGATTAGATAAAATATTTAATTGCGTCAGATACTATCATAGTGTGAAAAGTCGACCCATAAATTTTAAGTTGATAGTAGCTCGCTAAAAAGAGGTAAAATATGAAATGGTATTGGACTATAAGGCTACGTTTGGTAACGTTTCTGTTAAAAAATTATTCATGGGAACATAAATAGATTTTTCTATTTTTGTTCAGGGAAATAATTCTTAAACAGAAAAACGCGTTTGATAAACTTGTATAATTTCTGTTCGGAATAGAAAAAGAAAAAAAACGTTTAGTAAACTTGTATAATTTTTTTGTTTCTTTTAATTTTTTAATATAATTTTTTTATTTTTCCTTTTTTTTTTTTTATTTTTCTTCCTTTTGGCCAGCAGCCTCGCCTTGCCCTCGTGCCAGCCGGCGAGGCTCGGCCTCACCTTGGCTGGGCAAGCTTGGCCTTGCCAGGGGCCGGCGACGCTTCGGAGAGGTCGCCGGCCCTCAACGGCCGGTCACCGGCCATGGCCGAGGCCGGTAACCAGCCAAAGAAAAAAGAAGAAGAAAAAAGAGAAAAAAAAAAGTGTTTCTCGGAAGTGTTCCTAGGAACAAAAAACAAGTTTTTTCTACTTATTGTTTCTATTCCAAATCTGTTTCCCAGAACAAAAGCAAAAAGTGTAAACAAACGCGTTTGTTTTTTTTTTTTTTCCCCGGAACAAAATAACAAAAATTTGTGTTCCGGGGAACAGAAACAAATTTAAACAAGCAGGGCCTAAGTATAACATAAATTGTTTTTAAATTTTGACTCAATACACAATGTGATTCTTGAATTTTTGATTTGTTCAATGCAGTTCATGAATATGAGCTCAATGTGCAATATTGTTCTCAAATTTTTAATAGTGTTTGATGTAGTACAAGAATTTTTGGTAAATGTTCAATTTAGTCCAATGCTTAACATTATCATTTCATTAGTTCAAGTTTAACGACAATATTGAACATTTTTATATAATTTAGGGATTAACTTGAACATTTGTAAAGAAAGTTCAAGGACGATATTACATTTTAAACTAAAGTTTGTATTACATATCGAATCAAAATTCATAGATTATTCGTATCATTTTTCCCTTCTCATTTCATCTTACACAAATAAAATGAGCATATCATTTTTAATTTTGAAATTTCATCCTCAGTCTTTTTTTTTTTTTTTTTTACCGTGGGAATCTGACCGGCCTATTTGGATTTCAAGCTTTTTGACGAAGTCGTCCCTGAATCATGACTCTTATGGCAACATCTTCCACTAAGGCTAAGTCGCTTTCAGCCATTTAGTAGGTCCTATTGGATTAATGTTTAAAACGAAGTAGTTATCTTTTTCTATTCATAGCATCCCATCTGAACTACAATGTCCATCAAAATTAATTGCTTTATGCTATGTAGTGCTATCATTTCCGCCGTATTACATTAAACCGATGAAATCTTTCGTGATAATCCATATGAACGAACGAAAATGACTTGCTTTTTCTTTCCTTATACTATTCACAACATCTCATCCGAACTACAAAGTCCATCCATATTAATTGTTTTATGCTATCCAGCACTATAGTTTTCGCTATATCACATTACAACCACGGAATTCTCCGCGATAATTGATATGAACGAATGAAAACGACTTCTTCTAAATATCCAAAATTTCGTCCTCTCTTCCTCCACAAAACCCTTCAACTACATTCTAAGTTGATAAACTTCTTTTCTTTTAATTTGGGCGGCAAGCAAGTCATGTTCCCATCGACGTCCTTTCGATCGAACCTAATTCGCCCCCAGGGGCTAAAGGACAGGAGAGGAAAAACCAAATGACAAACGCAAGAGCACGTTGCTGTCATCGAACTTGGCCATGGTTCTCGCCTTGCATGCAAGGACAGGGAACAGTTGCCTAGTCAAATCAAAATCGAGACGTGATGTGTGGCGATCGAATCGGAGCACTGTTGCCTTACCTAAAAGACGATGAGTCGGGTGAGATTGGTCGGCCAAAGGCGGGCTGAGTTTCACTTGCCCGGCGCATGCCCCCATATGATGCACGATGAATCCAGGGGACCCTCTTGGACCAGATTTATCTTGACCCACTACCTAAAAGGAAGAGCAATAGTGGAAAGTCAGAACTAATCGTTGGTTCGGGATCGTGTTTATCATGAGTGCTTAGCCAGAATATCTCTGCAATGATATATTTTTCATCGAAATTTATTTTTCAATTTTTAGTCAAGGAGAGAAGTCTACGCCAATTCCAAATAAGAGATATCACATACCAACAAAAGAGATAGCTCAAATTAGAACACAACTTTACAAACTCAAAGCATGTCAAAATTTAATCAACGATAAAATCTAAAAAGCACAAACTTGATTAAGCAACCAATTGTAAGCAAATTATGTCGAAATCCAATCGACAACACAGATTGAGAACATATATGTATTATGCAAAAATTCGATCGACAACATAATACTCAAGATGGAGATACATATCAAAATTTAACCGATGATATGAATTTGAAATTTACAATTAAGGGAAATAAAGTATAATGCATGAAAGATAAAAAGATGGTAATTTAATTTTTTATTTTTGTGGGGAGTTTCTAGTGGACTACTGGTGGTGTTTATAATGATCTTGCAAAAATTGCTCTCTAGCGGTTTTTAGCAGCTGCGATTTTCCAAACAGTTTCCATCAATTCTTCTTTCCAGCAGGGTTTATATCATATTGTTTGTCAACTACTCCATGATTCTATTTATGGACAGTTGTTGTCCTGGGATTTACTTTGCAATAGCAACTGTTCCATGATCTTATCCCTAAGTGATAACTATTCCCTCCAAACGTGTACGCTCATTTCTCTTCATTCTCAAGTATTTTGATGTAGTCATGCTTCTACGCTCCTTGAGTAGACATTCGCCACTTACTTCACTGCTCTAATTGTGCTATTTCGAACCAGTAACTATGTTGCTATGCTTCTCATGCTTTTTTCAAAAACTTGAATGGTATTTAGCTATTCACCCATCACTAGTATTCATAACCATAGTTCCTAGTAGTTCATCATTGTTGGAGTTATCCCACATCAATTGTGGAAATGGCTAGTATCAATTTACAAATATGAGGGAAAACCTCACTTATTTACCCTTTGAGCTAACTTTTGGGGTAAGAGACACTCAGATCATCCAACAGTCATCATGTACTGACAACTGCATATATGCTACTGATGAGTATCGATGTCAATCAGCAAGTATTAATCTCTATGGTCATTGACAAGACGCCACATGTGTGGTAATGTTCATGCGTTACTCATGTGACTTCTTGTGTTGTTGGGCAAATTTGATTATTGATGAAGATAGAAAAGTAGTAATAGATTTTTAATACTTTGATGCGTGATGATGATCACTGTCTTTAGAGTATTATTTACCCCAACTATTGTAATTGTTGTGTTTAGAACAAATATATTTTCAAGATATACATCAAAGTTGTAGAGAAACAAGTTCAGTAATTACTCAATTGTCTCTTGGAATTTCATATTGAATGTATTAAAGTTGTGTGTATAAAAAGAGAAGAAAAGAGAGTATGAAGAAGTAGCATTGATAAACAGTTGTGGTTATTATAAATAATATGCAAATTGGTCTCTATTGACAGATATCTAATCGACACATCTCTTGAGAATATGCATATTATCTCCAACCATCACCACTCTTCATGTCAAGAATAAGTTCATTTCATAACTACCGATAACCTCTTTTTATGGCTAAGAGTCACCTCTTTTCATAATCAAGAGTCAAGTATTCTCTTAACCAAGAGACATTTCTTTTATGATGGCAACTATTTCAGTAATCCCCAACTTAGTTTGTAATTTATGTTAATTTACATAAATTCATACATATAGGAAGATATCTATTAAGATTTGAACTTTCAATTAGTGTAAATAATTATATTAACTAAATCATTGGTAGATCCATGATTCCACTTGTTAATCAAATTATCGCACATATGAATTTATACACATTCAATTAGAAATTTCCTATGCCTAGGCATTTTTTTGGCCTTGTGCTCCTCTTGCATTCATGAACATTTGCAAAAATTCATCCGACTTTTATTAGAAGTAGTATCACTTTTTATGTTCATATAGCTAAAGTTCCTAAATTTGTTTCCTTAACATTGTTGGAGAAACATCTCTAAGTAATTTTGATGATGTCCAAACTATTATTAATATAATGTTTACTATGGTGTATGCAGATATTTTTTTTTTTAGAAAGGACTACACAATGACTATTGTGTGATCTAGTGGATGAAAGAATGTAACAAGTGTAGAAATGGCCTTTGCGTAAACAGTACTAGTGGACCTAAAAATCAACCAATGGTGATATTTTTATCGCTGCTACAAATATCATATTATTGGTGTTGTGACGACCACGAACATCTGGTGATGTTCATTGGGTCAGCAAACTAGTTGTGGTGGCTGAGCATTCGCATGGTAGCAGAATCCAGTTGAAACCAGTAATCGAAAATTTGAGTATTTGACAAATTTGTCAGAGATTGTAGTGATGGGACAACGGTAGATGCTATTCTTAGGTAGACTGCAAATGTTCAAGAAAAAGAATTGTGCGGGCAATTCTATTTTTTGGACAACAGCTCAACGGTTTTGGAGAAACATCTCTAAGTGATTTTGATGATAACTAAAATATCCTTAGTATACTATGATGTATGCAGATATTTGGACCAAAGGATTGCGCAATATCCATGGTGTGATCCATTGGAAAGAAGTTCGCAAAATGTCATAATATGGATTTTCCGTAAATAATACCAGTGGACCTAAAAAATCAGTAGTTGATGATGTTTATGTCAATGGTGTTGTGACAATTACATACATCTAATAATGTTTGTTAGGTCAATAAATTAGCCGTTATGGCCTTGGATTCGCATAGCAGCAGAATCTAGATGAAACATTTAGCGGAGGAGCTAGGTCGTTTAACACGTTTGTCAAAGATTGCAGCGAGAAGATAGTAGCAGTTGCTATTTCTAGGTAGCATACAAAGGTTTAAGAAAAAAATATTTTATGGATAGTATCATCTCTGACACTAGTATCAACGGATCTCTGATGGCTACATGGACTTCTGAAGCATCTCCAACGAGAAAATTGAAGATGGTTATTTAAGAAAAGAGCTTCTAGGCTGAAATGTTTGAGAGCACAATGTAGAATCTGAATATTTGCTCTAAGCTATGTTCTTTGTGGATATTGTTTTGTTTTCTTGAAAGATCTTTGGTAAAATAGTCTTGCCGTACAGTAATCATGTGAAAGATCAAGTGTACAAGAGTAAAAGTAGTAGCTAAGTCCCAATTGTAACTTATTGAACAGATTACTAGTGCATTCTAGTCTAACTTGCGACTGTTAGTCTAAAGTGTGGACATAGCCTTGTAAATAAAGTCAAACCACTATAATTCCATGTGTACTGCTAGTTTAATCTATTTACTCTCATTTATATATAGTTGCTTCACGGCTTTTCTAAACCTCACGTTGACCTAATCTTTACTTAGATATTAGTTAATTTTCACAAAAGATCGTCAAATTTTCTAAAACAACATATTCACTCTTCTCTAGGTTGTATTGTTAGCCGCCAACAAATGGCAACTCCAACGGCTTTTTACTACTCTGACTCTCTTCCAATGGATAGATTGAAGATGGGCATAAAAGAGGAGGCCTAAGAAGTCGACAAAGAACGACATTATCTAAAGATTTGCATTCAATCTTGTTCCTAGCGATACGCTCTCGCCCAATTGTTTCATTGAGTTTTGTATTTGTGTTGTTTGAGTAATTGTGCTCTAGAATAAGTGTACAAGGGTAAGAGCAACAATCGGGTTCTAATAGTATGACCTATCTTGTAATGGGACTAGTGCTTATCTATTGTAATTGTCTGAGCAGATTACTAGTACAATCTAATCCGATTTGTAACTGTTAGTCTGAAGAGTGGACGTAGACTTGAAGATAAAGCCAAACCACTAAATATCATTGTGTATCATTATTTTACTGTATTTTACTCTCATAAGCACACAAAACAATCATGAGCTTTATAACATCATCTTGACCCGATCTCTACTTAGGATTAGTTAATTTCTGCGAAAGATTATCAGGTTTTCTAAAACAACCTATTCATTCCCCCTATAGGTTGTATTATTGGCCCCCAACAAACATTATCTTGTTAAAACGTTGAACTTCGTTAAGAATGTTTTCTCACACTCATATTTCTATTTTCCATAAGTACTAACCTTATGCTCCAGTACTTGATCATTGTAAAGTTACAATAGCTTGCTATTATTGATTTAACTTTAATAATTTCATTAGAAATTATAAAATTGGGTTTCCATTATGCTTGATTATGCTAAGACCCATTCTCTTAGTAGTACTACTTATTAAAACTCTCAAAAGTCCCTTGGTGAATGAATTAACATGTTTATCATTTGTTGGCATGTAAATTACTATAATAACTCCGTTAGTAATTAATTATGGAACATACTCATGTTACAGACTAATATGTCTAGATTTTTCATTATATATTTTATTGTGTGCCCTATACATACTTACCTTACTATCACAAAGTAAAGATATGACTACCATTGGTTGTGGCCACAACTTAATATCCAATAGCAAATTCCGTAGCCATTTAGCCTCTTTACCAACCGCTAATAGTGATATAAATTTATATTCCATCACTGAATGGGCTATACATGTTTGCTTCTTTGATGTCCAAGAGACCGCACCATTTGCAAGCTTGAAAACCCATCCAGATGTTGACTTATTATCAATTATGTTACTTATCCAACTAGCATTTGAATATCCTTCTAGTATTGTTAGTTGTCTTCCATAGAATAGACCATATTATTTTATTCTATTTATAGCCTTCCAATGCACAATACTAGGATCACTAGCAAATTTAAACAATTTACACATAATAAGGGCTATATTTGATCTAATGCAATGCATAACATACATTAGACTTTCAATTGCACTAACATATTCTAATTGTGTTAAAAGTTGCCCAATATTTTCCATCAATTAAATTGATATATCATATGGTACATTTGACTCTTTAATTCTCAAATGATGATAACTTTGAATGATTTTCTCTTCATCGTAGACACGTCGACACGCTCAGACACGATCAGAAACGCGGTCAACGCGTGTCGGATTTTCCAACACGTGGTCAACCTTTGCCCGACAAGTTACGACACGCGGGAAGACAATGGAGGGTAGAAGCCATGGCAAGAGACGGCCGAGCATAGACTGAGGTGAGGGCCGCCGCTATGATGCTGCGATGGATCCAATGAGGTTGCAGTTGCGAGGGAGAAAGGACTAAAGGCAAGAGGAAGAGGAGAGGAAGGTGGTCGTGCGGCGAGCGGCGAGCGGCGAGGAAGGGGGTCGTGCAGCGAGCGGCGAGGAGGAGGAGTAAAGGAGCTAGGGTTTTTTATAAGAAACTCAAAAATAATTTTTAAAAAATGGGAGTCTGATGGGTCATCGTGTATTTTGGGGGAGGGAAAGTGACAGGGAGAGGTGGGGGAAATGGACGATGGTGGGAGGGAAAGAAAAAAAAAATTGGCAATGGGGAGAATGGACGATGGTGGGGAGGGAAAGGAAAAAAAATTTGGGGGTGGGGGGAAATGGATAAGGGAAGAAGAGAGTGGGGTGGACCCTGGTGGGGATTTTTTTTTAATTAGAAAAATAAATAAATGAGATTAAAAAATAATTTCAAAAAATAAATATACTGAATTTGAATTAAATTAATTAAAAATAAAAATATTCATTTAATATACAATGTGTCTTAACGTGTTGGAATTCTTTATTTTTAAGATATAACGTGTCGATATGTCGTGTCGCGTGTCCGTGCTACTTAGTGTTTAATCACTTTGATACCTAAAATTGTATCCACTTTTTGCAAATCTTTCATCTTAAACTAAGAAGGTGGATACCTTTTAGTTACACTAATGCCAAGCATATTTTTACCAACAATCTAAATATCATCTATATATAATATCATCTACATATAAGCAGATTATAAACTCCACACTCTTTGGTAAATTTTGAGTAAATGAATTTATAAGCATTATTATGCTTAAATCCATATGATAATACCACCGAATCAAATTTTCTCATGCCATTGTTTCGGTGCTTTCTTTATCTCTACTCATGTTGCCATTCTCAACAAAATGCCCCTATTTACAACTTCTTGCACAAAATTAGTCTTATGATCCCAAGAGCCTCCCTCAATTCGAATGCGTTTTATCACATTTTCCATAATCAAGTTCTCAATCATGTGAAAAAGTTTATTTTGATAATCATTCCAAGTTTTTAGGCAATTTTGAAATAATTGCAGCAACTTGAAGATGCTCATAAACTTCAATCATAAAGTCTTTGAGTTTGGCAACATATATTCAAAGTTCGTCCACTTGCCTTAAAGACAGATTTTCCATTACAAAGCAGTAATTCTATTCATACCTTATTTGTCAGCATTGTAATTTGGTCTCTAAGGCATTCCAAATGTCACCAATTTTTGTGTAAGATCGAAACATTTAATATAGACAATTTGATAGAGTATTAGGAAATCCTTCATCAGAACTTCCTTTCATTATCCTTTTCTTGTCAAAATTATCACACCACTTTTATTCATTAATTTCAAAGTACCATAGCCAATATGAGATAATCTAGTATGCCACAAAAAAGATGAGTCAAACATATAAACAAAATCAAAACTTACATTTATAATTATTGTCAAGATTGCGAGCACTTGATACATCCAATATCTACATCTCCATGCGAATAATAATACTTTAAGATTGTTGGCAAATTTGATTGCCGATGAAGATGGAGGAGTAGCAATAGATCCTTGATGCTTTGATGCGTGATAAGGTATTATTTGCCCTACAATTATTACTGCCGGGTTTACAACAAATATACTTCCAGGATATACACCAAAGTTGCGGAGAAATGAGTTCAACAATTAGTCAATATCTCTATTGGATTTTCACATTGAATGTGTTAAAGTTGTGTATATGAAAACTTGTGACATACAAAATTTTAGGCCATTCCAGTTCTTATTATTTGATTTGAGATTTTTCTAAGCCGTGATATATGTATATGCATGTGATTCTAAACTCGTGCTATACTAAAACTTTAGGTCATTTTAGTTCTTATCCCCTAACTTGAGATTTTTCTAAGCCACTATATATGAAAATTTATATTAAGGGAATCTTCTTCAACCAAATTTAGCAGTCTTTTTCAACGGTTATGTGGATTAGACTTAGCATAGGAAGAGTATTGGATGTTTGTTCTTCTTCTTTTCATTATTTGTCAAGATTTTTTCAGTGCCAAGCAATTGAAAACAAGTAAACATGGAGCACTACAAAGGTTAACCGCGACCTCTATCAGTGTCTCCCCATTCAGCTCTATCTTCTCTTTAACTTGTGTCTCTCATTCTCCCTTCTCTCTTTCCATGGCCAAACTCGGAGATGCAATGTCCAGCTTCACATTGCAATAGAGCTCCTTCAAATTGGCGGGATGTTGTCGGGTATGGCTGTCGACCACGAGGTGGTGACTAGGAAGGAGGTGGTGACGCGATGGCAAGATAGTGTTGGAAATTTGCTTCGAATTGGGTAGAAATGCAATCAGCGTGATAATACTCTCTTTAAGAAATTATTTGTCTTATAATGTTGCTAATGATTACCGACAAAAAATCTCCGTGATATAACAAAGTCTCGATTTAGAACACCAAATAACAATTATGGTATTTTTCCAAGGTCTCTCTAGGAAAATAATTGAAATGATAATTATAATTTTTGAAAGGGACCTTAAAAAGACTTGATAAACATTTCTTCCAAAATTGAAGTACTTATATTTGTCTTAATGAATAGAGGCAACTTTTCAAAAAAGTTACAAAGTGAACATGTACGTTCTCAAAGGTTATCTTAAAAAGACACATTAAAATTCGAAATAAAAAAAAAAAAAATATATATATATATATATGTTTTTAATTTAGAGTCTTATAATTTCTGAAAATACCGATTGAACAAATATAACCTTTCGACTAATAAAGATTAGCGAGATAATTGTAAGAAGGAATAATAATAACACAACAAACAAACAAACAAGAATTAGTGCTAATTATTATCCAAGAGCGCGCAAGGAGGCCAAGTGATAAGTACACCTAACAGTTGCGCAATTATTCGCATACCCGCATGCAAATATTATAGGGGTCTAACCCACAATCCATTCTTTTCTTTCGAACAAATTAGAAAATACTCACACTTGTAGAGTGACCCACTTCCTCACAACTTTCCTACCTAAGACAAGTCAAAAAACTGTTTTTTTTTTAATAAATAAACAGCCAATAGATGACAAAACACAATGGGCGTTTGAGTCATCATCGGGGAGAGGGGCTAAGTAATGGGTGGATTGGATTAGGGTTCTTTGCAAGTCGTTTTTAATGGTGGATGGGTTTGGACTATTGGCCTGGGTAGATTTGGAAGAAAACAAAAAATGTTCATGAGATCAAAACCACTAGTAATGTCAAATGCAACTTGAAATGGAATTGCAAAATGTGAATGTAATTATCATTTTTTTTTTATATATTTGCAAGACAAAATCACGACATTTGAAAGATTAAACATATGGACTAGTATTAGTTTGTGCTTAAACTCGTTTGGAATTGGATTAATATGAACGAGATCAATCAAAGTCATTAATATCAATTTTTCATTTCTCTTTCTCTACCTTAGCGGCCACTCTTCCAACATGGAAGGGGAGGTGGGGGATTCGAATCTCTACCTTCTCAGGGGGGTTGGGATGGGGAAGAATTAGTTTCAGAAGTGAGTTTCGACTCCCACGCCCTGCAATGAGGTAGGGCAAAAGTCTAAGAGTGAGAGTTAGCATAGGTGTAGAGTAGGACTGACAAAAAAAAAAAAAAAGAACTTTTGGAAGGAAGGGATTCTACCTCGATCTCTCCCACCCCTCCCAAGTTGCTTTTCATTTATTTCCTCTTTTTTCTTTCCTTAATCTTCCGAACTAGTTTTGGATATGGGAGTTTTGCTCTCCTGTTCTTAGATTCGAGAGCTTTTTCCTGCAATTTAATTCTAGATTTAGGGGTTTTAATGAATGAGTATTCCACCTTCAGTTTTGTGCTTGTTCAACATGTTTTTATTAAAACTTTTGGCGTCTAGCACCTACTAAAGAGCTTGACCTCATAGGAGTCGGATTTGACCTTATTCAACATGTTTATATAATATCTATATAGTGATAGTCTTGGGAAGGCCAAATCTAGACGCACATCGCCTAAAAACAAAATTGGAACTACAAATGGAAATCTAGGTGTGTACTCATCACTGATCATAATGTGTAATTTGATGATTGGCTGCCGATTATTTCGCTTGTATGTAGTCACAGATTTGGTCTTAAAGGATGAACGTGCGATTATCTATGCCAACCACACTCAGATGGTATATGATATACCTTTATTTTGGTTTGTTTTGGAGCTCTACGAGCTTATCTTGTTACGGAAACTCTTAAGATTTCTTATGGATCATTTCATGTATCATTTTGGTGGTAAATGAAAATTTCCTTTGACAAAAATAAATTAAAGTCATCAAACACTTGAATGACCTGTAATTATGATTACATATTATCTATCACTCGTCATGGGTTCGGCAATTCTCAACACGAGTTGTGTTCAATTTGCATAGTGTAGACTAGGATTTGATATAAACGAAATGACCTGTATTAAGACTTGTTTAATCCGTTCAAACATAAATCATTAAGGTTTGAGTTACCTTGTTACCATGTCATATTCCAAGCACGACACAAATAGGCACATTTTCACCCGTTCGGTGCTAGTTCATAAAGACACTTTCATCGATAAAATTTATGAAATTACAGGAATGAGGGATAAAATAAAAAGCATCTTAAAAGATACGAAAGGCATACGTAAAGCAAAACCCTAGCTAAAACTAAATTCCAACTCAATAATCAGCATGATAATACTCTCTTTAAGAAATTATTTGTCTTATAATGTTGCTAATGATTACCGACAAAAAATCTCCGTGATATAACAAAGTCTCGATTTAGAACACCAAATAACAATTCTGGTATTTTTCCAAGGTCTCTCTAGGAAAATAATTGAAAGGATAATTATAATTTTTGAAAGTGACCTTGAAAAGACTTGATAAACATTTCTTCCAAAATTGAAGTAATTATATTTGTCTTAATGAATAGAGGCAACTTTTCAAAAAAGTTACAAAGTGAACGTGTACGTTCTCAAAGGTTATCTTAAAAAGACACATTAAAATTCGAAATAAAAAAAAATGTTTTTAATTCAGAGTCTTATAATTTCTAAAAATACCGATTGAACAAATATAACCTTTCGACTAATAAAGATTAGCGAGATAATTGTAAGAAGAAATAATAATAACACAACAAACAAACAAACAAGAATTAGTGCTAATTATTATCCAAGAGCGCGCAAGGAGGCCAAGTGATAAGTACACCTAACTGTTGCGCAATTATTCGTATACCCGCATGCAAATATTATAGGGGTCTAACCCACAATCCATTCTTTTCTTTCAAACAAATTAGAAAATACTCACACTTGTAGAGTGACCCACTTCCTCACAACTTTCCTACCTAAGACAAGTCAAAACACTATTTTTTTTTTTTAATAAATAAACAGCCAATAGATGGCAAAACACAATGGGCGTTTGAGTCATCATCGGGGAGAGGGGCTAAGTAATGGGTGGATTGGATTAGGGTTCTTTGCAAGTCGTTTTTAATGGTGGATGGGTTTGGACTATTGGCCTGGGTAGATTTGGAAGAAAACAAAAAATGTTCATGAGATCAAAACCACTAGTAATGTCAAATGCAACTTGAAAATGTGAATGTTAATTATCATTTATTTTTTTTTTATATATTTGCAAGACAAAATCACGGCATTTGAAAGATTAAACATATGGACCAGTATTAGTTTGTGCTTAAACTCGTTTGGAATTGGATTAATATGAACGAGATCAATCAAAGTCATTAATATCAATTTTTCATTTCTCTTTTTCTACCTTAGCGGCCACTCTTCCAACATGGAAGGGGGAGGTGGGGGATTCGAATCCCCACCTTCTCAGGGGGGTTGGGATGGGGACGAATTAGTTTCAGAAGTGAGTTTCGACTTCCACGCCCTGCAATGAGGTAGGGCAAAAGTTTAAAAGTAAGAGTTAGCATAGGTGTAGAGTAGAACTAACAAAAAAAAAAAGAACTTTTGGAAGGAAGGGATTCTACCTCGATCTCTCCCACCCCTCCCAAGTTGCTTTTCATTTATTTCCTCTTTTTTCTTTCCTTAATCTTCCGAACTAGTTTTGGATATGGGAGTTTTGCTCTCCTGTTCTCAGATTCGAGAGCTTTTTCCTGCAATTTAATTCTAGATTTAGGGGTTTTAATGAATGAGTATTCCACCTTCAGTTTTGTGCTTGTTCAACATGTTTTTATTAAAACTTTTGGCGTCTAGCACCTACTAAAAAGCTTGACCTCATAGGTGTCGGATTTGACCTTATTCAACATGTTTATATAATATCTATATAGTGATAGTCTTGGGAAGGCCAAATCTAGACGCACATCGCCTAAAAACAAAATTGGAACTACAAATGGAAATCTAGGTGTGTACTCATCACTGATGATAATGTGTAATTTGATGATTGGCTGCCGATTATTTCGCTTGTATGCAGTCACAGATTTGGTCTTAAAGGATGAACGTGCGATTATCTATGCCAACCACACTCAGATGGTATATGATATACCTTTATTTTGGTTTGTTTTGGAGCTCTACGAGCTTATCTTGTTACGGAAACTCTTAAGATTTCTTATGGATCATTTCATGTATCATTTTGGTGGTAAATGAAAATTTCCTTTGACAAAAAATAAATTAAAGTCATCAAACACTTGAATGACCTGTAATTATGATTACATATTATCTATCACTCGTCATGGGTTCGGCAATTCTCAACACGAGTTGTGTTCAATTTGCATAGTGTAGACTAGGATTTGATATAAACGAAATGACCTGTATTAAGACTTGTTTAATCCGTTCAAACATAAATCATTAAGGTTTGAGTTACCTTGTTACCATGTCATATTCCGAGCACGACACAAATAGGCACATTTTCACCCGTTTGGTGCTAGTTCATAAAGACACTTTCATCGATAAAATTTATGAAATTACAAGAATGAGGGATAAAATAAAAAGCATCTTAAAAGATACGAAAGGCATACGTAAAGCAAAACCCTAGCTAAAACTAAATTCCAACTCAACAATGTACAACTTCTTTGGGCTTGAGCTTTTGTATTTGTTAATGTATAAATACTGGGCTCGCGGATTTTAGGTACTTCGAAGATGTATATTACCAAGGGGCGTGCCTAATCGAATTTGGTTTTTTATTCAGGTGCAATGAAATTACTCGTATCCTTTAAATGTGTATTAATTATGTAAGTATAAGTTATTTTGTATAATACTTGATTTGATACATAATGTTAACATATATTTATAAATTTGTGAATGTATTGTATCCGTCGATTTCCAACACGACACATTTAAATAAATAAAAATGACATAATGGTCCTTAAATTTTGACAAAATATTCAATGCGATCTATAAACTTTTAATTGGTTTAATGTGATCCCTAAACTTTGACCAAATATGCAATTAGAGTTCTCAAACTTCTAATTTATTCAATGTGATATTTGAACTTTAACCTAACATGTAATATAACATGTAAACTTTTTATTTATTTAATATCTTCCTTAAACTTTTGATATATTTTCATATAGTCTATGAAATAGATTGAATATGGATCATATTAAATAAATTAAAATTTCAGAGATTGTGCCGTATATACGTATTGTATATTTGATCAAAATCCATAGAAAAATTATGTTATAATTCCTTAAATGAATTGTGTGATTCGTACTATATTTCGAGATGCATGACCCGTTCCTGGCCGTTCAAATAGACTTTTTTTCTATATACGGCGGGCGAAGGTGGTTCGCTCGTTCGAAAAAAAAAACGAATTTATTTTTCATTTCTCAGATCTCGAGGCCAGAGCATATCATATCTCGCCACGTGTAACTCCCAAGCCCCGACACTGCGGACGGACGGAGGTTGTCGTGTCGCGGAAGCGCAAAACGACAAAGGGGACACGCGTACGGCCGGGAGGGATAAACTAGGGGACACGTCAAAGCCCGACAGTGGGGCCCGTACGAACATCCCATCACATCCCTATCGCTCCCCTCCAGAAAAAGAAAAAAAAATCCCACCACAAAAAAAAAAAAAAAAGAGGGCAAAAAAGCTGGGATTTTCCTCGTACGGCGGGTCGTTTCTCGTTTTGTCGGGGAGCGCCGGGCGCCACGTGTCCTCCCCTCGCGGCCCCATCGCGGCTGCGGCAGCCAGCCAGCCTGCCCTCTCCCCCACCATTCTTGGAGGAGGAGGGGAGGGCGCTCCTCACGTGACCGTTTTTATTGCATTTTGGTCCCTCGCCAATGGCAATTATTAATTTCCCTGCCACCAAAGTTGGCGAATTTGTACTATTGCCGCTTCGAATCTTCACCCGATTCGCGTGACCCCTTGTCGCTGCTGGCCCGTGCGTACTGCTAGATGCGATGGACTGAACCGGCCACCTGCATTTGGGGTCTATCTGGTGGATAAAAGCATCTTTGCATTTCCAAGCGAGGCTGGGCCAGGGCACCGGTACATGGTGAAGTGAAGTAGGTTGGCGGTAAGGGTTGATACGAAGCTACGAATGAAAAGTTGGTTTGAAATGCATGCCAGCGGACGATTTGATTAATTGATAGCATGTGTGAATGACATGTCTGATATACAAAATACAATTTCTTTGTTAGATGCGGTTGAAGTGATCATGAATCGAGCCCGGCCCTGATTGACCCGAAGGACCAAGTTGGGGGAGGCTATAAGCAATGCCTTTTTGGGCCTATCTGGCCGACATCAGTCTACTCAAGACAGAACGATCTGAATGGAAATCCTCTTCTTCTTCTTTTTCATGAGTAGTTCTAGATTGAGATCTAGTGCCATTGTAGTGATTCTCCTACTCATTGATAGATGAAGATTTTGACTAATAGAGATTTGCCCATGTCAATTCTCGAGAATAGGGGAAAACGAGTATGAATTGCCCCTGGAAAGGAATTCTCCTATGCTACTTTTGTCAATGTCCAATGACATGCAACCTCATGAAGGGGAAAGCACTAATATCTCATCTCAAGCAGAAGGTATAAAGAAATTCTATATAATTATCAAAATGTATACCTAAACCTTATGGCTAGGGTACTATGAACATTACAAATGCATACTTGCATTTCTCCAATCTTGAGTATCAGAATTTTTAAACACTCTTCAAGTAAGGATCATATTCATGTGTGTTCCACACTTGCCAACTTATGTGACAATAGTTAAGTGGTGCGATAATCGGTCAATTCTTGATTTGGTAACAAAGATTGTCGCATTGTCAATCGAAAAGTGAATGTTGGGTGACTATCATTTATGCACCAATATCATCCACCAATATCATTTATGATCATCCACTATAGTTTAGCATTTACATTTCTACTTCCCCTCACCTAGTCGTCACGTCTATAATTTATAATATTGATCCTACCCTCCATACAAAAAGTTAAATTAGCAATTGTCATAGAGAACGCAAAGGTACATTATTGATAATTAATGCTTCTGAATTTTTTCTCCTATTTTTGGCTAATAATTGTGTTTAAACTCCTATTTTTGGAAGTAGAACAAGAGAACAACTTAGGGAGAAAAATACACAAATCATTCAGAAAATACTAGCTGCATGTATCATTTTCTAAGTAGAAAATCCTGCAACTCATGCGGCACTGTGACTGGACCTAATTGTTGCCAGATAAAAGAATCAAGATATGAAAACACTAAACTTTCTAAAGTCCCTTTTGTTTTTTTTTTTAAATTCCCGATCTTATCACCTTAGATTTCGAATTTCCCTTGCAACATCTTCCCCAAAATCTAATGAGACCAAAGTCATAAAATAAAAAAAAAAAAGAATGGTCCAACCCTCCGGTTCTGGAATGCCCTAGAAATGGACAGAAGCGCCAGGAATTCGTGGTGGTGGGGCGCCAATAGTGTCACTGGTTGTGCTGTTTGCTTCTTTAGGAAACGGCGGAATTTACAGAATAGTACCTTACGTGCCACTATGGCAAATTGCATTGAAGGGCCTGTAGAGAAGCTAGCTCCCTCTCTCTCTCTCTCTCTGTCTTTTTCGCTTTTAAGGACAATTTGGAGTGAGTTCCAAGTGTAATGGGGCTCGTGTGCATTTTCTGTAATGAGTTGGTGGGATGGATTTTGGCTGAAGACTCGCAGAGCTTTTGATGCTTCTGCACATGGCTACTTTTGGTCTTTTTTCCTTCTCCTCATCACCCTCCTCCACGTATTCATCACCATGTCTCTTTTGGAATCATGAGTAGAGAGGGCTGGGGAAGTTTTGGTGATCTTTCCGGACATTGTTTCTCAGGATGTGCTGTTGGTAACTTTGGTGAAGTCAAGTCCATAGGACATGGGAATAGATTACTAGGGGTTTCAAAGAAAATCGGGTTAGATTCATGGGGCTGGTGGGACCTCGGATGACTTAACTAGGGATGTCGGCGGATCGAGTTAAATTGGTTTTACACCCTATTTGAATCTTGGAAGACTATACTGTGATATGTAGGATTGATTCTTCAAAATCTGATTCCGATGAATTATATGATTGGAGCAAGATATAGTATATGGGTATCCGAAACCCCATCTCAACTAGAGATTAGTTTTTCTTCTTTTTTTGGAGAGGGCTCTAAATAAATTAGAAATTACGTTATTTGGATTTTTATTTGCATATTTATTAATTTGACATAATGAAACTACAAACTATTGGAGCTTGGGCAGGCTTGTTATTATTTGTGCCGTTCCTCATCTTATTATATCGATGTTTGGTACACTAATATAAGAGGTGAGGTCTCCATTTCTAGCAACATAAAATTAGTATCCCGATGTTCACTAGGCTCCAAATGACCTATGTCCAGTTACAATTATCATCCACTGCACACCAGTGTCATCGAATAGTCTTTAGTATTACGTGGGATGTGTTTATATTACAAGAAATTTCATAATAAAGGAAAACATTTTTCATAAAAATCATTTTTAAGGAAAGTAATTAGTATTCATTTATGTTGTGTTTCAAAGTAACTAATTTCCATCTATTTGCTAGAAGCATAAGTCATTTTCTCCCAAATCAAGGCCTTTTTTTAAGCCCTTTGGGATATATTTTTCATAGACCGATTAATTTTTTGTCATGCAAAAGTTGTGAAGTTGGAAAACAAATTTTCCTTCAAATTGATCGACCCCTAAGTTTTTTTTTTTTTCATATAATTCAATTAAGAAAAGGAACTTTGGTTGATATTCTAAACTTGTTGCTTTGGGGGTACCAAAGCAAACATCTTTTCTTTAGGACGCTCTAGAAGGACCTGCCTCCTAAGGACTTACTGCCTTGATTTGCTCAACCAGAACGTGGCCCTTGGGTTCCCACTTCCCATGGGTGGAATCTTATTGTGGGCACACGAGAATTTAAGTCGTGGGGTCATGAATATGATAGACAGAGAAATGGACATTGAAGACTAAGCTTTTCTTTTACTTTGAATTCAAAGTGGCCTCCATTTTTCTTGTTCAATTTGAGTGAAAAAAAGACCAAGTTGAGATCCAAGGGAATGAAATTGTATACACATATTCCAGTATTCTCATGAAGTTCCGGAATTTGCGGTGACTATATAGATTAAATATATAAATGTGTCAAAAACTCATGTCCTTATCTCACCCTTTAGTCAGACGAAATTCATTTTTTGTTTTGTTTCTGAAAGCCAAAAAGACAAAATTTCATGGGAAAACATAAATTGGTATCGGAGGAAAGAAACCCATATATAATCAATCCAGAAAAAGTGTTTTGTTTATCTCCATGAAAAATTTAGCAGAATTTTTTTTTTTTGGTAAAGGGTAAAAATAAATTGACGTGCGATTCGCATGCATCCTAGTGTTTTGGAAACTGGGTTATAAAATTTGCAATCTCCTACGTTTTCTTTGCTCTCGTACCTCTCTAACGTGTCTAAATAATGGGGAGGAATTTCTATTTTCATTCGAATAATGAAAAGATGCGAGACGATCCAGTGTCATCTTCTTTTGTCCGGTCTCTCTCGCTATAGTGTCAAAAACAATACAAAAAAACACTTATGTTTATAAGCTCAATTTTTGTAGAAAACAGCCTCTGACATGGCAATTAAAATGGTGTACGAAATTCCAGGGGCTTTTAAAAAAATTGAAAATCTAAAACGAAATTTTTTGTAATTAATATATATTAACAGTGGAATATGAAAATCTTCTAAATCAATTTGATAAGCACATTAAGTTGTTATTAAGACTTTGTTTTGTTTTGTTTTGTTTTTTGACTTAGGGAACCCCGCACAGCCGGCAGCCGGAGATAAACCACTAGGGGTGACACGTGCTAGTCACCATACACGTGCCATCGGGTAAGTCACCAAGAAACTCAAAGCTAGCCTTCCTGCAACTTGCGTTGCAGTAGCTTCGAACACTAGACCTCCTCGATGGAAGTTTAGCGCCTACCCAGCTGAGCCACCGCGGCGGGTGGTGTTATTAAGACTTTGTTTGTTTTGTGGAAAATGAATGATTTGTAATTTTTTTTAAATTGATTATATCACTTACGAGAATGAATAATTGAAACAGATTTTTATAATCCACAAAAATTTTTAGACAAAAATTACTATCAATAATGAAAATATTCATTTAAAAAAATAATTTTTCAAATTATTTATTTTTCGCTACTCCATTTGTCGAGTGGCTACTATACGAGCCTACTCAGTGGTAGTCAGAATATGCAGGCATGCCTTGACGTGGAGTTTACCTCCCATAATTCCTTATCTAAAGGGAATACGAAGGACAGTACGGAGTTTCCTCCTTAAGCCTTTTAAGGTCTTGTTCAGGTCGAGTTTTATAGAAATATATGACATGAAAAATATCTTTCTAAAAAAATTAATTTGTTTTTGTAAACGATATAAATAATTATTTTGAGAAATGTATTTTTGAAATCAATTATTTTTTGAAAAATACACCGAGCCAAAGTGTCTCAATAATTGAGTTTTAATATCTCATTTATTGTTTCCCACCTTTTCCTTCTTATCAACCATTATTCGATTCGCATTATTAAATTCAAACGGACCATGCATATATATATGGCACCTATGCCTAGGTAGATTCTAGATTTTAACAAATGCCTTTTATTTAATGTTTTTCCTTTTTTATCTTTCACGCGTATCTTTACTCCCCTTCACCGCCTCGACCTCGCGTGCGGCAGCGGCGACCCAACCCAATTTCCCAATTTCCCATTTTCTCCCTCGGTAAAAGCTTTTCTAGACTGACAGCCCCCCATCCCTCAATGCCCCGCGCACTCATCTGCCGCAGTGCCACGTGGAGAACAGTGCTGGGAAACCGCCACGTGTAAGCCCCGAACAGTCCTGTCGCGCAGGATCCACCCGTCCGCCCCGTCAGGGTAGCAAAGCTCCGGCGAATTTTTGTTTTTTAATCTTTTAACCGCGACAAATCGGCATGTTGCTTTCCAGTTTCTACCTCCGAGGTAATTCTCTTAACCGCGGTTAAATACCGAACCGACCAGAGTTAAGCGCCCCCCACCCCCCCCACCGCTTTAAATACCGTCAACCTCAACCTTCCTCTACTCCATAAACTTCCAAAAATCCCTCTGCAACTTCTCGAGCTCCGTGAGGAGGAAAAAAAATTAAAAAAAAAAAAGATGATGCTCGGAGAGCCTCACCGTCCTCCTAATCCGACGATCGACGTTCCTCCGTGGCCGATCCTGGACGATCCGACAGACGACGCTGTGCCTCACTCACCGTACTCCCCTTACTCGCTCAATGCCGGCTACGGCGGCGGCTGCGACTCCTCTCCCTCCGCCGCCAGCCCCGGCCACTTCCAGGACGTCATGGCGGCGCTCCGTCGGTTCCTGCCGTCGAACCGCCCCGACACGGACCCGGACCCGGACCTGACGTCCTCCCGCGAGGCGGACTTCCCCATGGACGTCTACTCCTGCGACAACTTCCGCATGTACGAGTTCAAGGTGAGGCGGTGCGCGCGGGGGCGGTCGCACGACTGGACGGAGTGCCCGTACGCCCATCCCGGCGAGAAGGCCCGCCGGAGGGACCCGCGGAAGTACCACTACTCCGGCACCGCGTGCCCGGAGTTCCGCAAGGGGAGCTGCCGGAAGGGCGACGCGTGCGAGTTCGCACACGGCGTGTTCGAGTGCTGGCTCCACCCGGCGCGCTACCGTACGCAGCCGTGCAAGGACGGCGCCGGGTGCCGGCGCCGCGTGTGCTTCTTCGCGCACACGCCGGAGCAGCTCAGGGTGGTGACCCCGCAGCAGAGCCCCCGGGGGGCCGCGACGCAGCTCCCCTTCATGGCGTCCCCGAGCACGGTCTCGCCGGAGGAGTCGCCGCCGATGTCGCCGATGGCGGCCGCGGTGACTCACCAGTCGCTGAGCCGCTCGCTGGGCTCGAGCTCCGTGAACGAGATGGTGATGGCCTCGCTGAGAAACCTGCAGCTGGGAAAGGTTAAGACCCTGCCGTCCTCTTGGAATGCAAACGCTCACGTCACCACCGCCGCCGCCACCACCGCCTCTTTCGGGTCCCCGCTGCGACCCGGATTCTGCAGCGTGCCGACGACACCGACGCGTGTTCCGGCCCGGCCGGGGATTGGTTACAGGGATTTCTGGGACCAGGTGGAGGAGGAGGAGGAGCCGCTGATGGAGAGGGTGGAGTCGGGGAGGGACTTGAGGGCCAAGATGTTCGAGAAGCTGAGGGAGGAGAGCTCTCTGTACCGGGCCGACACGGAGCAGCCGAGCCTAGGCGGCGGCGGACCGGACGTTGAGTGGGTATCGGATCTCTTGAATTGATTCGGATCCTGGTAAGTGGAAATCGACAAGCGAGTAGTTCTTGGTGTTCCTTTTTTGGGGTTCTTCTGTTTGCAGTGTACAGAACATGGAAGGATGGATGGATGGATGGCTGCAGAGGGAGGGAGGGAGAGAGGGGCTATGGTCTCCGGGAGAGAAGCAGCAATTCAAGATTCGGTGTATATATATGAGTCTTTTAGTGTTAAATTATTAATTAATCACCATATATATATATATATGTAGTAGATACAGATATTGTAGAAAGAGGTTTCCTTGGGGGGTTTTTCCAGAGAAGATCAGATGGAAGCGGTCCTGATCTTTTGTATTTGTGGGGTGGTTTTCTGGGAAGATAAGCAAAAGATTGCGTCATTTTTTTTGAGGTCGGGAAGCAGAAATTGGATTTGGCAAAATTTTATCCCTCTTTTGGAAATGTCAAAAATTTGGGGCAGAGTGATTAAGGTAAAAGTTAAGTACTCGACTGATTGTTATCAGTGTTCTTTCTGGCACCTTATCTTTTTACCGTCGTCGTATGTATGAACTGGCCGAGGTTTTTCATCCCAGCGATTCCTGGGTGTCTCTGTATAATCTGAAGCACCGTATGATAAATGAATCTGTTCTTTTGTCATCTCCCAAGCCTCGTTTCCCTCGTTCTTGTGTTGGGTTCCCTGTTTCTCATCGATCTTTCTGGCCCCTTTTTTCTGCGAATTTGCTTCTGGTAATCTGCTGCTCGGTTGTTCTTGAGTTTAAGTGTGATCTGGTGGTGGCGTTCCGATCGTCCTTCCATGGAATGAAGAGAAGCTTTGGAAAAGTTTTGTTGAATCAGGCACCCGACAAACCGCCGGAACATCGTTCGGATTTTAGTGACCCGCGGTTTCATTCTGGATTTTTCTTGATTTTTTTTTTTCCTGACTCGAAATAGTATTCTGGATTTTTCTGGAGTAGCATCGGTACGGAAAATCGTATAATGGTAAAATGGAAATTCTGAAGTGACCTGATGGTACTTTTACTTTGCCACTCGATTGTTTCAACGAATAATTAGGAAAATAATTTTTTTGAAATGCAATCGGCTTGAAATGATTATTGAATGGAAATTTTACTATTATTAATAAAAAATTATGTTTAAATGTTTTTAATTTATTCTTTGACGTTTGAAGTTATAATATTTGTCAAAATATTTTAAATAATAATTTTCGTATTTATTTAACAGTTTAAAGTTTTTAGAATCATTAAATTTGAATTTTATGAGGTTTCATTTGCCTTTAATTAAATATAAAGTTAAGTGTGAAAGAGTAGTATTAGAATCTTTAAATAATAAATTATATTTTTATTTAATAACTTAAAATGTTAAAATAATTGACACACGGTCTATAAAATTTCATAATATTTTTAAATTATTCATTTTTTGATAAATAAAGGAGAAAAATATTATGTTCCGCGATAAATTTAAGGTTCTCATCAAATTCCTAAGATGTTCTTTGTCAAAAAAAAAAAAAAATTCCTAAGATGTTCCCGTTTTGACGTTTTGAAGTCAATTATTTCAAATTTTTGTTGTCTTGGAAGTTCTAAACTATGGTCATTTTGAATAAATTTAAGTTCTTTTGTGTCATTGGTGGTAAGACTTGCCACTTGGCGTGTTAATGATACCTAAAATAGGTCGGAGTGCATATCATGGTTTAGAGTTTTCTTATGGTATTTTTGTGCAAAAAATTAATGAAAGAAGCCCTCGGAACGATCGAGAACGAAAGCTAAAGCACGAGCATGGTCGACAACCGTCTATTAATTTTCCCCCTCCAAACACGCAAAAGATGTCCTCGCATTTTTTAAATTTATTTTGGGTCAAAAGTCTTCACATTCACTGCCCCAGTAGACCGCTCCCGAGCTTTCCCCTGGCTCCCCTCGGTCCGTCGGATCGGCCTAGGCCGTCCGCGAGCCGTCGGATGCGCCAGGACCCTCCCCCTTTTTGTCAATGCACAGGGGGATCTAGTGATGCAAGCACAGTCTCCACTCGTCATTATCCCGGGATTAAGGTGAAAAGAAGAGACAAGTGGAAAGAGAACAGAGCACAAAAGCCAAGGCCGGCGGTTTTACCGATTCGTGTTTTTGGGGCGATGGTGAAATTCGTTTTTGTCTGAATGGGGTTTCAAGACAATTTGACTTCTCCTCCGGGGTCCCCCTTGGATTGAAACCGGGCGACACTATCCTACGACTAAAAAATTTGAGCTAGGATTGCGAAAGACCCTGTTATACTTCTGGATTATGGGAGAAGACGAAAAGGAAAAAAAGGGGAAGGCTAGAAAGTCTTCCGAATCCATTCTATCCCCGTGAAATTAAGGGTGACTTTACGATTCCTCGTGGCCTACTTTGAAATTTGGCCTCCTCTACTTTAAAACTTTTTTTTTTTTCAGATTTTGCGAGTTTCTCGATTTTGACTATTGTGGTACTTTAGACATCGATGTATGAACTTACATGTACTTTTTTTTTTTTTTTTTTTTTTTTTTATCTTACAAAAGAGAAATCAATATCACCAATCGTGGTGATCTGCTATGGATAAGAATTTCGTTGATCTTTATCCAAATATGAGGGGTTTGAAACCCAGTGGAGGCATTTAGTGTCTTAAGTATTGCGTCGGAGTGATGGGTCCTCCGCTAGTATCACTCTAGGATTTACCTGCTGGCTAACGGCTGTATGGAGTTCCTTAGGTAAAAAAAAGAAAGAAGGGAGAAATCAATAGTGCGAGTTGAAACTCGAAAATGACCGAAAAGCATGAGCAATCGGGTGCAATTAGATGAAAGGGTAGATTATTTATCTATAGTTCGGCCTACTATAAATCAAAGTCATTACTTATCGATGGATGGATGAAAAATTGAAGCACTAAAAGCTTAAGCTGCTAGAGTGCTTTGCTATCACGAGGGGTTCTTTTGGGTTTGCTTGTTTTGTCTTGTGACAGTTAAAAAAGAATAGTAACCATTTTCACTCTTACATTAGAATCTAACTTGATATTTTTATTTTAGGAGATAATGAAAATTATGTGGAAAATTACATTTTAGAGGTGATTCATTGGTGGACTTGGGCCGGCCATCAAATTAGGCCTGAAATGTTGCCCAAGCTCATCCACCGAAAAAAAAAAAAAAAAAAAAATTGTAATAAGAACTATGCAAATTCAATGTGCTTGGTTTGAGCGTCGTAAGACTGGGCTAGAACTTTCAACGATAGGCCCTTGTTTAGGCCCGCCTAGAAGTGCCTTCAGGCTCTATGGCATTGCCTCACCTATGGGTTGCTATACTCATGATCAAGTTTACCATAGTAAGTTCATATTTTGAGAAGATTTCACATGCCTAAAATTATATAAAAAAGAAGTTACGATGCTTGAATCTTAATATTTGAACGGAAATATAAAAAATAAAAGGTCACTTTAGACAGATTTTAAATACCTAAACTCTTAAGGTCTAAACTATTGACATTGACTCATCTATTTCCTGTTTGAGATAAGGAATGCTGACGGGAGAGTGGAAACCCAAAAATGAATGGAGGAAAAGTCAGAGATATGAAGCATGAGAAAAGTTTTTATTTGAGTTAAACACGTCAATCTTCAGATTCCATATCCTATCTTATTCAATCCCATCCTAATCCAAAATCTAAATGACCAAGCGCCATTCTAATCTTCTAGATTACTCCTCTCATCCCCGACCCTGTTATTTCGGCGCAAGTTAATCCAACATAATTCGGTGTCCAAAATAGGAATTTCCGATAGCATTGTGATGGGATTTGCCTTTACAAAAAAACCCTCTTGGATGCACAGTCAATCAAAGTGGGGGTCGATCGTGGATGACAATCATCAACTTTTCTATGTCAAAGCAAAGAATATTTGTCTCTTATGGCCAAATTCTAATCATCATCATCATCCCTTAAGCTGTAATCTTAATTTTTTTTTTTTTCAATGACAAGCAAAGCTAAGAATCCAGGAAAAGGATGGCCTTGTAGTGCATTTTCCCGGCACACGGAAGCTCCGGTCAACACGAGTGAATGGTACATCTTCCTCGAGTTCAAAGTCTCATGGTCCATGGCGAAGACTGTTAGGTTTTGTGCTTTTCAAATTTCACCATCCTAATGGCTAATTTTTTTTGTTTTTAAATCTTTGTACTATAGGCTAAAACGTCGGCAGATTACGTCGTTTTTCTTTTTTGTTAATTTTGGGCGGGGCATGGCCTGAGTTGTATAGATTATCACTGAAGAGATGATGCATACCTTTCGATGGCTACCTATGTATGTGTGTAATAATAATAATAATAATAATTCAAAGGCGTGATTGCACGCCATGATGTGTTTCGCCACTAAATTTCCACATCCACGCTTTGATGGATAGGTTTGATAGTGAAAAGAGAAGAAGCAGGCACGGATGAGGGTCGCCATCAAATTGCCTTTGCTTGGTAAGTCAATAGATTATATAAATTTTTTTTTTTTTTTTGGCGCAATCAATATCGACTTCGTCTGTGCCGATTACGCAATCGATTATCGATTTCGTCCCTATGCACGCTATTCCATTATGTGGAATGCTTTGGTTTATTAGGTAAGGAAGTGAATCGGTTTCAAATTAAGCTTGGGAAAAATGGTCGAGTACCAAGATACCCAATCTTCATGTACATCTTGAGGATTTATCTGTTTTTTCGATGATGTCCCAATATACAAATTACGATGAGTCACACAAAGGAGATTGTGAATTACCTTTTCGTTAATTTTTTTTTTTTTCAGTTTTAGCAAATTTGCTACTTTTGGCAAGGCCACTTGTAACTTTTGCAAATATTGATTTTATCTTTTGGAGTATTTCTTAGTACAAACTGTGTGGTTATATAACTTGTTGGGCATGTTAGAATGTTGAACTTCAATGGACTCTTACATGATCATTGTTCGTAGGTTTGTCAATGTCGGTATTCATAGTGTTAGAAATTGCCTGATTTGGGCTTTGCTTGAATTAAGATTTTGGGCTTTGGGCCTTTCGCCTGTTGTGGGCCCAAACTTGGAGGCCAGAAATGGAGGCCCATTTCTATGATTGGACTATCATGGTCTCGGTAATTCTTTCTCACTACAAGAAAAGAAAAAAATTATTATCTGCCTTTCCTCTGGTTACTGTATATTTGTAATTACCAAAGCGGGCCTGCGCGTTGCGATGAAAAAATTTAACATTGATTCTTTAATTTATTTTTAGTAAAAATACTATTTTAATATATTTATTTATTTTTATATTGAATGACTTATTTACCATTTAATATGATCAAGGTCAGAAGTGAAACATATGTTACTTATTAAAATGACATGGCCTCTCATGCTATGTGTTCTTAATAGAATAAATGTCAATATAGCACTCTAAAATTGTAATTTTGTCGATTTAGCACTTCTTTCTCATATTGTTTTAGATGTGATAAAAAAACTGATTTACCTATCATTTGATACAATTAATGTAAAAGATTAATAGATAGAAAAAGAAGTAAATTAAAAAGATATACTTGTACAATTTCATAAAAATAAAATAAAATGAAATGAACTTATTTGGTGAAGGGAACTAAATTTCTTTGGCAACTTCATTCATTGTTTTGCTGATATCATTTATCAGAATGATTCTTTTTTCGCTTAGTTTGATAAGATAAACTAATTTGATAAAAAAAATTGACATTAAATTAAATCTAATTTCTACAAAAAAACGAGTTTGTATCTTCGTATTTAGACAAAATAATAAAATAATAAATATACACTTTATGGTTGTCAAGAGATAAAAAAATTGACACTTGATAATAAGTGGCAGCCCCTTTTATACACACTCGCTAGTGGAATACAAATTAATTGTAACAAATATTATAACCACAATAATATCAAAGTATTCTTCTTTTATTATCCTAAATTTTATTTCATACGTAATATATCCATTGAAAAAACTGAAATGTTTTTTTTTTCATATTTGGATTCAACTGCAGGATACTTTTAAAGGCCTATCAACAAAGTAAAATAGAAAATAAAAAATAATAAAAGACACATGCGTTGATTGATTCGGAAATGCATAATAAAAAAATTACAATCCTACACTCAAAAGATAAGTTGAAAAAAGAAAAAGAAAAACAAATGATAAATTTATCTTTGCTTGGATTAAAAGAAAATAAAGAGAGGAAATCGTATGCTAAGTTTAAAATGACATGCGATGTATTATCATGGACATTCTAGAGCTTCGTTCTTAGTACACCATTATAGTGTTCTTATAGATATGGCCCAGACAGTGATCATTCAAGCCGAGATTACCATAATTTATCTTGCAAAGTGATTATTATGACGACAAAATATTGTCGTACATCGCTTGATAATAAGTCATAGATTATTTTCGAGATCGTACAAATCTGGCATGTTTGTAAAAGTAAACGATATTTGTATGCGCAATCGTGAATATTGTGAATATATGGTTTCACGTGTGAAATCGAAGACTGATCAAATCTCTCTCGAACACGACACCGGATTTTGACTGCGTAGCTATCGTAGCTATTGTAAAAATGTCAAACAGCACAGAGCCCAGGACTTGGTCCTATTAGGGTCCATCACTTCATCTAGAATCCAACACGTTTGAAATTTCTATCACCAGAGTGGTTGGCCTTCATATCTATTTCTAGAAATTTGGGGGCCCCTGCTGAATCCTTCAGTCGCTCCTCGGTCTCGGAAAACCTTGTTTATCTCAGGACAGAGATTCAACCGACCGGATCATGGCCATAGAATAACCTCGACTTTAGTCCCGCTCGTGACCTGATGGGGCTGCGTTGACAAGCTAGCCCAAAGTGAGCGGCAGTAAAGACTTGAGCAGCAGAGAGATCGCTGATCCCGGTCGCCTTTTCACAACCTTAACTAGCACAGCAACCCATCGCCACAATTCCTCGCTCGAACCCGAGTTCCCGGGACATGAGTCGAATTCGCAGTTTTAGGTTCTTGGGTCAAAGAGCGTGGGAATGTTGCTTGGCGTAGGGGTTAAAGCTCAGTTCATAATCTTTATCTGGGTGAAGAGGGAAACTACCCTGGATAAACAAATGAACTTTGTCTCAGCACAGCCAGGAAGAATTTTTCTTGTGAGGATCTTGTCTGGACAAGCTTTGAAGTTGACGCTATCTTATACGACAATCGATTATCGATCTAAAATCTTTCCATCAGATAACCTAATCACGTGCCCAGAAGCGTGAACTACACGCTAGATGTCATGAAACATGCTATACTTCAAACAAGTTTTCAGTATTATGACTGATTCTGTCATCATATTATTTATTAATACGGGGGTCGACATCCTTTTCATCGACCAGTTTTTTATAGATGGACAACGTGCTTTTGAGTTGCGATCGGATACCGTTTCTCGCCTCGTCCGCCATTGCATGACAAGCGACCCGGTTAAAGAATGCAAGAGGCTGATTTTGTAAATTCTACTAGGTCTTCAACGACTTGCTCATCAGAAATTCCACAAGATGATCTCAAAAGGCAAGCATACATTTCTTCACGGAGCGCCCACACTGACTTGGCTCTCTCACCTAAGTTCACAAGAAATTGCAGCTGCAAGCAAACGTTGCATCGAGACAAGAACCTGATTGGAAAAAAAAGACTGGGCAAGTCACAAGGTCAAGGTGTGTGTGTCCCAAGTTTTGTCATCCACCGCAATTCTTGCTATATATAATAGCTACAAACGCTCATCGATCAGCTCTCTGACTAACTTGGGTTGGGGGCGCTTGTCTGGTCTCACCGAGTGGCGGCCATGGTAAGAGCTCCTTGCTGTGACAAGGCTAACGTGAAGAGAGGGCCTTGGTCACCTGAAGAAGATGCCACTCTCGTGAACTTCATACACAAGCACGGTACCGGTGGCAATTGGATCGCTCTTCCTCGCAAAGCCGGTCTCTTTCTCTCTCTCTCTCTCTCTGAGATTGCTTTTCATGTGCTCCTTTTTAACTTGAGGTTGCGAGATGTTGAGTGGAGTTCAGGACTCTCAGGATTGTGTAGAAAGTTTTCAGTTTCCGTCTTCTCTTGAGGAACTTGATTGTTTCATCTGGATGATTAATGGGATCTTCTTTGTTTTGGATGTTGAAGGGCTTAAGCGCTGCGGCAAGAGTTGCAGGCTAAGGTGGCTGAATTACCTGAGGCCAGACATAAAGCATGGAGGTTTCACTGAGGAGGAGGATCGCGTCATCTGCACACTTTTCTTTACCATAGGAAGCAGGCAAGCTTTAACTAAGTTCATTCCATAATCAGGATCTTTTTTCACACTAGTTGATTTCATTAGACTTCAACAAACGCCCGCAAGATTTTAGTTATGCTAAAGTCCGAGAGAAACACTATGCTTGCTGTTGACACAGGTGGTCGGTAATTGCTTCCAAATTGCCAGGAAGGACAGATAATGATGTGAAGAACTACTGGAACACCAAGCTGAAGAAGAAGCTAATGAAGCAACTGGCTTCTCTGAAAACAGTGCCTGAAAGTAACTTTGACTATCAGGTCTGCGCACAGAACTCGGCCTCAATCGATCCTGAGACCAAGAATCGGGAATATGCTGCTAATTCAATGGGGTTCCCCAAGCAGAACTTCAATCCAGGAATACCCACTTCGAGCTCGAGTCTTCTCTGTCCTCCAAGTCTCACTGAAGTTTCGGATTTTAGCCATGTACCATCGTCCACGCCAGAAGTTTCAAGCCATTCTGATTCGTGTTCTGTGGTGATGAAGAGCGAATATTCAGGGTCTGCAAACGGCGGTTCCGAACAGGACCAAGTCCTGTTGGACTTTGATTTTGATAGTATGCTCAATGACTTTGGCTACCAAGATCAGAGCAGCTAAGCACAGTTCATATTTCCCAACTGTCACCTTCACTCGTCAAGTCATCAACATAAGGAGAAAAAAAAAGAAAAAAGGAATCTTTAAGATTTTTCAGTAGGTGATGGGAAATTTTAGTGTCCTAGTTCTATCGAAGCGGTATGAAGGGTGATTTGGTCGAAGTTAGATGTGAGATGTCACTGTTCTTTGTCATGATAAATATTTTGCTGAGGCCTACTCATCAGAATCTCCAAGGTATATCCTCGGTTTACGTTTTAGGATGAATCATCGTACTTGAATACAAAATGCAATGAGCAAAGTTTGCTCATGAATTTACATCAGCTGACTCACTCAAAACTGGAAAATCAATTCTTTAGTTTGTTACTGATGTAATCGACAGAGCCCGTCGCAAAAATTTATGTAGGATCCTGTCTTCTGCAAGGATGTTATAATACACATGCTGAGATCAAACAAAGACTCGATCCAGACAATAATTTCTTCTCTTGCTCTCTACTCCACTCTCGTGTATGTATGTGCAGACGCATAATGGTCCACACATCGCTTGCTTGAGAATGACGCGACAATCCTCGAAGGGTGAGCGCTAGTAAATTGGCGAAATGTATATCATCAAAGTCTTGGCTATGATATATCATATACCGTAACTGCTACGATTGTATAGTGAAGCCAATGCCTTTCCTCGGAAGTATCTAATGAAATTCAGTGTAGAATCTGTTCTTGCTTCTATTCCTCTGGCTGGCATATCTTCTTCGGTTCAAATTGCGACTCTTCAAACGGCTGCGCAGTTCCCTCGGGACCTTCTTTTCTAGGAAATTTCGGATCATAGACTTTTCCACGAGATTGACGCATCTGTGATTTTTCCCGGGTTACATTTAACCACGCCGTAAGAACAGCAGTTTCGCCACGGAGGCAGATGTTACCTTCCAGTGATGACGGTTCGATGAGGTCAAGTCATTAACTTTTTAATTTCCAAAAGCAGCGTCTCACATCATATCCTTGAATTGCTGGAATAAACTAACCAATTATTTCATTTAATGAGTTTAGTAGAGCAGAGAGACCCCAATCAGCTCGTCACAGGCCATGTTTCCTTGAACCTTCCTCGCTTCTTGACAATTGCTTTGTTTACTGGAAACCCATTTAAAAAATCCATTGATTGAGGCAGCCCAGACAGAGAAATTTTTGAAAGCTAAAGGCTCACATTTGCCTCCACTAAATGACTTGAATATGCTCAATCTGATTAAGGTCTTGCAAGACTTAAATGCCTTGAGTCAACAGGAAAGAGCTTCGTTTACTTTTGTGCAGCCCCTATGCCCTTCTTTTCTCCAACTTCCTGTTTAAAATACATCTGATCCATCCTTTTTCAGTCTTCCATATTGTACCAGTAGTCTCCTGTTTTCTGTTCTATAATGAAGTGCACTCTTTTGTGTACTTTTCTGATAGACTCAATAAAGCTCTCCAGCTGTTCTTTCATGCAAAAAGAAAGACAGATGAACATGGCTGGAAATGGAGTTGTCAACTTTGTCACGAGTCATCTCCCTGAGGTCCACACTAATTTTCCTAGTGGTTGATCTTGCGAGGAGTGTTTCGTGATCATCGATGGTCCCCGGCTCTCTCCTCATCCTTCTTTTCGCTTTCATTAGGTCAGCTATTTCCTCGAAACCCTCCTATACTCCTTTCCTCCCGCGAGAATTAGATGTTTCCCCCGCATAGAACAAAGGGCGATGCAGTAAAAGCGCTCATACAGCGACACCGGTCTATATGAGACAAGCTTTCAGTGCGTAACGTTCATTGCACAACAATCCCAATCAATCGCAGGGGAAATAGAAAAAGTCATGGAGAAGAAGAGTTTATCTGTTAAGTTACTCTTGTGAAAGCTCTCTACAGAAAAAATTCCTGAAGATTCCTTCACATATAGAAAAGGAGTGAATTATTTTAAGCTGTGAGAAGTGAACTGTGGTGTTTCTTAAAAGCATGGTGCCTCTCAAGAATTTGACTTGGCAAGAAGAGATGATTGCACAGTCCCCCACACTTGCTGAGATTGCTGCTTCAAGTTGAAGCAGATCAATAAATTAGCCCTTTGTTGAAGCCTTCAACAAATGGCTAATTTCCTGAAAAAAAAAACCTTCACTTTTTAAGTCCAATTCCAATTGTCCTCCAGACATTTTTTTTCATCTAGAAAAAATCATAAACTTTCGCTCTAATCTTGAATTTGCCTTGTAACTCTGTCCAAAAATCGCTATCGATCAACTCGAGATTATAAATATTAGGGTCACTTAGAAGTTCATTATCATAACTTGCACCTGTATCAACACTCTCACTTTTGTAGGGAACAAGAGCAACTTCCTAAAGTCAACAATTTTGAAGAAAGTAGTGACAATTTTATCATAGAGCGCTAAAAGGGAAAGATTCGGGTTAAAGTGAAAGTTAATGATTTTTAAGACAATAAAAAAATGTTCGGGACAAAATTAGAATTGAATCTAAAGTTGAGATAATTTTAGGAGAAATAACTTGACTTATATAATCACATCCACTCGAATTTGATGTAGACTTGTGCTGTGAGACGTACCATAAATGAACGTGAAAGTTACTCTAAACATGTATAACTGATCAAAATTGAGTTGTTATTGATTTAGAAGTCTTCGACACGTGATATGCTTGACCGAACCAAGTCAACAATGGAGTCGGAAATAACGACTCCTCAATTTTGAATTCTTAACGCAGGAAAATTTTGAAAACCGGACAAGAAAACCTCGAGAAACCCCACAACGGCGGAAAAACAAGACCGGATTATTTAGTATTTAATAGAGGACAATCAAATCCCAATCACGCCATTCACCTGGAAGGTGCAAAGGAATCTCCACTCATTGGAGAGAGAGAGAGAAAAATTTTCTACATGGGAAAACAATTATATATTGATTCTTTCTTATAATGCATGAAAAGTGATTTATAAAAGGATTAATATCATGTAAAATTTTAAATTGATACACTTATGGTAAATTTATTCCAAATTAATTTGTTATCATAAAAAGTCTTAAATCGACAAATTTGTGATAAATTTACTCAAATTCTAAATTGATACATTTGTGACAAATTTACCACATGTTAATTTTTGTTAAATTATATTAATATTATGAAAAACCACAAAATGGTACATTTGTGACAACATAGGTAAAACTTTAAATTAATATACTCATCAACTGTTATGTGTTACTAAATTCAACAATTTAACAGTAAAATTTAGTGAAAACTAATGAAGGGTAAATTTATCATAAATGTATTAATTTGGAATTTTTATTAGTCAAAAAGTTAGTTTGAGATAAATTTGTCACATATAGTTTAAAGTTTTTCGTGATATTAACCCTTTATAAGATTAGTTTACTTAAATGACGTGACGGGCTATAGTGTGCATTTATATAGATAAGTTATGTCGACATTTGAGAACAATTGAGACATTACATAGTACATTGGTTTGTAAATTGGAATTAGATATATTGTTGAAAATATGTCTCAAGTTTAAGTCCGAAAAGGAAACTTTCCTAATTTGAATATGATTCCTAGTTAGAGTTGGTTTTCTATTTGAGTTGTTACCTAGCTCCACTTGTTTTGTGAAAAATAAATGATTTGAAAAATATTTTCATTAAAATGATTGTTTGTATTATTTACAAAATAAATTAATGAAAAGTATTTTCATCATTCATGAAAATGTTTAGTAATGAAAACATTTTTTTTAACTAATTTTTTAAGTGATACAAGCTATTAATTTTAGGAAATATTTTTCCAAATCACTTATTTTTGGCAAAACAAATGGAGTTCTAGTTTGAGCAAGTTTCCTATTTTGGATCCACTCTTGTTTATAAATAAGAAGTGCCTTTTTATGTGAGTGTATCCACAAGGCCGCTTCTTTGTGAATTACACCCTAAAGCAATTTGTGTAATTTCTTTTTGAGATCGAGATGTTATTTTGTGAGAAACTATGAGGCTAAACATTGTGTGAGTAATTGGTGGAAAACAATAATAAGAGTGTTTGAATAACTCGGGTATAATTGTGATATTAGTTGTATTGTTATATATATGGTGGAAGAGTGGAATACCATGTTATTTTCTATGAATGTTGGTCACATCAATCGAATCATATAAATTTGATATCCAACTTATTTTCTTATTTCATATATTTTTTATTGTTTGATCTCTTGTTTCCACAAAATATACAATACATAGCATTTCCCAGAAAATAATAAATGTAGTTTCTTATCGTAAATTGCGCGATGTGTTTCTCAAGGAAGTCCATTTTAGGTTCCGTGTCAAGTCAATACGTCAGTCCACACGTAAGGGAGAGTCCGGAGAGTGTTGATCTATTCCGATAATAATCCATGCTTTCATGGGAGATAAATGAGGTTTTGTTACAGCTTTCATCCTTATTGACCTAATGCAGCTCTGTCAGTAATAGTCGCTTGATGAAGAAGATCAACACAGACTTTCTCGTTCTTTTCTTCTCTTTGGTTTTTCATAACTCCGACCGCCATTTTAACTCATCGAGTATTTTGATTTATGTCTCCTCGTTCACCATGCTTCAGCTTAAGCAGAACGATTAAGAATATGTCTGTGTTTGAATGTTTATGCATGTATTTATGACTCTCGGACACTATGGGTCTGTCTTATAGTGCTCCAAGGATTGGCCATCAAGCAAAACTTCTGTTGGAGCCTTGAGGCCTGGTTTAACTCTTCTTGCTCCAAGGGATGATTTTCAAGCGAAGCTTGCGTTACAAGTCTCTATCCCCTGGATCGTCGGCGGAAGTTTATCTATGAGCCAATACATCAAGATGTGCGCATTCTCTCGAAAAGGATTACCATCACAAAATTCTTAAACCTCCTCGTTTGAGGCTTCTTTGATCTCACCTCTGTCGCACGAAGCATGGCCGAATATATGGAGCCATGATTGGTAAAGCTTTTAGGGAGTCGGCTTGGTATGTTTCGACAATCGCAGGTTAGGGCAGGCCGCAATTTTCAGTCAAACGCAATAGGTCGGAAATGGAAGTTCACCACATGTCTGGGTGGAGATGGTGTGGATTTTCAATCCGGGGGGAGGGCCGATTACCTTCTTCTAGAAGTCACAGGGTAAGTTTCTTCCTTCACAATTCCAATGTTTCGCTCTTGGAAGTAACTAGATGAGCTATAGCACCAAAACAAGTTTCTATTTCTGTCACCTATTTGATGTCGTGAGATCAAATTTTCTATTACAAAGCGTGATGATTTATGATGTGCAGTGAACTTAGGGTGCGGGTCATGCACTTCTGAGATGTATGTCACTCTCTCTTCACCATTATTCAGCATGAACTCTGGACGGGTCGCAAGCATCGCAAGGTCGAGTGGAACCCATTTTAAGCTATCCAGATACTGTTTAGCGGACACTGGTGAAGAGTTTCCTTTGCGCTGGCATTGAAATGAGAACTACTAGCGAAAAATTGTTTTGCTTCTGAGACTTCATGTTGGCCTCAGAAGTCGCTTTATTCCCAGATATGGGGGTCCAGTATCGTTTTCGTCCACGTGCATGTGTGAAGTGTTATCGACTCGCATTATTCATCATGCTTTTCAAGTTATTTTCACCCTTTGGTAACATGATTGAACGATTGTTGGGTTTTCAATTTTTTATATAACTTTGGGATTTTTAGCATATCCTTTTGAATACAGATCGGAGATGGTAATGGTTTGATGATTTTGTCGTTGGCTTTTTACATGTATTTTTTTATTGCGGCATAAACTATTTGCGAGAATGTCATATTCAGCTGGAGAAGTGGAAATTGTTGACCATCACCAATTAATCTAAATTCTTAAACTATTAAATGAAGGCATGGTTTCATATTTAAATTTTTATTACTCCAATTGGTCTAGTTTTTTGGCCTATTACTAAGTGTGTAACTATTTCATCAAGGAGGTAAATAGGGGCTTAAAAAGATTTGAATTCAAGACTTTTTACACTTACCATTGTCAACTATTCTAAAAGATTAAGCTATTAGATAAATGCATACTTTAATGTATAAATATTCTATCAGAAATATGGGGAGGGATGATGAGGCTTAGCGATATAGTGGAGAATGAGTTTGGAAGCCTTCACATTTCATCAATTATGTTTGACAATGTTAATGTACAAGAACATAAGTGAAGTAGGGGTGAGCATTGGTCTAGCCTGGACCAACCTAACTAGGCCGGTCCTAGCCCGATTTCTAGGGAGACTAGGTTGGTCCTTGATCCTAAGACCCTACATTGTGCTGGTTGTTCTCAATTCTAGGACTTTAGGATTGGTCCAATTCAGATAAACTCTGTCTATATTCTATGTGTAATATATATTTAATATTATATATTTTTTATTTACTTCAAACCCTCGTGCTTCTGCCTCTATTCTTTATGCGGTTCAGCTGTATAAATTAGAAAATAAAAACCTAGCCTTGATTCAACCAACAAAAGAAAATAGAAACCGTCTTCCCTTGCCGCTAGCCTTTGGGCATTCCTTACTCGCCTCACAAGCATAGCTCAGTTGGTGAAATCACCCGCCTCATGAATGTAGCTCAACAATCACAAATGGAGATTTATGTCCGACCGGAAGACCGAGAGCTAACTATCGAGACTTTGGGCTTTCCAAACACATACTTCGGGAAATGGTTCATGCATGTTTGTTGCCTTGTTACCTTATGTTAGATTTCTATTAGTTTGATTGCTTGATATCACATTATTAATGTATATGTAATTTAAAAGAGCATGTTTGTCCTTTCAAGGAATACAACAAATGAAAAAAAAAAAAAAAAAAAAAGATTGGTTGGTTTCGGATTGACTTTGGAATCGAACCAAACCCATAAGGTTAGTCCAGTCCTCAATTCTAAGCTCAATAGAGTTGGTCCTAGGCTCAATAGAGTTGGTCCTTGATCTCAAAAATTGGGAACTAATATTGTTTGGATTGGTCATGGAGTTAGGTGCTCAATTAGTTCAACCTGGACTATACTCACCTTTATAGTAAAGTGCTGTAGAGGCAAAGTACATGCGATCTACTTCATTAGTCGTTTTTACTCTTTATTTTTCACGTCAATTCCCTTTCTCTACATTTAATAAATATTCGGTCATTTGCAAGAAATCTGTAGAAACGGGAGTCCTATCATCGTCAATGGGATTCATTTCATGTCAAAACAGATGATTTGGAGCGGGGATTAGACATTTCTCGTCACGTCCTGTCAAGCGATGTCCATGCGCATTTCACACACGCCTTTGATCATGCAACTCAGCAATCACTTCTCTGTTTTAAAAATTGATGTGCAATGGCGCATGCTTGCTATGGAACTTATCTCTTTTCCGCTTTTGTTTTATGATTCCGACATTTGCTAGAGTCGGGAGATGCCGTAGATAGAGATGCAAGCAAAAATAGCTAGGGATGTACTAGAAGGAGTGAACCATAGAGTGACTATTGCTTTGGCATTGTTTATTTAATCTACTTTACAATGCATTCTGTGATGGATAACGATGGTGCAGCTTTTGCTTAGATTTTTTTTTTTTTTCCTTTTTGGCCGTGTCGCAAAATGTTTTGTGCCATAATATGATCCCATAAGCTGCCACATCATCATAGTAAATCAGGCTCCTTAAATATGATAAACCTAGCATTGTTTTTTCTCCTTTTTAAGGAATAACTTAAGGTAACGCTTCATCATTTTATGGTCGAGTCTTCAGCTATACCGTCTCAACATTATAACCTTGGTATAAATTGGGCTATGATCCCTCTCTTAAATTGCCCTAGACGAATGCCAAAATTGGGCTCCCGGAAATTCAACAACCTATTTTGAAAAGGCAATCCACTGTCATAATTATTATTTAAGGGATAAGAAATTGCGGTGCGAGCTAGGAAACCCCATCACAAGAGAACCGGTTCCAATAGGAATGAGCTCATGAAATACAAGAAGCAAAATTTCCAACGAAGTTGCAGTCATCAGATGAGCATTATCCGGTGTGCCATGTTGTCTGGGGTCTAACCATGTCGTCCAAATTCATAATTGAAAACTGGTTAACGACACTTAACCGTATTTTATTGCTGTTCTTGTGGTGCGGCATGTATCTCCTGGTCCACCGCACCCGCAAAAACCGGAACACAATTGTAGATCTAGATATCTAGTTAAGTTGTGCTTGTTCACGCAGATCCTGGCAAAAATCTTGTCGTAGGGGTATTGTTCATGCTGTTTAACCTCTTTTTATAGATGTATCGCTTCTTTCTGTTGAAGATGCCAGATGACTAATTTCCTGTCCTGAAAGGGATTTGGGCGACAATCTTCATTCGAAAGAAATTATCGTACGGCAGGACAAATTTGTTAGCCCTATCCGGTCCAGACTACTTAGAACTTTGCTTTAGCCAAACCCTAGTTTTGTCCCCTCATAGTTGGATCTTTACCGCTGGGATTGAACTTCTTTCGAGGTCGATACTGACTAGGCAGTTTTATTGAGCCTAGGCATGTAAAGCTCGACTTCGAGTATTTCTTGCCTGCTTAAGATTCACTGAGTTTTAGAAGAGGCTTTGATATGCTGATGAAATCCTTTAAATTGAATCTTGTCTAT